>OY720452.1:38076379-38456379 GCA_963082715.1 Harpalus rubripes | reverse complement strand
TGTGTGTGGGTGTGTGTGTGTGAGTTTGTGTGTGTGTGTGTGTGTGTGTGTGTGAATGAGTGCGTGTGTGAATGAGTGTGTGTGAGTGTGTGTGTGAGTGTATGTGTGAATGAGTGTGTGTGAGTGTGTGGGTGTGTGTGAGTGTGTGATTGTGCGAGTGTGTGTGTGTGTGAGCGCGCGCGCGTGTTTGCATGTGTGTGTGCGCGCGCGTGCTTGCGTGCGTGTGAGTGCGCGCGTGTGTGCGAGTTGCGTGCGGGCGGGCGTGCGTGCGTGTGTGTGTTCTGTAATCGCGCTGTGAAATATTGTTTAAACGTTTCATAGACGCTGTAACTGTAGTGTGAGTGATAATATCCAAGAAATTATTATTTCAATTTCTAATGCGACAACTGAATTTAATTTCCGCGCACCTAGCAAAAGGATTAAAAATGGTGGCATTTCTCTGCTGAATGCGGTACTCTTGTCTATGTACGTGCTCTGCATAAGGGTGTCTAGTAGAGATGCGTATTTTCGACCCGAAACCCGACCCGACCCGAACCACCGTCGGGTTTCGGGTCGAATTTGTATTCAAGATATAAAGTTCGAGTCGGGTTTGGGTCGAGCTGGTTAAGTTCGGGTCGGGCTGGTTCAGTTCGGGTCAGATCGGATTCGGGTCTGTTCAGTTCAGGTCGGGTTGGTTCAATACGGGTTGGTTCTTTTCGGGTCGGGTCAGTTCGGGTAAGGTACCGTTCGGGTCGGATTGATTCAGTTCGGGTCGGGTTGATTCAGTTCTGGTCGGGCTGGTTCAGTACGGGTAAGGTCGGATTCGGCTCTGGTTCAGTTCGGGTCGGATTGGTTCATCTCAGTTCATTACTTACTGCTGCAGCCAGATTCATTCTTAAACAATTAAAACTTAACTTCACGGTTAAATTTATCTTTAAAATTACAAACATAAGTCAAAAGAACTTGGCTTATATTTTTTTACTAATGGCTGTTTGCACAGATGGGCATAAGTAATTTATTTTAAAATTTTAATAAAACTTTAGTAATAGTAATAAGATTGTTTTTATAATTTTCAATTTTATCATCTTTTTCAGTGAATTAACTTAGTATTAAACCTGACTAAATGCTGTAATTGTTATACATTTTAAATTATAATTTGAATATGTAATTGGTATGATATCCAACGAATAAGTAACTTCAAATAAAAATACCGTCAGTTTGTGGAGGTAAGTCACAATGCTTTCAAACGTTTAAATTTACTTCTAGGGAATTGCGGTCGGGTATGCGCTTTTATTACCTGGTTTTACAAGGTTCAACAATTTTGTAAGAAAGTCATGTAATTCAGCAACCTCTCATATTGTAAAGAGTGTAAGTAAAATCTATAAACAAAAAACATCAGTGTTTTTCAGTAACACAACATAATCCTACTACAGACACGGAGAATACGCTGTCCATTTATCGTCGATGTAATCGAGCTATCGTACATTATAATTATGTTTTAATAAACATATTTGTAAGATAAATAATAAATAAAACAATCAATCCAATTTTATGAAGAAATTCCTATGTACAGAATTATTAATTATAAATTTACCCCAACTAATTTTGTGAATTATAACTAGTGGAATCTTCATTAGGAATTGGAATTGTGAATTATAATTGAAATGATAGCAATGACTATAACGGGAAATCCAGGTGTTCATTCAAAATTATTCACCATTGTACAGGATTTTCCGAGGGATTTTCTTAGCATCATACGCTTCTAGGAACATTAATTTCAAACCCCTCGCTCTCTTCTCAAAAATTAAGAGTTCTTTGAAAAAGAATATCGATGTCAAATTATAAGGAATATTTATTCAATGTTTGTTTAAAATATTTCATCTAGATTGATGTTACTATACATATAGTATGATTATTTTTTTAATCTGACAAATATTTTTTTGTTGTTTTCAATCTACTTAAGATGCACATGCATATGCACAGGTGTCCCAAAATGAGCTTACTCGATTTTACATACGAAACAATAAAAATATTTTACTCATAATCAACTATTTCTGGACTAATTCACCTTATTTAATTTTTTGTCTAAAAAAGGCTTCATCTTTATTACTATACAGAATATTATAAATTATAAAATTTTACCGCGTAGGATTTCGATGGCGTGGAATTTCGACCGCGTGGGACTTCGACCAAACTAACAACGGATTGTTTCACTGCAGGTCGGGTTGATTCAGTTCGGGTCGGGTTGATTCGGTTCGGGTCGCGTTGATTCAGTTCGGGTTGGGTTGGTTCAGTTCGGTTCGGTTTGGTTCAGTTCAGTTCGGGTTGGTTCAGTCCAGTTCGGGTTGGTTCAGTTCAGTTCGGGTTAGTTCAGTTCGTGTCGGTTCGGGTTTGGTACCGTTCAGTCGGGTTGGTTCAGTTTGGGTCAGGTTGCGGTTGTTCATTGTCGGGTACCGTTCGGGCCGGGTTTCAGTTTTACTAAAAATGCGCATCTCTAGTGTCTACTACCATAACCAGACGGAAGAACGCTTAACTATACGCTGCAGTCTTTTGGGTCTCCCCTCTTATACACTGCGTAGGCAAAATACGTTTTTATCCTTATTGTATTTTACTCCTCGGGAGAAAATGATACTCTCTTCCTCTTGATGCATAATAAGTATAATAATGACTGTCAAGGGATATTGTAACATTTATTAACGATGATTTTTTTAATTAAAAAAAAAGAAATTTTAGTTACCTTATCTTTTTATCTTTTTGTTTTGTGACTCAAAATGTTCTATCGGAAATAATCATTGATACACAACAGAACCATTATTCTTTTCCTAGAAAAAGATTGTTTGAAACTGTACGTTGAAAGGAATACATAAATATGTACTTATTAGAAAATTAATCCTCAGACATTAAAATTTTGTTCCCGAATATTTCAGGTTTCGATATTTGTTTTTATAATATGAACGTTTGTTATTATTTTCGTGGCAGATTTACAATTTTCAAGTGAAGAAGAATTTGATGAAGTACCATTAAGCGATCCAGAGGGGGACCAAGAAAACAAAATGAGTATTTTAGTATCAGCCGAAATTCCAACAGAAAATGTTGCTGTAGCTGATGACGACAGTCAACAGGCTGCAGAAGCGATGATGCAACTTGGTAATATCGGATTTTATCAGCAGTCAGGTCCACATGATAACGGAATGTTCAAAGGTAAATACCAGTATTTTAGCTTTTGAATACTGTTTAGTTTTTACTTTTATCGCTTATTTCGTTTATTTTATAGAAACGTAAATTCATTTTCCGATTTTTAATTCTCCCCACCATAGCAAGAAAAGTACAGTAAATACCCACTATATTTACGCGGTTAATTCGTTACAAAATTTTCGCATAAGTCGAAAACTAAGATGAGCCGTTAGTTTCATTAGCAAAAATATAAATATTTTTTTCTAAAACCGAAGCGAAAGTACTATTTTCGAGCCAAAAGCATGGCGCGAAAGTTGCATATCCCTGAATAGTCAGGAAAATTTTTAAATGTTTTATTTATCTTTTTATTGAATTTCATGAGAAGGAAAATTTGCCGCACGAGCCAAAGGCGAGAGCGATAATCTTCCGAGTGAAAAAAATATATAATTTACTCACGAGTTGCATACAATAGTTTTTTGTATATCAAGGCCGCGAAATCACTCTTTAGCGTACCGAGAGAAAAATTGTCACCGAGCCCGCTTGCGGCCGAGGCAAGACAATCTCGAGGGCACTAAAGGATTTCGCGGACAAGGTGTACACATTTAGGCCTGCAGCTCATACCCGAAAACTGCTCTAGAAATGAAAAAAGCGATGAAGTTGAGGTAACCGGTTCAAACCAATTGCAATCGATAGTAGATGCAAAAATGCATCTACAGATGATTTTGACCGAAGTTTGGACAATGCCGACACATATAAAAACAATAAAAATGCATTTTTTTTCAGTACGCTGTTCAAACGGAATTTACACTTTACCTCGCCATATCTTAGCTAATTTTATATATATCGATATGAAATTTTAACACAATTAAGATTAAGTGAAACTTGAAATAATAACATTTATTCGAGCTCTTAATATCAGCTAGAAACAAAATGGCGAATTTTTAAAAAAATTACAACCAATTTGTGAAATTCTTTTTTCGGATTAAAAAGTTGTGTTATGAATTTTTGAAATTCGCATTTTTCTTTATTCCACAGTGTAGTCGAATACTTGAAGAAGTTTTCTGGAAAGTGTCAGATCAAAATATGCAGCGGTTCAAAAATTACAGCAATACTCAGTGGACGCTCGAAATCGCGCGCCGCGCTCTCTCGTGTATGTACTACTTCTAAATCAGACTTATTGCATGTTATTGAAAAAAACGTGTCTATAAATGCGAAACCAAATTTATCTGAACCGTCGATATGCATAGTAGATGTAATGGCGGAAATTCAGAGCTTGACCACGAAGAATATGAAGTTTTTTGAAGATAGTGGTCGATATTTCATTGATAAATTACGAAAGTTGATAGAAAGCTATACAGAAGTCTATTATATATTTGATCGATATGACAGCGTTCTGAATCCGAAAAATCAAGAAAGAGTTCGCAGGTATGGTAAAAACTCTTATCATTATGATATTACTGCTAACCGCCCACTTCCTGTATGGGTCAAGTTACCTACTTGGAAGTGATGCAAAAAAAAAAAAAATCGCTGGTATTATTTATATGTAAATACATTGAAATGAATATTCACATGCCAACTAGTCATTCTCATGTAAAAAAATATACTTATCCGGTGGGTATGAAACAGATATTACAACAAAGTTAATAACCGAGAATGGTTCGCAAGAATTCCCAATTTTATCCGCCAACTATATTGAAGCAGATACACGAATTATAACACATTTATGTTATATATTTGAAAATTACTCTGAAGCAAGTATTGTAATTAAATCACCTGAAACGAACGTTTTTATTCTCGCGATTGCTCATAGTACAAAAATTCGATCCAATATTCGGATATGGTTTCAAACTGGAACAATAACGACAAAAAAAGATTTAAAACGATATATACCAATTAACAGCGTCATTGAAGAATTGGGAAAAGAATTGAGTTTTGCACTTCCATCGATAATTGAACTTCTTGATTTAACAACTTGTGGTTGGAGATGCGAAGGAAATGTCATTATACCAGTAATGTTCGAAGGGCCAAGTAGTCTAGAATTACTACAGAAATATATTTGCAATTGTAGTGCGAAATCTACTTCATACAGTCAAGCTGAATCGTGCACTTGCTTTTCCCAAAAAATAAAATGTTGCCCACTATGTAAATGCACCTCAAAATGTTTTTCACAACCCATACAAGATGAAAACGAAAATTAATATGTATGGATAAAGCAGATATACAAAGACTGTTTATATACATATTTAATCAAGCATGAAAGGAGAAAACTATTCCAATAGACAAATAATACATACAAGCTAGAGCGCGGCGCGGCGCGCGATTTCGAGCATCGACTGAATATTGTTGTAATTTTTGAACCGCTCCATATTTTAACCTGAAATTTTCCAAAAAACTTCTTCAAGTATTCGACTACACTGTGGGATAAAGAAAAAAGTGAATTTCGAAAATTCATAACACAACTTTTTAATCCGAAAAAAGAATCTCACAAATTGGTTGGATATTTTTTTTAAATTCGCCATTTTGTTTCTAACTGATATTAAGAGCTCGAATAAATGTTATTATTTCAAGTTTCACTTAGTCTTAATTGTGTTAAAATTTCAAATCGATATATATATAAAATTAGCTAAGATATGGCGAGGTAAAGTGTAAATTCCGTTTGAACAGCGTACTGAAAAAAAATGCATTTTTATTGTTTTTATATGTGTCGGCATTGTCCAAACTTTGGTCAAAATCAACTGTAGATGCATTTTTACATCTAAAGTTGGCTTTCAAGGTGGCTATGGAATTGACATTTGACAAACAAAACCATGCAATTCTCAAGTGTCAATGCGTTTGTTTACCTAATTTCGCGACCGCTACCATGACAACGGTCGCGAAATTCAATTTCGCGGCTTGTATTGCGGCTACGAAATGTATATTTCGCGTCCGGTTGCACAAAAAAAATTCTTACGTCTGCTATAAAAGTGTGAATAAAGTGCTATAGCGTTTCATTATTTCACTCCGCAGCGTTAAAAAAGTGCACTCTCATGTATTAAAATAAGATATACTTTATAAACCCATTGAAATGAAAAATGTATAATTTCACAATTTTCTGCACTCGCACGCACGCATACCAGCACACACATATGAAAAGTTAGGTGTAGGTGTAGCACACACAATGTGTTACAAAAATTCATTATATTCTCTCATTAAATATAATCTGTGATATGATTAATTATCAAAGATATTGCTCGTGAAACCGAAGCAGCACATCGGTTTCACTCGAGAATATCATCGATGATAATCACTTGTTACGTATGACGATAATTTTTTCTTGCGACCAATTTTCTGGCTATTAATTTTTCACGAGATAAATTTACCGGCGATCAATTTTTCCTTGCGATCGATTCTCTAGTTGACTAACACTAACGTCAACTCCACTATGGAATTATACACACAACTTAATAGAAACAAACTCTAAAAAAGATTTAATTTATCCGTAACATGTAAAACTTGTCGCAAATTGTACATTGGCGAGACTTCCCAGCTCCTAAAAAAGAGATTGTACCAACGTCAGTATCACTCAACTAAAAATAATCCAGATAACAGTGCATTATGTAAACACGTATGTCAAATTGGCCACCAAATTGATTTTGAAAACCCAAAAATTCTAGAAAAAAAAAAATGTAAAAACACTAGTGTTCTTTATGAAACTTGTCACATACAATTAAATAAAAATAATACTTTAAATTACCAAGCAGGTTTCAATTATAATGTACAAAATTTCTAAAATTCATTAATTTTCAATAATAATCTTCTATTTTTTAATTTAAATTTATCTTTTTATTATCTTACACCCCTAGTTTCAAATTGGCGCCAATTTTGATGCATATTTAACTCTATTTCGCGCATATAATTTTGTTCTCTCTCACTTTTTACCTCCCGCTACCCTTGGTAAGGGAGGTATAGGGATCGCATATCGACATTTTGGTAAATGATCACGTTAAAGGCACTTAGAATCCCATTTTAACATTTTCACGATGATGTGTGTGTGTGGGTGGATCACAGTGTGGATCCACCACTCTAACTCCAAATACTATCATTCAGAAAATTTTGAAACTTTGTATTTCTTCCTTATTCTAATATTGAAAGAAGCCATTAGATTTTGGTGCAAATCAGAAAACCGGATATGGCACTTTACTTGAAATTCAAAATAGTTTTTCTTCGAAAAATACCTTTAAATGTTATTTTCTCGCAATTTATATTATTATGAAAATTAAAGATTATTAAATTTTCTACAGATTGGCATTAACACTTTTTCTATATACTTTATGGATAAATTTATAAAATAGTATACAGGTGTCCCAGGACGAGCTTACGCTATCGTTATTTTAAAAACTATTCAATATTTCAGGGGCGTGCTGGATGAGGCATTGCAGGCCGGGATTTTAAATTAAATTGAAGGCCACGAGTACTTTTTTTTATCAGAACTAATAATTTTGAGATCTGTGGTATCACTATAATAATTATTTGAATAACTCTGAAAAAGTTACCACATGTCTTGCTCCTAAAAAGGAGATTTTGATAATATTTTGTCAGAAAGTTATAAGATTTACAAATAAATAATAAATTCTACTTCTAAAGAATCAAAAAATAAATCGAGCAAATTCTTACAGAAGCTTAGTTTTAGAGATATTTGCATTGAATGTTACAAGAAAGTTACTGTTTTCTTACAAGATTCGAGTCAGAGCTTCTTTTACCAGTATAGATTCCATTGTAATGTTTGGCTGGGAATCATTGATAATTATCTAATTGGACCATTTTTACCTTCCGTCACCTTTAGGTAAGGAAGGTATTGTCTTTGGTCAAAAAATTCGGTGGTGAGTTTTTGATGAATAAGCACGTTTTAGGGTCCCTACAATACGATTTTACTATTTTTACGATGATGTCTGTATGTGTGTGTGTGTGTATGTATGTGTGTGTGTGTGTGTGTCTGTGTGTGACAAAATTTTCTAATGCGATAACTCTAATACTACAATTCCAAAAATTATAATTCTTTCGTATTCCTTTTCGTTACATCCATGTGAAGAGCTGATTAGATTTTGGTTATAATTGGTCAACCGGAAGTATCCTAATTTGAAGATTTTAACAGTTTTTCTTGAAAAAACGATGTTAAATATCATTTTTTCACATTTAATGTTATTATGAATATTACAGAATTATTTATTCTCTATACGATTTGAATGCATTTTATACTTCATATTAAATGGACGTAGAGTTAAAAAATTATAAAGAAATTAAATATCATATATATTAGTCAGCTTTGCTATAACTATGGAAACAGCTGCTACATTAAGAAAATTCTGATTGAAAGGTGTCAGTGTCAAGTGCAGTTGACAGTATGTTTTAATTTTACTGGAAATATAGGATCTTTTCTTAGAAACTTTCTGTATGGAATTTGTATAAAATACAACTGCCTTAAGGTAATGTACAAGAAATATAATCTTTTGCAAGGAACTTTATGTATGGCATTTATACAAAATACATAGAACTGACGGAAGGTAATGTGCTGGTCACATCAGATTTTTTAACTCTACGGTTAAAAATGAAGGATTTATGAACTTATTGAACAATGCTTTCTTGGATTTGATGGAAGAAAAGCCACCGGTCCAGTGGCGGCGCTAAGGGGGGGCCTGGGTCACAGATCACACTACACTGGAAGATGTGAAAGTCGCGTATAATACCGTGTTTGCACTGCCCCTATGAACATACTTGGAACTAAAATGCAAAAGGTGGATTTAGTAGCTTATGGAAATTTTATTTCAGTTTTTTAAATTCTATGTAAAATAATTATGAAATAAATAACAACTAATTTAGAAATATGTATGTGTAAATTTATTTAAAGTAACTGTTTGCGTACACTTTTATATAATAATCGATAACAGAATTTTTCCGGTCATCCTTCTTATGCAGTTTATCATTAATTTTTTTCATAAAATATTTTAAAATAACATGTACTATAATTTTTAATAAAATCGTCGGATGGCATCTTATTTTAATATAATTTTGTTCAAATACCGAATGTTTTTGAATTAATTGTTGAACTATATTATTTTTATTCAGAAAGGCCGGAATACTTGAAAAAATATTGAATTTTAATATTTTTACAAATTGAATAAAATTTTCGGTTGGGTATATTAATTTTCTGTTACATCCGCTTCCATAATCCTTTAATTCAATAACGGCATGATTGTCGGTATAAAAGTATAACAGGGCCGGCTATACGAGTTTCATAGACCTGCACACAACTAGGTTTACTCCCAGTTTATCGATGAATTTGACGTTTGTATAGAATTCAACAAATTTCCCAATCTTCGGTGATAAGATACAGTTCATTTTAGTTCGCAGCAGATATTAAAATATTTTCCTGCACATACATATGCCATTCCTTTCTTTGTCACCAGATGGTTACCAATTTAAACCTTTAAAGATTTATAAATTTCCATTAGTGTTCAAAATAATACTTCTAGAGACGAAATTTAACTTACTCTCTTTAAAATATTAGCAAAACATAAATATTAACCCCTGCAATTTTCATTTTTTCATATATGAATATATTTATTTTCATTTGATTATGCTTTCAACACGGTTTCAATACAATCAATCAATTTCATGTCATTACGTCATTTTTGAAACATTTTCAACGGTCGGCAAAGTAGAATCTGGTAATGAGAAGCTATAGTAGCGCCAAATCGTCCCCTATCAACATATGTACTTCGAACTACAGCAGTATAACAGGCCGGCAATTCGAGTTTCATAGGCCTGGCCTGGGTGGTCACGTGCTCACCCCAAAAGACTTGTGTCCACCCAAGTGCCCACCCATTACAAACATACAAATAATAATTTTCGTATATAAAATATTTGTGAATAAAATTTTACTTTTAACATTATTTGTATTTATACTTTTGTTCTAAAATTAATAGGGCAGAAATTACAGCTCTATGAAAATATCACCACAGTATTTCCTGTAATTCATAAAAAAGTAAACACTCAGTCAGGGACTCGAACCGAATAATTCCTTTTATATTCTTTTTTAGGTATATTCTTTTGCGTTGTTGACTTTT
Organism: Harpalus rubripes; assembly: GCA_963082715.1. Taxonomy (NCBI): domain Eukaryota; kingdom Metazoa; phylum Arthropoda; class Insecta; order Coleoptera; family Carabidae; genus Harpalus; species Harpalus rubripes. The sequence continues at coordinate 38,446,123 of OY720452.1, read as the reverse complement.
TATTTATTTTCATAATCTTCATAATGATGTACAAATATTTTTGACAGTGGCATACAAATATTTTTGACAGTGACATTTATGTGTGAATTACAAACATTTGAATTTCTTGCCTTGAAGTAGTTTGATCTAAGAATTTTTACATCAAATTATTTTATATGCATTTCTTTATCTCTAAATCTATAGAAGATATAATAATGAATTTATATTTATCGAATAAAGAATTTAACGTTCTTTAATATAAGTATTTACATAATTTTCGATAAATAATATTTAGATGATTTTTTTTTTGTAACTACTACTTCCGGTTGTCCAATTGTTACCAAAACTGACTCGCCTCTTCCCATTATTGTTAGATTGAGGAATCCGTAGTTAAAAATGTCTTAAGTCTTATAGTATTTGAGTTATGGTGAATCCAACATCCACACACACACACACATACGGACATCATCGTAAAAATGTTATAATTGGATTCTAGGGACCTTAAAACGTGCTTATTCACTAAAATCTGGATATGCGATTTTTAGCATGAATACAATACCTCTCTTAGCGAGAGGTAATAATCTGGTAGTTTTCATTTTTTGCTGAGTTGTTTATGGTGTTGACCCAACGAATTATCCAAGTTTTCGATCTCTGAAGCCGAACGTAACTTTGTCAAAAATGCAGAAGACGGGAAAATTTTCGACCTTTTTCAGTTTTTGTCGATTTTGTTTCTGAAGGACTACTTTTTTGATAATAACCTTTCAGTACCATTTTCAAATAGGATAAATTTGCCACAATATGAAAATAGAATGGTCTCTGTAAGCCCAATAGTTTCCAAGATATACCTTTTCAAGGTATCCAATTTTTTTCAAAATATATTTTTTATCAATATGGTCTTGCTTTGAGCAAAGTTTTCGATGAGATCATCCAGAGAAAACTGCCACTCTTTAGAGTTCTCTTCGAAATATGAACAATTTCGTTTCATGGCTTGATCAACCGTGGAATGGTGACATTCTCCCCTGTTAATGGGGGAAAGTAGAGTTTCTTTTGGTAAAATCGGTGATATCTCGCATCAAGTGCTACCAAATCTGTGTTCTCGGAAATACGTTCTTTTATTTTAAGAGCTCATTCGTCACCTCGTTTTTCCGCTGCTCTTAAGATTGTTGCATTCAGAGACATCTTTACCACAGTATATACAGTTTTTCTTTTTTCTAGCTTCTTTCTCTGAGCCACAACGAATTCTGCTGTTATTTTGTCTCCACAGAGAAAACAGTGTTCTTTAAAACTGAACTGTTCAAAGACAAATTTCGTTGATCTTGTTGACTTAATATCTGTGTTTCCACGGCCAATAGCTGCTTTAATCAACATTGGGTTGTTATATATCTTCTGGCAAGTACGATGCACAGATATCTGATTCACACCTTTCAACAAACACTCCAAGGAGGATAAGGAGTGTGCACTCAATGTTAAAACAATAGAGCCGCTAAGGCGGCATTTCAGTTAGTTGGGGCCCGAGCCGCAAGGTGCCTCTCATGACAGTTTTCCAAAAAAAAAATTTTAAATTTAATTTGTTTTGCAAGTAAACTTAAAATAAACACAAAATATTGATATATTATGTTATATTTCATCAAAACCCTGTAGTACAAAAATAGATATGTAATACATACATTTGCTAACCTATAATACATAATCAACAGCATAATTAATTTCACGGTATTCTAAAATAGTTATGAAGTTAATAAGCGCATTTATACATTACACTGAAGTTGAGTTGGTTAAAAGTGGGACTTTATAATTAAAATTATTTATATTAAATGAACAACTAATTTAATGTCAAATTTTTAAGGCCAACGCGCACATCAGCGACCGAAGCGAAACGCGGCGAAGAGAAGTTTTTTCATTCAATGTGAAGAGCAGAGCAACGAGGCCACTATTCACATGAGAATACATTGAATAAACTTCTCTTCGCTTCGCCGCTCTTCGCGTTGCTCAAGTGCGTGGCGACCTTTATAGTTCGCTTAAATAGCAAGATTTACAGTACAGTTTGTCAACAGAACTAAAACTAAATATACCATGATGATCTTTATTTCTCCTTTGATTTGTTTTCTGATGTTTCTAAGAAGAGTCCAGAAATGTGTGGTTTATTTTCTTCATTCATGATAAACCTGTTAACTGCATTTCCTGTTTGATAATAAAAGTTATGATAATTTTGTTTCTCTAAATTATAAACTGAATAATATTACCTTTTTAAGACTATATTGTTGTTGAACACCCAATTGATTTGGAGTGGCTTTTAATCGCCATCTACAACAAAAATTTAGGAATTGTTAAATAATATCATTATCTGATGAAGTAACTTATAGTTTACTTTGAAGAAAAGTCACAGAATGCAACAAACCGTTCTTTATTCAGGAAGTATTTTAATAAGACACGAGTATTATAAATGACGATTAAATGTTAGCACTGAAAATAAGAATATTAAAACACATTTATCACCCAAACTAGTATATTCAGTAATAATACTCGTATATAAAAATAACAAATCTAGATGACCGTCGCCTGGCCGAACCCGGTCACGCGTAATCCTCCACGCCGTGATTATTTCTGGAAAAGAATTAACACGTGAGAAATACTCAGTGAGGAGGCAATCATTCACAAAATGTACACGCATTCACACACTATACACACATGTTGGCAACCTCGGGCAGTATCGCAAGTTACTACGGAACCTCTGCCGCTTCGGTGGTGATCCGGAGACAATCCTCTTATGCCCGTACCCAGTCGATGCTCAATCTCGTACTTGAGTATTACTTCGCCAAGCATTACTCCGGACGTTCTCGACCTCAAGCACATCATATGTTTCATAGTCGATACTTCGTGAATTTTCGGTTAAGTACTAATCTTAAGGTAGGGATTAAAGAGAATTTGTTTTAGTTGCGTTGGTATATTTGTAAATTTTAATATTTTACTGTCAAATTATAATTTTGACACCTACATATACGTCAGGTCCATAGATATGAGTGTAATGGAAAATAAAATAATAGCATATACCACCAAAGAAAAATTGCTTTTGGCTAATATAGTAGACAAATATAAGTTAGCTGAAAGCAAGAAAACGGACGCTGCGACCATTCAGAAGAAAAATGGAGAATGGGAAAAAATTAAAGACGAATACAATGCCAGAGATGACATCATCTCACATTTCACAAATACCATTCAGTTAAAGAAATTATGGAATAATTTGAAGCAACGGTAAAATGAAATCTCAATAATTTCTTGAAATGAATTTTAACTTTAAAATTGCATAGGAAACAAAAAGCAGCGACAGAATTAAAATATCAAAGATTAGCTACGGGAGGTGGTCCTGAGCCACAAATAGGAATTGATCCAATATTCGAAGCGGTGGATATAGCTGCACCACATGCAGATGTGACATTAGAATATCAATGGAACAATACTGCTGGAATGGAAAGTCAAATTCAAAATTCTTGTGATAATATTTCAGAAATAATAGTTAAGCCTTCAAATACATATAATGTAGATACACTTCATTCAAACATTTCAAATAATAATACTACTTCTAGCGCTAATATAAATGCTGGTAATAACACCATTGCTAGTAGTAACACTAGTTCCAGTGCCAACGAAAAGAGCAAACTGGCCGATTTAAATACGGAATCTAATTTAAGAATTAAAAATATTGAAGAAGCCATTAAACAACAAGAAGAAATATGTAAAATACGGATGAAAATAGAAGAAGAACAATTAAAAACAGCTATAGTAGCAAAAAAAAAAAAAACTGGAGGCCAAAAGACATTTGGCCATACTGCAATTAAAAAGATATAAAACACAAAATAACAAATAATTGAGAAATTAAAAATATTTTTCATTTTATTGAAATTAAATTTTGTTAATTGTTATTATTATTCCTAAAATGTTGGTTAATAAATTCATTTCTAAATAATAATCCTAACTGATTATTTTCATTATTTATAACTGGAATATTTTCATTGGCTTTATCTACTTCTTCCACAATGTTATTTTCATTTGAAGCAATTGCTATATTTTGCAATGTTGCAGCAGCACATATAATAGCTAGAGAGGTATTTAATTTTGTTGATAGTCCCCTTCTCAAACACGGAAATCTTCTCTTCCAAACACCAAATAGACGTTCAACAATATTTTTTGTTCTGATGTGTGCATAATTATATCTCATTTCACCATTGGTTTCTGGATTAATTACTGGTGTCAGTAAATAATTTCTGCACGGATACCCATTATCCCCTAAAAGTAAACCCTCCACATGATTTTGCTCAAATAATACGCGAAGCGCGCTTCTATTAAATATTAGACTATCATGTGCAGACCCGGGATGCCTCACGACAATGTCTAGAATTTCTAATTGAGGTCCAGCTACGACCTGAACATTCAATGAGAAGTATCCTTTCCGGTTCCGAAATACTTCCGCATTATCGCCCCCCATGATTTGATATGGGAATATGTGTACAATCTATACATCCGCTTACTCCAGGAAAATTTGCAATACTCCAAAATTTATTTATATTTTCATTTTGATTTTCAGGAAATTTTATGTACTCCGGCAAATGACCTGCTATTATTTCAGAAACATTTTTTATAATCCAACTTACGGATGCCTGACCAATTCCTCGTAAGTCTCCATTTACATGTATTATTAAGAGTAAAATAGTCGGCAAAACTGTGTTCTTTGTAAATCTATATCTACTATGAAATTCATCTTCGCCATAAAATTCTAGTGGATTTTCCATATCACGAATGTAGCGTTTTGGCCTCCTTTCTTTATGAACACCTTCCACAATGTCCATAAATTCGAAAAACTCTAAATTATCTTCTCTATCAGGATCCATTATTTCTTTAAAAATTCAAACTGTCAAAAATTGACAGAAACAAATACTTAAGCACGTCTCAAGGTTGCTCTGATGCTCTCTCGAGTAAAGTCGTTGTCAAGTTTTCGCGAAGTCTTACTTCATAACCGAGTAGGGACTATAATAGCTGATTCAATACTTAAGTATTACTCAAGTTTGAGATTGAGCGAAGTTGTGACTATAAGTACGGGCATTAACCAACTGGATCAGATCATTACAGCCCTAACTGCTGCTACCGTTGGCGACCAATGCGGCTCACTACAGCCTTCCCTGCTGCTACGCTGGCGACACTCGGGTCCACACGAGAGGTCACTACGGAACTACTGCCGCTTCGGTGGTGATCCGGAGAAAATCCTCTTAACCAACTGGATCAGATCACTACAGCCCTAACTGCTGCTACGCTGGCGACCACAGAGGCGGGTCACTACAACCTTCCCTGCTGCTACGCTGGCGACCCCCGTGTCCACACGAGAGGTCACTACAGTACACCGTACTGCTCGCACAAACCCACAATCATACACACGCTAGACTAACTCTCTCGCCTGAATCACTACACAAATTAATCACTACAATATCGATGTTCTCACACTGAAATCTAGCAATAAACTGAAACAAAATATGTGCATACCAGTATCATTAAATGTAGCTCTTATCCAACAGCATCGGTTACGTACTTGATAGTTAATTAGAGACAAAACGTAATAAATTTGATAAAAATAATCTTACGCAAAATAATTACTTTGACACGAGGAAAATTGCAGTGAAAACTTTAGAAAATTTTCTTATTGCTGTTTGTTTGCGAAGTCAATATGTTGCCGAGACGATTAACTACTTATTCATTGGTTAATTTTAAATGGCACAAAATTGACCTCTGTGGTGCACTCTTCACGCCAGCAATGAGTGCCCGTGAGGTGACGCCTGGCAAGCGCCCGCACGGTGCAAATGTATCATCTTTACCGATATCTGTGTACAAAGCAGATTGGCACACCCAGCAATGGGTAATAAGCCGTGATGATATATTTATTTTATTTATTTCATTGGTTAATTTAAATACGAATAGTTGGGGCCCGGGCGGTTAGATGGCACCACAAATGACAAAGGTTGGCAATATGAGTGATCTCTCCTGTTTCTCTTTGAAACACTATCTAGATCGGCGACTGCAATGTTACCGGCTGAAACCGCGTCTGACGCGACATCTCTGCGTAGGAACGGGTAACTAACGCCTGCAAAACGCCTAGAGCGTATGCAACGCGTATGCAAAATGAAATTATGAATAAAATTTAGATTTGTGTTGTTTTACTCATTGATTAATAATACAATCACCTTTGAAAATTTTCAATTGGGAAACTTGAAACAAAAATCGCGAGTTACGCATTTTATTTATTAAAAATAAAATGTGCATTTCGCAATTTTTATTTCATTTTCCCAAATTTTAAATTTCCAAAGATGATTGCATTATCCACCAATGAATAAAACAACGCCTTTATTAGGGAAAAAAAGAAAGAAAATGAATTATGAAGGATCAAATTTATTTACAAAGAAAAACATAAAATAACAGAACAATAAAACTAGAAATAAAATAACAAAAATTCTACAAACAACAATTTTTTTTTCTTTCTGTCCAATGAAAAAAAGTTGTGGAGTTCAATTCAATCCCTCCACAATTTTGTGATTTGTAATTCGCCCCTTTCTATCGGAAATTACTAAAGAAAATCTTCAATCTTATAACCTATAAAAACAACCATACTGTGTTAACTATTTCTAAATACAATTAGAAACCTATTTACCTCATCATACGAATTGCACTGAATTTAATTTCTTGAATAATTTACGTTCGACGTAATACTTTTATAACTTTTATTTGTTTGTAACTCAAATTCGTGTTGTGTTCACAGATTGTTAGTTTTGGCTTTTATAACGGAAAACAACTAAAATGGCGAATGGCGGAATGACGCATGGTGGACGCGTGTATATTTACCCACGTGTCACGCAACTCACACAACACAAGTGCAACAAAATATTTAGGAAAGTTAACCGTGCTGCCCTCTATTCGCAGGAACGGGTGTACTAAGTGGATGGTTTCAAAGCCTTCCATAAGAGTTTCCAGCCACTCATTTCTTTCGGTTCTTCAGTGAAACACTCGAAGCCAGATGGATTTAAACCCCGCTTTTCTTCACCTTCACTTAAACTCTCCTTACATATAAAACACAAATTCACCGAGGATCCAGGATCCGACATTCTTGTAGATTTTGAATTCAAACAAGATGGAAAACTACGCACAACGAATGATGTATTGGTAAAAATTTAGGTGCCAGCTCGCACCATCCAATATGATTCCCCCCCCCTTAGTTTATATTGCTTATTGCCTATCGCCTATAATAATTATTGATTTGTCGGCAAATGTAAGAATATTCATTGTTGTAATCAACTTTTCATTGTTGTAATCAAATTTTCTTTATTGTAATCAAATTTTCTTTATTGTAATCAAGCATACAACCGGTTTGTCTTTCACATCCTTCTTCAAATGCTTATTTTATATAAGATATTTTAAAACTTAATCCGCTACAGGTGGTTGAAAGTTTAAACCTATTCATACGTAGGTAAATAAAACAAAACTGTGAATATATCACTTGATATTTACAAATTTACACATTTTTCGAAACCGGCTTGCGAGCCCTTTGAGTAAAACAGGTAACGGCGAGCAGGTACACCACTGCGCACAACTCGTGAGCAAGCCGGCCAGACGAAGATTGAAAAAAATTTGAAAACTTTAAAAAGCTGTACCTCTGATATTATTGGGCTTACAGAAACCATTTTGGTCTTAATTTGTAGAAAATTTAGTCTAAAAAAATATTGGAAGATTATTGTCGAAAAAGTAGATCTTGAAGGTCAAAATCGACAAAAACCGAAATAAAGTCAAAAAATTTGATGTTTCTCGATTTTTGACAATGTTGCGCTCGGCTTCCGAGGTCGAAAACTTGGAATATTTATTGGGCCAACATCATAAACAACTCAGCAAAAAAAACAGAACTACCAGATTTGATGTATGGTACTCCCACCCCCCTTTTGAGGCGACAAGGTTACTGGACTAATTTATCTACACTTATTTATATTATTTACAAATTCATTCGTTCCTTCACATATAAATGATAAAAATATTTGTATTACATAATTTAAGCAGGTAAGCTACCAATGATGGGGTTATAAATAAATGTACCAGTTTTAATAAAATAACATGAAATGTCAATTTGATATCTAACCTTAAATATTGATTTCATTCCATTGATTACTTGTATTATTTACAATTTTATTCCATTTTTTATCATATAAAGAAGCTGTGTAAATATCCTCGAGGTTGGAAAATGAGGTTAACAATAACTAACTTCCCAACTTTTAAAAGTCAGAAATCGTCGTATTACTAACCGATTGTGCATAAAATAATTGGGATTATAAAGTATGTTTTTTTTTAATATATGAAAGTGTGAAAAGGTGCACTTTTTTTAAAGCTGCGAAGTGAAATAATGAAACGTTCTGGCACTTTTTTCACACTTTTATTTCAGACTTAAACAAAATTGTATGCAACTCGTGAAATAGATATACTTTACTTACTTGTTACATAAATAACTATTATATGTGTTTATTTTAGAAGAAAGTATGGATGTTGATCCTAATTATGATCCATCGGATTTTTTGATGGCTGGACTACCTAGAGCAAAATCAGAAATAAACGATAAAGTAGCTGTATTATCAGAAGCAAAAATTCACGATGATTTAGCTGTAAGTGAAAGTGATGATGAAGGACTAACAACTATAGAACATGCGACCAGTATTCATCAGGCAATTGCAGAAGAAGATGACGGTGGAGATTTGTGGTTTTAAACATTTTTAATATGTACTTGTAGTTGGAAAGTTACGTAATAATATGAAATTATAAATAATTGTTAATATTATTATTATCTTTAAGATCCGGTTGTACAATTCTTGGTTCATTTTACGTTTAATTTAACTTGGGCTTTTTAGATTCTAAGTTGAAACTTTCAGTCTGCTAATTGGTATGTATTTTTATTTTAAGATTGCAACGCAATGGTGGTAACTTTTGAACTAAAGGTGTCACGAATTTGAAATTAACCTACTGTCAACATGTGAAAAACATATCTTTTTTCAAAGGTCGTAGAGATGGCATTTTTTTTGACTTGATTCACATTGTAGAAGTTTCATTCCTACACCGCTGGAAATTTCTACGCCGGCGGCGTAGAAATAAAATAAATAAATATCCATAGAAACTACATAAAATTAGCGAATAAAAAGAAAAGTAATGCGTTTGAAAAAAAAAAAAATTAATGTGTCATTTGGAATAAAAGTGTCTTTGTATGCCTCGCATGCAATTGTCCGACTCGCTTCTCTCGTCGTGCAAACTCTCATGCTCGCCACACAAAGTATCACTTTTACTCGTAATAACACAATCATCATATACAGGCTGAGTCTGGGTGGTTTTTACAAGATGCGGAGGGAGCGGAGGAAGGGAATTGTGGAAATTTGGATTTTTCATTAACCAACCATCCTATACAACATATCAAAAATTCAGAACTACTCGACCTTTTGTAAGGTAACCCCCTTTTTGGACCTCTGTTTACTGGACTATGTTCGAACATCTGCCAGCATTTTTCGCGAAATATTCTGAAAAGCATTTCGAATACGCTCTTTTATGTCTTCTACATCTGTAGGTATCGGGTAAAAATCCTTCTCAGTGTTCTTAAACTCGGTTGCCGACGTCTAGGAAACCGCTCCCGGTAAATTCTTTTTACTCTTCTTATGATTCCAGTCGATTCTCCAATTATTAGAATCATATCAATTAATTCGTTCTTCGTAAGCATTTCAAAATGTTTTTTTTTTGTTTACAAAATAAGTTAAATTATGTAACAAACAAATGTATACTTTTTTGACATTAATTTAATTGTTTTACATTGTTACGTTTTGTTTATTTTCACATAGTCACCTATAATATTTGTTTAAAAATTATTTCTCATATTTCTAAATTATCTCATTTTTCTCGAAATTTTTCAAATACATTAATAAAAAATAATACATCGTTGAAAAGAGAAAAATGGCGGTTTCTATTTTATTAAAATAATTATAGGTTGCCATTTGAAAAATAAAAGTTGATAGTCTTATCTTGTAAACCTGACAGATAAAAAATATCTACATCTGCCATCAAATAGTATATGTAAAATAATAAAACTTTTATATGAGCTATTTTTTTCTATTACTTATAATAAAAAAAGTTAAACGGGGGGGGGGTCTTCCCAGACTCACCCTGTATACTAAAAGGCCAAGCACCCAAAATTCATCACGACGATCGGGAAATTTTGGAACAAAGTCACAACTGAAACGGTTTTAGAGATTTTGATGGAATTTGATTTAAATAGTAGAGAATAAATCAACTTAAGGCCCTAGATATGTCTCTTACTTTTACTGTGCATAGTTTTTGTGTAAAAAAATATGAACTGGTCAAAATTCTTACATTAAAACAATGGATCGAAGTGCTCTGTATTGATGTCAAGTGTACATAATCAGAGAATATAGGCTAATTATTTGAATTTAGTAGGCGTGAAAAATTTTAAGAAGACAATCGAAGAAAGTTATATGTCATATTGAATCCATTTTTAATGCATAAAATTTATTGTATTTGATTATTTTAAATAAAAATTACTTATTTTTCTACCGCTCTGCTTATTATTATTATTATTATTATTATTATTATTATTATTATTATTATTATTATTATTATCATTATTATTATTATTATTATTATTATTATTATTATTTTTATTATTTATTATTATTTATTATTATTTATTATTATTTATTATTATTTATTATTATTTATTATTATTTATTATTATTTATTATTATTTATTATTTATTATTATATATTATTTATTATTATATATTATTATTTATTATTATTTATTATTATTTATTATTATTTATTATTATTTATTATTATTTATTATTATTTATTATTATTTATTATTATTTATTATTATTTATTATTATTTATTATTATTTATTATTATTTATTATTATTATTATTATTTATTATTATTATTTATTATTATTTATTATTATTTATTATTATTTATTATTATTTATTATTATTTATTATTATTATTATTATATTTATTATTATTTATTATTATTTATTATTATTTATTATTATTTATTATTATTTATTATTATTTATTTATTATTATTTATTATTATTTATTATTATTTATTATTATTATTTATTATTATTTATTATTATTATTATTATTGTTATTATTATTATTAAAGGCCTTTAAGTTCCATATTGTTGTTGATATTATTTTATTCAGACGTTTCGGTCAATATTTGACCATCCTCAGTGCTATAAAATGTGTCATAATTTAAAAATACAAAAATAGATAAGGTACAATTTACGCAAAGATCAATTTTACAATTTAAATTAGCATTATTACATTGAATGTTATAATAAGAAATATTGTTGCTCTCGACGAGTTATATTACTGGTTAAATTTAATGCGCTTATTTCATTTACACCCTGTAAATATATATATATATATATATATATATATATATACAGGGTGATTCATCGGTCTGTCCTCTCTTTATAACTCTTTTATTTTAAGTCAAATAGAAAAACTCTTCAAATATAATTTATATGATATATTATTGGCTATCTACGTACCATATGCATTTGTATACAGGGTACTCCGTTTAAGCGCAACAATATGTAACTTTATATTTCTTAATGGAACACCCTATATTTATTTATTTATTTTGATAGTAAATTAGATTTCCTTTAAAAAAGTATTAAGTAATAAGGGGTCTAAAATTATAAATTAAGAAGTTATTTACGTTCATAAAAAATAGTAGTTCAGAGTGGAAAAAACCATAATATAATACATAATTTTGATCCTTTTTTATTAATATTTATTTGAAACATTACTCTAATTCCAAAGAAGCTAACAAAATTTAGTGACAGGCTAAATAATGCAAAATTATAATAAATGCTCGAAAACTTGTCCTTCAACTTCAATAGATTTTTCTATTATAAATATTATATTAACCATCTCATCTTTACTAAAAAATTTATTATTCATTTTTACATCAACAATGATAAACTAAGAGTATTTGGACAACTTTTTGTTTAAATTCGAAACAATTGATCAAATTATCCATAGCATACTTTGTTAATAATAACATGATAGAAACATATCATTCAACGAATAAAGTTAAATAACTTCTTAATTTATAATTTTAGACCCCTTATTACTTAATACTTTTTTAAAGAAAATATAATTTACTATCAAAATAAATAAATAAATATAGGGTGTTCCATTAAGAAATATAAAGTTATATATTGTTGCGCTTAAATGGAGCACCCTGTATACAAATGGATATGGTACGTAGATAGATAATACTATATCATATAAATTATATTTGAAGAGTTTTTCTATCTGACTTAAAATAAAAGAGTTATAAAGAGGGGACAGACCGATGAATCACCCTGTATATATATATATATATATATATATATATATAATATATATATATATATATATATATATATATATATATATATATATTTGCGCGTAATTGTCGTAAACGTCGGCAAAATTGTCTGTGTGATCACTTTGATTGGGTTCATCTATATTATATAATTCTTCAGAATTTAACTTAGGTCTTTGTGGGTAATTTTGAGATTGAGTCATTGGCCCTACTCTTTGGCGTTTCAATGCAATGTTTCGTGGCAAGGTATTTTGAGTAGAGATACTCATCGGGGTTGGTTTAGAAATATTATTGACTGGTCTCCTTGTTTGATTTCCATAATTATTTCCAAAATTATTTCTTTGTATATTTGGATTAAAATTCGTTTGTCTGTTAAATGGGTAAGAATTTTGGTGCATAGGTTGCGATGGTTGAGGCAACATATACCGTGGTGTTGGATATGATGAATTTTGGAAATTAGTTTTTTGATTGAACTTTTGCGGTTTACTATTATTACTGAATTTTTTTGTATATCTATAACAGGATGCGAGGTACAATTTCTGAATATAACTCTTTCCTGTTACCCGTTTAAAACGGTTTGTTTAAATACTTGACCCGCAAGTGAAACACTAATTTAATCAATGTAAAACTTAATTTGCATCAAGGGTATCGCTGCCACCACTATCCGTGTTTTAGAAGTCCTCGGATAGCAGGACTCAATACAAAGAGTATGAAAAAGATTAATTCACAAAATAAACAATATTCACACAGAATACTTACTCTTCCGCAATAACTGAAATTACTTGGGAGAACTTAAACAAATAAAACTAAGAACTGGTAGATGAACTTATTTATTTACACAACAATAAATCGTAAACAACAATACACGAACTAATGACTACTGATCGTGACGACTACAGTTTAAAGGACGGTACCATCAATGTAATTAAAATTTTAAAAGGGCGACCTCAGAATAAGCTTTAAGCTTTCTGAATTGCTATCAGCGCTAAGTATTCAACACCAACTACCAAGAATCAAGTAATCTACTGCTACTTACTTTTCATCACAGGTCGGCCTCGAATGAAGCACTTTATTATTAAACTAAAACACTACTGAAGAAACAAAGAAAAATTATTAAATTTGGATTAACACTCTAATCAACTTGGGAGAACGCAGACTTCAACAATTACTTTAGTCACAAGAACAACTAAAATTTATAAGTCACTAAGATAATTAGAACAGCCGAATGGAAAATAGAACAACGTCACAATCAACAGTCAGATCAAGACTCCTCGAGATGAGATCATCTCAAAATCATCTTTTCTAGATTTGCACCCCACTTCCAACAAAGAAGTCCAACCCTCATACCCTTATTGGCTAACTTAAAAATTAACACGATATAATTGGTCAAGTAACTGAGAAACTTTTCGAGTGTTACAGGGGAGAAGTGAATTCCTAACGGCGTTTCACATCGTCTGTGTGACAAAAGTTACTCAACCAAATTACTCAAATTGCTCTTCCCTGCTGAGAACATCCGTCTTTCTAGCACTTTTCTTTTGTAATTTTATACTTTTAAAAATACTTTTACAACACCCAATAATTTTCACAAAATGCCAAGAACTAAACCCATCCCAAAAATCTAACAAAGACTGTAACTTCGAAAAGCAATTTAGAAATTTACAAAAAAAAAATAGAATACTTTACAAACATAAAAGTTCTGAACGCAAGATCCATAACTAATCTTGACGTCCGGCTCCAATAATTTAAACAAAAGGGTGCCGCTAAGCAAACGTGTTACATATCTCATCATGTCATTATACTGAAAATCGTTTGTAAGCATAGACAATGCTGAGTTTAAATCTGCGGGATTTTTCGCACGCATTAACTGCCCTATTGGTTCTTTCAACCCTCTTAACAAAATTCGTAGTGCATATTTTTGAAAATATTTAATTAAAACTTCTGCTTCGGCAGCTGCAGAATTAGTTTGAATATATGCTATTTGTAAATTCAGTGAGTGTTGTAATTTTTTATAAAATTCGAACACAGTTTCTTTTTCATTTTGTTTTAATTCGGTCATTTCTATACACAGTGTGTAACCGTCGCGTTTATCCGCGTATGTGTTCACTAAGGCGGTTTTCAAATCTTTCCACGTTTTAATTACAGAACTAGCTATGTTTATGGCTGCTTCGCCTTTAACTTTTGTCAGTATAGTACTCATCAGATATTCATTTTGAAAACCTGCTGTATTAGTTGTGTTATAAAATTTCGTGACTATTTTTGAACATATTTCAATAAATCTGGGTAGAAGTTCGCGTTCACCCCTAAATTCGGGTATCATATCTAAATATTCTTTCTTTAATTCGGTTGCCATTGTAGTTTTGTCTACTGTGGCTTGCAAAATAGATTCTTTCAAACGAAGTGGGATTTTATTTTGAGGGATTGGTATTTCGTTACGATCTTCAGGATCGGAGTCAGATTCAGAACTTGTACTCGAGTACGAGTTTATATTAGAAATTTCTCTAAGCGACATAAGTGTACTCACAGCAGAAGTAGCAGCACTCGCTTCATTTGCCCTGAAGTCGATGATGCAGGTCTTCGTGTGGTGTAGGAGGTCTGGATGGCTGATGTGCGTTCAGCTTCGGCAGGCCCCAGGAAGTGGTTCGATGGCGAACTTGATTTGTTACTACGTTAAGGGTTCGTTTGCTAAATAAATCACTGAAGTAAAACGAATTATGTGCGCTAATTCGTTTTAGCAATCCTACAGTTCGACTGCGCCAGTTATATATCGAGACAATACAAGTCGCTTTTTAAAAAGTTTATTTATTCTTATAAACCTTAATTTTATGTCTTTACAATGTAAGCTCTGAATACAGACTAACTAAGATGCTGCAATTCCTCAAAGAGGAAAACTACATTACATGATAATCTAAGCTAGCATAATATGAGAAGTATGAAACGGGATAATGTCCATTCAGCATAAAGTGGCACTATAACTCCTCCACCCTTAGAAGGAAGCACCCCCTGGAAGTTGGACTTCGATGTCTTCAGTCTTCTTCGCTGAACTTCGGGTTTGTATTTGTATTCGCAGCCTTTTAGTTATTAGATAAATAATTATTATTATAGCTGCGGAGTAGAGAACTATCGTCCAAATGTCGGGAATGTGGACGTACTCGTAGGTTTCGATGTCCTGGATTGGTGTTATTTGGTTTAATGTTATATCGTTCAGTTTGAGAGGCGATAGATTAATTGAGAAGTTTGAGATTTTATTAAATTTTATTTTATAACTTAATTTAGGCGGCATTAAAGGGGATCCATGTGTTTTATCGAGGAATATTAGTTTTTGCTTTTTAAATATTATTTCACAATTAGTATCATTTTTAATTAGGTAGATACCGGTCAGTGACTCGATGCTGGATCTTTCGAGGCAATTAATGGTGAGTTTTTCTTCCTTGGGAAAGATGGCTAAATACTGGTTTATCTCTGGCAGTAATTCGAAGTGGGTTTCCTGTATATCTAGTCTGATGTAGTGGCATTGGCTTGTATGTTGTTTATTAAGGATTTCTTTCTCGCAGACGGGGTTGATGTGGGCATTGAATTTATTTGGGCACTGATATATTCTACCCTGAATGCACATGTCGCTTAGAGGAATGATATCGTTGTTTGATTGCAAAAAATATATTTTGACTCTGGGATAATAGAAACAAATTCTGAACCATATTTTGTTGGGGTTGCTACTAAATGATAAAGATCGAATTTAGCTTCAAAGTACGTCCACATTCCCGACATTTGGACGATAGTTCTCTACTCCGCAGCTATAATAATAATTATTTATCTAATAACTAAAAGGCTGCGAATACAAATACAATCCCGAAGTTCAGCGAAGAAGACTGAAGACATCGAAGTCCAACTTCCAGGGGGTGCTTCCTTCTAAGGGTGGAGGAGTTATAGTGCCACTTTATGCTGAATGGACATTATCCTGTTTCATACTTCTCATATTATGCTAGCTTAGATTATCATGTAATGTAGTTTTCCTCTTTGAGGAATTGCAGCATCTTAGTTAGTCTGTTTCAGAGCTTACATTGTAAAGACATAAAATTAAGGTTTATAAGTGTAGTGTAGTGGCAACATTTGTAGAGTTAACTAGGGAATTCAACAAAGCGCGCGACAAGTCAAGGTCAGTATGTACGCTAACCTAAAAATGCTTGTGCACATCGTAAGCCGTGTTGTTGTATGTTTAGTTGATAAATAAAGGTATATTTAAGTCCATTACGTCTCTTATAAATCTTAATACATCACAGTGGCGACGAGAATAAAACTATAAGTGTGCAAGGGCAATTAAGTCTGAAACAAGGACAACATGCCAGAAACAGAAGCATCAGGCCACGCCGCCATCAAAGTTTACGGGAACATCGGCTCTCTCTCAGAATTTAAAATTGGGGAGGACTGGAATTTGTATCAAGAGCGGTTGGAACAATATTTTGATGCAAATCTAGTAGCAAAGGAGCGACAGGTATCAGTGTTACTGACATTAATTGGGCCGGAGGCGTATAAAATCCTTCGCGACTTGTGTGATCCGGACCTGCCAAAAAGCAAGACGTTCGAGCAGCTGTGTGAAATTTTGAAAAAGCAGTTTTCTCCAAGGGTTTCAGTGTTCAAAGAACGAATTGAGTTTTACGAACAGAAACAACGTCAACATGAGTCAGTAAGTCAGTGGTACGCTCGTTTAAAAAATAAAGCGATCAACTGCAAGTTTGGTGGGCAACTAGAGGACAAGCTAAAGGACAAATTCGTCACGGGATTATACAAAGGGCCGATCCTGGACAGAGTGTGCGAAGAAGAACACACGGCCACGCTGACAGCTATATATGACGCGGCGTTGAAGAAAGAGGCATCTTTATCAACAGCATCGGCGATCCCAGTCAACAATGTAGGCTTCAAGACGATGAGCAGCAGCAGCAGCAGCAACAAGCAGCAGCAGCAACAGAGGAGCAAGAGGCCAGATGAACGACACCAGAAGGCAGCGAGCAGAAACGAGTTTGGCAACAACAACCAAACAAATAAAGACTGTAAGCATTGTGGTAAAAGAAATCACGATTTCGCCAAATGTAAGTATCGGAAATATCGTTGTAAGATTTGTAACGGGGTCGGGCATCTTGCGCGGGTTTGCAAACCGGCGGGCGATTCTAAAACACATTATTTGAAAGAGGAAGAATCCGGGTCAGATTTCGTCGATATGTTAAACTTAGCAAATACAAACGCGTTAAAGCCAATCCTTATTGATGTTGAGATAAACAATAAAGCATTACAAATGGAAGTTGATTCCGGGGCGGGCGTCTCGGTAATTCCCGAAAAAGTTTTAAAGGATAATTTTAAACGTTGTGAAATCGAACCAACGTCTGTTAGGCTGCGCACATACGATGGCAACGTCATTATACCGGTTGGTCAGGTTAGGACACAAATTAAACATCGGGGAAAGATAATTTCGGCACGTTTAATAATAGTTAGAGGAGGCAGTCGACCGTTATTCGGGCGCGACCTTATGAAAGAGTTTTCACTGGATATTACACGCGTAAATTCGGAAGTATACACATTGGGCTGTGAGGCAAACGAACTTCAGCAGTTGTTAGATTCATATGCAGAGCTTTTCGATGATAAATTAGGTTGCTATAAATATGGCAAGGTAGAATTAAAGATGCAACCCGGCGTCAAACCCATATTTGTAAAACCTAGGCCGGTAGCATTTGCGCTAAAAGAACGGATTGACGAGGAACTGGAAAGACTCGAGAAAAGCGGGGTTATTACTTTGGTAGAAAATAGCGAATGGGGAACACCGCTAGTACCTGTAATTCGGCCGGATGGAAAAATAAGGTTATGTGTAGATTATAAGACTACCATAAACAAGTTCTTGATAGATGTAAAACACCCATTACCACGTATTGAAGAACTTTTCGCTAGTTTACAGGGGGTGAATTCTTCACGAAACTTGACCTTTCGCATGCGTATAACGTTAGAATTAACTGAAGAAACCAAACAGTTACTTGCATGGAGTACTCATAAAGGTATTTATGTTCCGAATAGATTACCTTACGGCACCAAACCGGCATGCGCGATTTTTCAAAAACTCGTGGAAAAGGTTTTACAGGGTGTACCGAAAACAAAAAATTTTTTAGATGACATTGTTGTCACTGGTGCTGATTTGGCTGAACATTTAGTAAATCTCGGTATGGTTTTTGAACGATTAAAGAAAGCGGGATTGCGTTTAAATCTTAGTAAATGCAAATTTTTCCAAAGCGAAATAAAATATTTAGGTCACATTATTGACAAAGAAGGATTGCATAAAGATCCAGACAAAGTTCGAGCTATTATCGATGCACCAATTCCGAATGATGTTTCGCAGATCAAAGCTTTCATCGGTAGGTAAATTATTACGCGAAATTTGCACCAAATTTATCGGATGCGTTGGCACCGCTACACGATATTTCGGGTTCAGAACAAAATTTTTCTTGGAATAAAGATTGTGATGAGGCGTTTAAAAAGACTAAAGAGATAATCGCGTCGGAAAGTACATTAGTACATTTTGATCCTTCCAAGAAGTTGATGTTAACCTGTGACGCATCGAAAGTAGGATTAGGGGCGGTACTACTCCACGTTTATGACGATGGATCAACAAAGCCAATTTGTTTCGCGTCAAAAAAAATTAACGAAAGCACAGCAAAATTACTCCGTCATTCACAAGGAGGCTCTCGCGATTTACTGGTCAGTGGGAAAATTTTACCAATATTTGATGGGTAACGAATTCATTTTAGTCACAGACCACAAACCGTTACTTGCTTTATTTGGGGAGGATAAAGGTATACCTCAAATGGCAGCAGGTAGGCTACAGCGTTGGGCTTTATTTTTGAGTGGGTTTAAGTACAAAATTAAGTATATAAAAGGCAAAGAAAATGGAGGGGCTGATGGGTTGTCACGACTTCCTATAAATGATACGGAGAACAGGGAAGGGAATAACGAGCTAGACTATTTTCACTTTGTAACAGAGGAAAACATTCCCTTAGACGCGGATCAGATTAGATCAGGTATTAGAACGGATAAAATTCTGAGTAAAGTTTATATGTACGTTAAACATGGCTGGCCAGATCAGGTATCAGAGGAAATCAAACCTTATCAATCTCGGTCGGGTGAAATAAGCATTGAGAACGGCATTTTAATGTGGGGTTATAGGGTACTGATTCCAAATAAATTTCATGAACAACTGTTAAAGGAATTGCACAATTCACATCAAGGTATGGTTAAAATGAAGATGTTAGCACGTCAGTATTTTTGGTGGCCAAATCTCGATAAAGAGATTGAAAAATATGTAAAGAATTGTAATCCTTGTATGAGCTATGCAAGTCAACCACCGAAAGCGAAATTAATAAAATTTGATGAAGCAAAAAGGGTTTTCGAGAGAATTCATCTCGATTTTGCTGGACCGTTTAAAGGAAAATGTTTTCTTATTTTAATAGATGCGTTTTCAAAATGGCCAGAAGTGGCAGAGATGTCTCGAATGGATACTAGTACGACATTAGAACAGTTGAGAGAATGGTTTGCCAGGTTTGGATTGCCTGATTTAATTATTACAGATAATGGCAGACAATTTGTATCTGATGAATTTGTCGAATTTTGCAAGGTAAACGGAATAGAGTTCAAAACATCTCCGCCATATCATCCCGCTACGAACGGAGCGGCAGAGAATGCGGTTAAGTCATTCAAAAATGGGTTATTAAAAGCATTAGTGGATAATAAAAACACCGGAGTGAGCATTCAGACATTACTAAATAGATATTTGTTTACCTACCGGAACACCATTCACTGTTATACGGGGCAAACTCCCGCAAATCTCATGTTAGGTAGGGACCCGAAAACTCGATTAGATTTTTTGAGAAAGCCAGTCGCGAATAAGATTCGAAACAGACAAATTTCAAATTATCGTGGATCGAGAGAAGTGTTATTCGAAGTCGACGAAATGTGCTATGTAAGAGATTATCGTAATATAAATAAACCGGTTTGGAAAAAAGCGATTGTTAAATCTAAGTTAGGTGATAGAATTTATATTTGTAGTCCAGTTGCAGAAAACCATTTGAGTTGGAAGCGACATGTTAATCAAATGCTCAAGGTGGGACGATTTTTCGAGGATGAGTATGATAAAATCGAGCAAAAAAATGAACTAGAAATAGAGTCTAGACCAGTAGAGATACCTAGGACTTGTGATTATGAACCACTGAATTTTGGAAACAAACCGGGAGAACCAGACACGCGGGCGGATGAGATATTCCCCAGTGTGCAAAATAGTCCTCAAAAGATCGCTCCACCCGAGGCTCCACCAGAAATGACGAATACCAGTACTACTTCTAATAATATGAAGACAGGTATAAAACAATCAGAATCAGTTGCTAGTGGTAGAGCTAGAAGAATCATAAAACCTCCAGATAGATTAAATTTATAAATGACTACTGTAATATTAACTCGTATCAAAATGTCGTGTTTATTTTTTTTATTATTGTCTTATACAAATAGTTAAGTAAGAGTAAATTTATATTTCAAGTGTATTCTTTATCTTGTAAGGGAGGATTGTAGTGTAGTGGCAACATTTGTAGAGTTAACTAGGGAATTCAACAAAGCGCGCGACAAGTCAAGGTCAGTATGTACGCTAACCTAAAAATGCTTGTGCACATCGTAAGCCGTGTTGTTGTATGTTTAGTTGATAAATAAAGGTATATTTAAGTCCATTACGTCTCTTATAAATCTTAATACATCACAATAAGAATAAATAAACTTTTTAAAAAGCGACTTGTAATGTCTCGATATATAACTTATATATATATATATATATATATATATATATATATATATATATATATATATATATATATTTGAATTCATCACGACAATCGCCGAATTTTATTCACCTCTATAGCCGAAGCGGCATGACTGATTTCGATGAAATTTGTTCAAGTTGTAGGATTTGATTGTCTCGAGTGCCCTCGTAATGTGTTAAATTTCTATAGGATGCATAGTTTTCGAGTTATGAATTATTAAACGTAGAAAATTGGAAATAAAACAATAGGTCACAGTGTTTCATGAAAAATTTAAGACGAAGAATGCCATGTTTGACATATAATTTTGAACATTTAAATGGAAATATTTATAAAATGGAGACAATTTGAAAGAAGATCAATTCATAATCATAAATTTTGAGAATGTGCAATTATATCTGCACATGTAAAAAGGCCTAAAACATTTTAATTAAAATTTATAAATTTTGACGATGCATATGTACTTGGAAAGTGTTGCTGTTTAAACTTAATATGTTTTAAATGAGAGGAAGTGGAAAATATTAACCCCTTTGAGGTAGCAACCCGCTGCACATGGGAATAGAACGGGTAAACCCGCCCTGACTCTATTTAAATAAGTCAATAAATAAATAGAAATAACTGTTTCTGTTACTTGGAAAAATTAGTTATATATTTTTACGTGTTTAAGTTTAATTTTAGAATTGTTTGAAATAGCTGTAGTATCTTAAACTAATTATTAATATTAATATACGACTGCGAGCTAGTTTCACGCGAGTGCGCGCGCACCCCCACGCCAGCGTAGTGCCGCACAGCATCGACCGACTCACTGAGAGTGTGTCTGGCTTGCAAACGGTAAACACGTATCGCGTCGTCGTCGGCGAGAGTGGTTTTCCACCATTTTGCATAAACTTTCTGATTTTCATATGGTCAGTAAAGTAATTTGTTGTTTAATTATCGTACGCGTAGCTTGATTAGCCTAGCAAGACTAATTCAAGGAGTTATCGTTCGGTTTTCATTTAATTTGGTACTTTATAGTCCGTGAATACTTTCCGACGCCAATTTATGCAGCTAATAGACACATCTCAGGAATCAATTGTAAAATCGAACTGTACAATTTGATTTCTCACGGGAATTCGTGTTGTTAGGGATTTGATTCATATTTCCTTGGGTGAAATTATTATTTCTTTGTAAACCTGTTTGCACACGTTCTCGTTCGAGTGACGTCATCCACAGCGCATCTGCTGTTATTGTCGACTAGGTACAGTCAAGGCAACAAACTTTGCATTCTAGTTGGTTGTTATTAAATTCATTGAGTGTTCTTAATATTGTTTAACTAAATTTGTGTCGTCATACACTTATTAAATGATTTAGTTGATTTATACAAATATCGTATTTGTTTTATCTTTGGTTTATTATTGTTTATGTCACTTATATTCAATACGCTATCACATATCTCTCAGAATTGGTTTTCAGTTGTTTTGTTATTTTGTTGCAATTATATTTAGCACGTTTGTTAGTTCGTAAAACTAGCTGGTCCTTCGTTCGTTGTTAATTGGTACGTTTCACAAATTAATATTATCCCGTATATTGGCCAAGTCCAGTGATGTGAACCAGCTATCGAAGGTTGTAATTAATTTGGTTTACATATAGTTTTGTTTTATTCATTGAATTTAACATCAAACACATTGTTGGTGCTTCTAGACCGGATTCGCTGATCTAGAGACATCACATTTGGGCTTGCGAGCAGGATCAAAACATTTTGGTTCTTCTAGACCGGATTCGCTGGTTTAGGTATTGAACATTTGGTCCTTCGAGCCACTAGGTCCTTATTAATTAGTCCTTCGCACCGGAGGGACGCAACATTTGGTCTTTGTCGAGCCGGATTTGGCGGTATTCGGAGATAATTATTGTTTCTAGTTACTTTGGTATTAGTAATTGCATTTAATAACATACTGTAAAATGGCTAAACTACTGCACGAACAATTAGAGGTTGTGACAGAACATATTCGTCGTCTATCAGTCTATTCTTCAGAGACTGATGAAAAAAGTAAACTGAAATTTGAGGTAACTTTTCCGTCTCTCGCAGCTTGGGAACAAGAATTCAATCGTACTTATTGTGAATATTCTTCAAAGTTAAAACAAACCAAAAATCCCGACGAGGATATGTTGGCAGAAATTTCCCGAGTTACGAAGTTGTTTAATGAAATAAACGAACTCATTTGCGACATACGTGTCAATTACAAGCTTAGGTCCAATAAAGACACCGGATCACAGGCAGGGTCCGACAGAGCTAAATCAGAATCACATTCGATTCAATCAGCACAATCTTTGCGATATATGCAACCCAGCTTGCCTAAATTGAATCTCCCAACATTCGATGGGGAGAAAACAACTTTTATGAATTTTTACGATTTATTCACACAGTTGGTGATAAATCGGGACAGTTTGTCAGATATTGAACGACTTCAATATCTCAAGTTATCTTTAAAAGGGGAAGCCGCTAGGCTTATTACAAACATCCCCGTCAAAGCTGATAGTTTTGATATTGCATGGAACGCCATCACAGATGAATATTATCGTCCTAGGTTGTTGAGGTCGGTACATCTGAATGCACTCCAAGATGTGCAAAAGGTCAAGCAGGCAGACGCTCCTGCACTAAAATCATTGTTGAACACAGCACGCGAAAACATCGCTGCTCTGAAAAACTTAGAGGTTGATGTTGACTCATGTGGGGTCATTTTGGAAAACATGATTTGTCGTAAGCTAGATTCGGCTACTAGACGACAGTGGGAACTAACATTGGATTCTGACTCCAAGCCCACTCATGTAGAGTTAATTGCGTTCTTGACTAGGCAAGTTTCAAGCTTAGAGGTTGAGCCAACCACACCAGTCAAAACTCACGAGCCAATCAAACAATTCAAAGGGCACGAGCCAGCATCCCGAGCGATGACATTGGCAACTGATACGAATTGTCCGTATTGCAGAAAGTCTCACTACATCAGTCAGTGTGAAGGGTTTATAGCTCTTAAACCTAAAGGAAGACATGATGCTGCAATCAAACACAAGTTGTGCATCAACTGTCTTAGAATGGGTCACATACGCCCGAACTGTCCTAGTACAGCCACATGCAGAACGTGCAACAAAACTCACCATACGCTGCTGCATTTTGGTGAAAGGTCGAACAAGTCGTTATCACCCAAGCGTGATAAATAATCTGTGCAAAAAAATCGTCCGTCATCACCCAAGAGTGATGCAAACTCTCAAGGCAGTAGTAGTAATTCTGAAACTACTACGTCAATGTCTGCTAGGACTTATTCACTAAGTCAACACAGAAAACATACTTCGGTATTACTACCCACTGCAAAGCTGCATATATTTGACAGTGCAGGAAAGGTACATGTTGTACGTGCCTTATTGGATACAGGATCGCAGAAATCCTACATCACAAGTCGTTGTGTCGACAATTTGAATCTGTCTATTGAAGCGTGTCAAACAAAGATTATGTCAATCAGTGACACCCACGTCAAAGACACTAGTGGTATTATACATACCAAAATCAAACCATGTAGAGAAACTCCAGTTCTCGATTTGAGTTGCATTGTAATCGACAACATTACAGGCAGAATCCCAGATTATCCAATATCTCGGGATACCTTTAATCAATTTGGGAATATCCAACTTTCGGATCCCGAATGCTATAAATCTCAACGAATAGACATGCTGTTAGGAGCTGACATTTGGGGTCAGGTCATTCGTAACGGAGTTAAGAAAGGAGTCGATGGCACACTTACCGCCATCAAAACAATCTTTGGTTGGGTGGTTATGGGAGAATATACCAGCAAGCAAACAAGCAATGCTGTGGTGTCCTATCATACATACACACAAGAAGAGACCCACGAACTATTGTCTAAATTTTGGGAATTGGAAAATGTTCCAACTCCATCGGTTGTCACTAAACCCGAGGATAAAATGGTAGAGGACCATTTTGTCAATACTACCCAAAGAGACTCCGAGGGAAAATACACGGTTTCTTTACCTTTTAAACAGTACCCACCAGTACTAGGAAATTCATACAAGAAAGCTTTGTCCATGTGTCACGCACAGCTGACTCGCTTGAGTAAAGACCCAGAGTTACTCAAGGCTTATGATGCAATATTCGAAGAATATTTGCAAAAGGGTTACGTCACGAGACTTGATGTGCAACCCAATTTGAATGATCAGGATTCGTACTATATTCCACACCATGCAGTGGTTAAACCTGATAGTGCGACGACACCGGTACGCATTGTGTTCAATGCTTAAAAGCCATCATCTAATGGAAAGTCGATCAATGACTACTTGTATCCTGGTCCGGTACTACAGAAGAGTATCTTCACTCTTCATTTGCGAAATAGATTTTATCCTATTTTAATTACGGGGGACTTAAAACAGATGTTCCTACAAATTAGAGTTGTACGCGAGCATCAACGATTTCTAAGGTTCATCTGGAAACCTGAGGATGCCACACATCCTATTGTGTACCAATTCAACACTATCTGCTTTGGTTTGAATTGTTCGCCGTTCTTGGCGTTGCGTACAGTTAAGCAGTTGGCTCAAGACGAAGGGAATCAATGTCCCTTAACAGCTAAAGTCCTGCAAAATGATGTCTATATGGACGATGTTGTGACTGGAGCTGAAGATATTCAGTCAGCACTGACACTGCGCCGTGAACTCACGGTATATTCGAAAAGGGAGGATTCACCCTCCGACAATGGGCCAGTAATTCTCAAACAATACTGGATGAACTACCAGACAATGGACGCGCAGTGAAAGATGTCCACTTCAATGACGACGAGTCAGTGAAATTGTTAGGTGTCAAATGGGTTTGCAAGTCTGACTGCTACGAGTATACGGTCTCAAAACCCGACGATTTATGCACAAAAAGAAACATTTTGTCCTGCATTGCAAGGATCTATGATCCATTAGGCATTATGTCCCCATTGGTGATGTTTCTTAAACTCATCATGCAAGAGCTTTGGAAATCAAAGGTAGAATGGGATGAAGAACCTCCCGCTCATATTGTCTCGGAGTGGAACTTGTTTCTGAACGAGATCGATTGTATATCTAACTATTCGATACCAAGGTTAGCCTGTTTGGGTTCTAAATTCGATCTTATCGGATTTGCGGATGCCTCCGAGCGAGGCTACTGTGCCGTTGTCTATGTTAGAAGTTATTCAAACGATAAACCAGTGGTTCAATTGCTCTGTGCAAAGACGCGTGTAGCGCCTTTGAAAAAAATTACTATACCTCGTTTGGAATTATGTGCGGCGCATCTTCTCGCCAAACTTCTCGAGAACATTCTCGAAAATATTCCAAAACAACCGGAGGCTGTACATTGCGTCTCGGATTCTATGATAGTTCTTGCCTGGTTGCGCAAGGAACCACACACTCTGAAAACATTTGTGGGTAATCGAGTCGCTCAAATACAGACAAATTTTCCGAGTGAACACTGGCGTCATGTAGCGCCGGAACACAATGCGGCCGACGTAGGTTCTAGAGGTCTCAGTCCTCTAAGTTTCAAGACATGTACTCTCTGGATAAAGGGACCAGAGTGGTTACAACAACCTTACTCGTGTTGGCCACAAAGTGAAGTGGTTCAACTTGACGAAGATCAAACCAATTCTGCTCAGACAGAGATTGTCAAAAGCCTAACATTAAAAACCGCTAAAGGTGAAATCACTCGCCCTATAGCAAAACTGTGTCCTTTGCCAACAGCCTAAGTTTGTCTTTAGGGAGACCCTAAGGTGGCCGGTATGTTTAAACCTAATATGTTTTAAATGAGAAGAAGTGGAAAATATTAACCCCTTTGAGGTAGCAACCCGCTGCACATGGGAATAGAACGGGTAAACCCGCCCTGACTCTATTTAAATAAGTCAATAAATAAATAGAAATAACTGTTTCTGTTACTTGGAAAAATTAGTTATATATTTTTACGTGTTTAAGTTTAATTTTAGAATTGTTTGAAATAGCTGTAGTATCTTAAACTAATTATTAATATTAATATACGACTGCGAGCTAGTTTCACGCGAGTGCGCGCGCACCCCCACGCCAGCGTAGTGCCGCACAGCATCGACCGACTCACTAAGAGTGTGTCTGGCTTGCAAACGGTAAACACGTATCGCGTCGTCGTCCGCGAGAGTGGTTTTCCACCATTTTGCATAAACTTTCTGATTTTCATATGGTCAGTAAAGTAATTTGTTGTTTAATTATCGTACGCGTAGCTTGATTAGCCTAGCAAGACTAATTCAAGGAGTTATCGTTCGGTTTTCATTTAATTTGGTACTTTATAGTCCGTGAATACTTTCCGGCGCCAATTTATGCAGCTAATAGACACATCTCAGGAATCAATTGTAAAATCGAACTGTACAATTTGATTTCTCACGGGAATTCGTGTTGTTAGGGATTTGATTCATATTTCCTTGGGCGAAATTATTATTTCTTTGTAAACCTGTTTGCACACGTTCTCGTTCGAGTGACGTTATCCACAGCGCATCTGCTGTTATTGTCGACTAGGTACAGTCAAGGCAACAAATTTTGCATTCTAGTTGGTTGTTATTAAATTCATTGAGTGTTCTTAATATTGTTTAACTAAATTTGTGTGGTCATATACTTATTAAATGATTTAGTTAATTTATACAAATATCGTATTTGTTTTATCTTTGGTTTACTATTGTTTATGTCACTTATATTCAATACGCTATCACATATCTCTCAGAATTGGTTTTCAGTTGTTTTGTTATTTTGTTGCAATTATATTTAGCACGTTTGTTAGTTCGTAAAACTAGCTGGTCCTTCGTTCGTTGTTAATTAGTACGTTTCACAAATTAATATTATCCCGTATATTGGCCAAGTCCAGTGATGTGAACCAGCTATCGAAGGTTGTAATTAATTTGGTTTACATATAGTTTTGTTTTATTCATTGAATTTAACATCAAACACATTGTTGGTGCTTCTAGACCGGATTCGCTGATCTAGAGACATCACATTTGGGCTTGCGAGCAGGATCAAAACATTTTGGTTCTTCTAGACCGGATTCGCTGGTTTAGGTATTGAACATTTGGTCCTTTGAGCCACTAGGTCCTTATTACTTAGTCCTTCGCACCGGAGGGACGCAACAGTTGCCAATATATATATATATATATATATATATATATATATATATATATATATATATATATATATGTATGTATGTAACTAACTAGGTAGAAAACAAATATTCCTAACTAGACTAATGTGAAGTCCATACATAAGTGTGTATTTGCCACACCGCAAAATGTGGAAAAATGACCGAAGATGATAAGCCGGTGGCTGACAATTTTTTTTACATTTGCGATGAACGTAATTTTTTAATATTTCGTGCATCACGCTATAGTTGTTAATAAAAATGTGTATACAAGATAAATACTGTACCTGGAATACAGATTTGAAGTCGTAAATGATATATTTTAACCGTGTCTGAGGTAATTTACAATATTACAATAAAACACAAATTTAATGACTATTTCTTTATTATATTCTCTGCTGTAAATAATAAAAGTTAATAAAATAGAGTAAACAATATATGTAGAATTTAGTTTTTAAGTTAAAATATCTGTAAATTGAACCATGAGTGAGTTCAATATACTATTTTAAATCAGCCAAGAGCCAGGTAACTTAAGTATGGACACGAAAAACGCGGGACAATATATTAGACTTACTTGCTAAGATTATATAACAAAGGTAAGTGATCACTGAATAACTTACTGAATAGCAATAAAATATTTAAATAATTTATGAGGTTAACAACAATTAAAATGTTTCCTTTAAAATGTTGTGGTTCAAAAACAATGTACTTTACATATTTATTATGTAAAATGTCTTGATTACAACAATAATATAGGAGCTTATTTATATTTCAACCTCATACATCACCATTTTTGTGTTAATTTGAGGATATTTCAAACAGTTCAGGAGTTATGAGCTCTTAAAAATGCATGTACTCTTGATAAGTTTGGGCTAAAAATGTGAGTTTAAAAATGATTCAATAGAGTGTTTATTCTTACAAAAATGAATTTTAGAGGGTTTATTTGTATATTTTCGGTATAAAAGTAGTTAAATATCGGATTAAAAAACCTCACGCCCGGGTTTAAAAATATGATAAAATTTGGTAGCTGGAACTTTATTTTTTACTTTTACTTTCCCCATTTTGTAATTATGAATTTTTAAAAACAGGGCTATCATTGAAAATCAAATATCTGTATTGACTGACAAAAATATCAACTGTTACTTTGAAAGGGGCGGTTAAAAATATTCATAAACCAAAAACGGGGAAAGATACTTGAAATCTGTTTAAACGAATACACAGGGGAATGATGATTGAAGTATATTTGAGACAAATTTTTAATGGATTAGATAAAGGATGTAAATTTGTAAACGGAATAAATATTAATTAAATAAAAATTATATATTATTCTTTTACCGCTTAGCCGTTTGTTCAAAAAATACTATGTTTTGGTATAAAAATTATCTGGGATCTGATTATGTAACTTTAAAATCTACTGTAGATTGAAATGTATCAGATTTCAGTTAATAAGCAAACAAGGAAACAGTGAACTGAAATCGGATATATATTACCAAAATAGCAAGCCAACGAAAGCAACCATGTTTCAACCATATCTTTAATCCTCTGTCCCCAACACAAAACCATTCAGTTTACCAAAACCATATCCTTCAAATGCTCAATTCTATGAACCACAGCATATCTAATATTTACATAAATAATCTTTCCAAAACACCGCCCATGGTCTATTTGAATACCCAAAATAAATTTAGATCTCAGTTAATACAAGAAAAGAAAAAACAAATCATTTAATTAAAAATAATATAATTACCCCTTAACCTTAAAATTAATTTTAACAAAAACTAGATACGTATTTCGAGAACTAAGTTCTCATCATCAGTAATACAACAAGTGAAAGTTAAACAGAGTAGTCAAGATTACTCAACATGTCAACCATGCCAGAGGTCCTAACAACTCTGAAAAACAAGGGGGAGAACTGGGATTATATACGCGATTCAAGTTGAGCGGACTCTATCTGGTGACCAAACATCGCACTAATTTTGTGACGTCACAATGAGTATAGTTTCTTAAACTCTGTAAGAAGTAACGTTAGAATTTTAGACGAGATTTTAAAAATTCAGCAAATATTTAAATTTATACTTATTGGTGATGATTGTGAACACCTTCTCTGTTTTATTATACAATAAAATTCGCGAGTATTCCTAGTATGTTGAGACATTGTATATTTTTAGAGAAATAAGGTTAAGTATAATGTTTGTAGCTTGTTAAAATAATGACATAAATTTACTATAATAACATGAATGCAATATTAGATCGTTTAAGGATTAATTTTATATTTGTAAATATTGTAGAAATATGGAATTTTCACCAAAACCAACGAAATCACAAGTGTACTGTTGTGTTCCGACTCCTAAAAATCGAGAAACCCCACCCCACACTTCGTTTTCACACATTTAAAAAACGTTAAATTTATAAATAAATATGGCATCGAAGAAATGATTGTGACGCAAATCATGATAGATTAAACTATTAATGGGCTACTTGCGTGCCATTTTTTTATTTAATATTTTTGAAGAGACGATAATAACTTGCTACCCATATTTTTTCTTTTGGCAAAACATTCATTAATTGGCCAGAAAAATATTAATGAAATTTTAATATTTAAATTACCGCCGTGTATAACGTAGAATTACGTCGAACCAATGAATGGCCGTAAAGCAATAACATCGGTACGTTCAATAGCAACGGCATGTGCAGGTAATTTAAACATGACAGATCATTTGTTTGACGTTTGAATAATAGTTTGGAGGTTAATATTTTCGTTTGTCATTTTAATCTTGTACGAGTATAAGCTAAGTTAAAATCCTGCTTAACAAATCCAAATACGTAATAAAGGTAACAGAAATCACGCAAATTGTAACTAATAAAGAAGAGAGACAGTGACAGAAAAATGAACTAATGTCAAAGTCTAATTAAAACTCGCACTCGCTTGCCATCTACAGGTTACATTCTTAAATATGCATCCCTTTCTCCAGTTCAAAATAATGGCGTCAAAAAAATCTTCTCTCTTAATTTATTAAAAAAATTAAATAAAATTTATATTTTTACATACGTTTTCAACTTTACTTTAGGTATTTAGTGATAGATATCAGATTTTCAGTACCACGCAAGTAGCCTATTGGAAAACGAGTTAGAAATTCAATGTTTGTCTGTTCCTTACATTTTTATAACGAAGATTACACATGTGTTGGTAGCTTTAAAATAATTTAAATATATTCAATTATTTTATTATGTATTTATATTTAGGTTGGTATATACATATTTATATTTAGGTTTTATATTTGAGTTAGTTTCCCGCTTTACATGAACAAGATGCTTTTTATTGCTAGTGAGCCGGAGTTCATCAATTTTCCAGTAATTTCATGCGGATATTTATTTACGCCGCTGGTTTGTGGGCATAATCCAAAGAGAAGTGTTTAATCTTTGTCATCTGATTGTGTTTTACCATATGCTAGCATATGTCCAGAATTCAACACTTCATCATCTTCACAAAAATTTCTGCTACACGCAGAAGCATTTAAATAATTTAACACATCCTTTATTAACAGTCTCATTATTAATAAACTATTAATTCATTAAATGTATGTATTAAAACAGCAATACACACACAAACTTTAATGCAGAAGTGAATGATAATTTGAAAACATACTCGTTGTGACGTCACGTCACGTGTTAAAAGTTGCGGGAAAAGTTAATTTGAATCGCCTATAGGGATAGGAGTTACAGGTGAATGATTACCTATAAACTAAGATTTTACTGGATTTTTTGTTACCATTAAATCGTTATTAGGTAATCCTAAAGATAAAATAGATACTAACAAAAAATCCGGTATTTATAAAATTAGCTGTAATGATTATAATAAAGTTTACATCGGTCAAACTAAAAGACAAATTGACACTCGGTTTAAAGAACATTTTTATCATCTAAAAAGCTTTCACTTGTTGTATTACTGATGATGAGAACTTAGTTCTCGAAATACGTATCTAGTTTTTGTTAAAATTAATTTTAAGGTTAAGGGGTAATTATATTATTTTTAGTTAAATTTAACCTTAGACTCCATCTATTATTAATTTTTAAATCATTTAATAATCAAAAATCACTTTAAAACAATCCAAAAAGACCATAACGACAACCAATTTATATATACAGACTCCTCAAAAATAAATAACAAAGTTGGTACAGCATTCGTAACTCAGGACCTAATTGCATCAAAGTGACGTTAGTCAATTAATTTTATACTGTCAATAAAAAATTGTAAATTTTAAATAAAACTACAGGAGAAATTGTTGCCAAATTTGCCATAAGTAGCTAAGTAAAATAACAAGTATTTCTTACTGCATTAATGTGAAGTTAGCCCACTAATTCCGTACTGCCTTAAAAATACAGTAAATTTTAAATGTAAGTAATTAAAAAACAAATATTCCTAATCAATGATGAGAATAGGAAATTATTTCTCACAAGTAAAAAAGGCCTATAACATAATTAAAAATTATAAATATCCATTTAATATGAAGTATAAAATGCATTATCGTATAGAGAATAAAATATTCTTTAATATTTATAATAACATTAAATGTGAAAAATGATATTTAACATCGTTTTTTCAAGAAAAACTGTTAAAATCTTCAAATGAGGGTACTTCCGGTTGACCAATTATAATCAAAATCTAATCAGCTCTTCACATGGATGTAACGAAGAGGAATACGAAAGAATTATAATTTTTGGAAATGTAATATTAGAGTTATCGCATTAGAAAATTTTGTCACACACAGACACACACACACACACACACACACACACACACACACACACACACACATACATACACACACACATACAGACATCATCGTAAAAATAGTAAAATCGTATTCTAGGGACCCTAAAACGTGCTTATTCATCAAAAACACCACCGAATTTTTTGACCAAAGACAATACCTTCCTTACCTAAAGGTGACGGAAGGTAACAACTATTCCTAACTAAATCAATGTGATGTTTGTTGATTAAATTTCATACAGCCAATAAAAAAGTAGTAAATTTTAAATGAAACTAGAGGAGAAATTGTTGCCAAATTTTCCATAAGTATATATATATATATATAGATCAGCTCGACAGGCCTTGTAGACCCTGGGCTTGTTTAGCTCTCCATTCTTCTCTGTTGTTCGCTTTTGTTCTCTAGTTTTTTACTCCCATCGTCCTTAGATCTTTTTCAACTTCCGCCAACCATCTTTTTTTTTGGTCTGCCCTTTTTCTTTTTTCCTTCCTGTTTTCTGTTTATGATGGTTTTTGGTATTCTTCCATCCTCTAGTCCTGTGTACGTGTCCTGACCATCTTATTCTTTGCATTCTAATTTGTGTTGTAATGTCCGGTTCGTCATAGGCTTCTTCCACTTCTTTATTTGTTCTCCTTCTCCAGTACTCCCCATTGATACCTCCATATATTCGTCGCAGTAGTTTCCGCTCCCATACCTGTAGAGTTTGTTCTTCTGTTTTGGTAAAGGTCCAAGTTTCGCATCCATATAATATTGTTGGTCTTATAACAGTTTTATATATTTGTTTCTTCGCGTTTTTTGACACTTCCTTACTTGCTATTAGTTTATTAAACATTCCTACTACTTTATTTCCCTTCGTGAGCCTTTCTTTTATTTCTTCTTTCATTTCGCATTTATTGGTAATTTTAGCTCCCAAGTATATAAAATTATTCACCTTTTCAAATTCGTATTATTCTCCTGTTTCCGTGGTTGTGTTTAAATTTCTTGTAGTGTTATTTTTACTCTTACTCATTCTCATGTACTTTGTCTTTTCTATACTTATGTTTAGTCCTAATCGTCGTGCTTCCTTTATTAGTCTTTTTGTAGTTGTTTTTAGCCCGTTCACGGTTTTTGTGATAATGGTAATGTCGTCAGCGAAAGCGAGACATTGGTGTCGTTTGTCATATATTAGACCTTTTCTGTTTAGTTCACCCCTTCGCATTATCGTCTCTAGGGCTAAATTGAACAAGGTTGAGGACAAAGGGTCACCTTGCCTCAGGCCCGTTTCTACCTTAAACTGTGACGATTTTTGTCCATTAACTAAAACACTGCTGGTAGTGTTTTGTATTGTCGCTTTTGCTACTCTGATTAATTTTTTGGGAATTTTTAGTTCGTCCAATGCTTTCATCAGTTCTTTTCTATTTATTGTGTCGTATGCTTGCTTAAAGTCTATAAACAGCATGTGCAATTCGAGTCCTTTTTCATAATGTACCGCTTGAAGCTCTTTTAGTACAAATATCTGGTCTACGGTAGAACGATTCTTCCTAAATCCTGCCTGGTATTCACCGACTGTATTTTCCATTTGTTCTTTCATCTTTTTGTTTACCCATGTTGTCATAATTTTGTATACTACGTCTAGCAGGGCGATTCCTCTGTAATTATCGCATCTTGTGTTGTCACCTTTCTTATGTATAGGGCAGAGAACAGCTTCTTTCCATGTCTGTGGTATATTTTCTTCTCTCCAGCATGCAGCTATGAGTTTATGTATTGCCTTTCTGAGTCCTTCGCCACCGTATTTAATTAGTTCTGCTGGTATTTCATTATTTCCAGGACTTTTATTGTTTTTCATGTTGTATATTATTTCGTCTATTTCCTCTTGTTCTGGTTCGGTTATTAAATCTTCCTCTCTTTCATTGTCTGTGTACGAGTCTGTATTTGGATTTCCATCATCTGTATTGTTTGTGTTGAGCAGCTCCTTGAAATGATTTGCCCATCTAAGGATTACGGTCTCTTCGTTCCCTATCAGGTCGCCCTCCTTGTTACGACAGAACACAGGTTTTTGTCTTGCTACTTGTTTTTCTTTTTTTACATTTTGGTAAAAGTTTCTTATTTCGTTTTTGCTATAGTTCTCTTCTATTAGCTCCATCTCTTTTTTTAGTTTTTGCCTTTTTTTTGTTCTGCATATCCTTTTATATATTCTTCTCTGTTCTTGATATTTGGTCTTATCGCAGTCTTCTCCGGTTTTTATATAGTTCATTATTACTTTTCTTCCATCTATGATCGCCCTTTGACATTCTTCATCAAACCAGCTATTTTTCATTCCATAGTTTGTTTTCAGGCCTGGTGTTTGTTCTGCAACTATTTTAATTCCATTTTGTATAGCCATCCAAAGATCCTCAATCGGAGTCTCTCTTTGGACGAGATTCATATGTTCTTCCATCCGTGTAATATATTGTTCTGCTGTACTGTCAATTTTCAGCTTGTCAATGTTATATTTGTGGCGTTTATTTTTAGCCCTGTTTCTAGTTGGTTTTTAAATTTTTAAAACCATTCTTACTAAATGATGGTCCGTATTGGCCTCGGCCCCTCGATAACTTCTGCAATTTGTAATTAATTGACTATGCTTCTTCTCTATTAAAATGTGGTCAAGCTGGTTGGTTGTCGAGCCACTGGGTGACGTCCATGTTCCCTTATGTATTTCCTTATGTGTGAAGTATGTACTCTTTACGACCATACTGTGTTGAGTTGCGAATTCTACTAGTAACTCACCATTTTGGTTTGTATTATCGTGTTTACTTTCTCTACCAATTGTAGGTTGGTATCGTTGTTCCTTACCAATTTGCGCATTTGGGTCCCCCATGATAATCTTAATATCGTATTTTGGTAGTCGTTGATAATATCTTTCGAGCGACTCATAATACTCTGCTTTCACTTCTTCATCTGTCTTCTCTGTGGGTGCATATATGTTAATTATGCTTAGTTTCCTGTATCTAGTTTTAAGTCTTATGTAGCACATTCTTTCTGAGATTGGTTTGTATTCCGTTACCGTACCCTTTAATTCTTTTTTAACCAGGAATCCCGTTCCTAGCATCCTATCTTTCCCACCGCTATTGAAAAATATGTATCCATCTATTTCCGTTATTGTGTTTTCTTTTTGTTTCGTTTCTTGGATTGCTGCGATTGCTACGTCGTATTTTTTAAGTTCAATTACTATTTGTTTTAGAGCTCCTGCGGTATAAGTCCCTCTAACATTCCAAGTTGCCATTTTAATTGTGTTTACTTTCTTTTTATTTTTATTATTCTTGGTTGTTTCTATTGTTATCGTCCGTGGCCGTGTCACGTCCTTCTCGAGTAGTTGTGGGTTTCCTTTTACTAGTTTTTTGTATTTTCTTCTTTAGGTTCCCCTTTAACAAGTTTGTTCTCTCCATCTTCCCAATCCCACACTTCTTGCTCAATGATTAGCTTCTTATATCCGATTTTGGCATTTGCTCCCTTTTTCTTTTCATTTCGCGCTATTAGTCTTATTTTTCCCTGAATTTCCCTTTCCTCTTTTGTGTGACTACTGTTATATGTTTCTTTGGGCCAAGTTCGATTTTTCTTGCTTCTTTTATTTCAACTTTCGATTCTAATTTTTCTTCCAAAAACTTTTCTACACTTTTGACTAAGTTTGGATCTTGAAAATTTTTCCCTTTGATTATAATGTTTTTCCTTTCTGCTTTTTCCCATCTTTCCAGCTTCTTTTCTACCTTATCTAACTTTTCTTTTAGTTCCCGATTTTCTTCCTTAATAACCTTTATTTCTTGCTTATATAATTTTTGTTCGTTTCTAATTGTAGCCATTTCCTCCATCATTACTTTAAACATTCCTCTAATTTCTTCCATGTCATGCGCTCTCTTGGAATCTGCGCTTTTTGGAGGTATCCTTGCCACTTTTTTCGAAGTTTGAAATATGCTGCAACCATCCTTTTCCCGTTTTTCTGTTCTTCCGTTGTTGAGCTGTCGCTATCGTAGGCTGCCCTCTCGCTGCTCGACATGGCGTTATTTATTAATTCCGTTTTGGGCTTGTGGGCTGATTGCGGACCTGTTTTATTGTGCGGACTGTTGTGCGGCTGCGCAACAGCGCTAGGATTGGAACGTCTCTCGTGCTCGTGCAACGTTAACAGAGGTTAGGTTTCTTCAACTGTTGTAATTATTTATTTGCACTGACCTTGATGTTATTCTATGCTTTTATGTTGTAGTTTTATCTTGATTTGTTCTCCCTTAGTGCAGATTTACAAAACGGTGGTCTCGATACCTCCCAAAATTGGGTTTAGTTTCGGAGATCTGTTTTGTTATTGCTTCTCACCTAACAGGACCGTCCATAAGTAACTAAGTAAAAAACAAATATTTCCAATTGCATCAATGTGACATTAGTCAATTAATTTTTATCATCATCATCATTGGCGCAACAGCCCTTGTCCAGGGCCAAGGCCTCAAGTACCGTAAGGTACTCGCTTTCGTGACCGAATAGTACTAATGTAGTTTGGTGTACTTAATCCGTGTGACAACCCTCAGAGTAAGGAAATATTTATAGAGGGAGCGTAACGCCAGCTTGTAGGCAATCACCTTGAAACGATGGAACGGAAGGGGAGAGTAGCTGGCGGCCATCTTTGTATGTTCCACATTTCAATACGTGCAATAAAGTAATGTAGATAACTATGAAAACCTAGACGAAGAAAGTTAAATATTTTTGTAATAAATGTAAAAATAAATCAACGGACAATGAAAATATGACTTCTGGTTATATTTATGATTATTATGAATAACTAAATGATATTGTTACATTATATTATTACGATTTCTATAATATTTTAGCACAGACGTTACCAATAATAAATCAGAGAATTTTTTCTTTATATGTACTCCACCACTTTCTGCAAGAACTTGTTTAATTATTTTCTCAGTCGTTCTGCAAATATTTATTATATCGGTAGAAGGATAAATAAGTCCACCTTTATTTTTAATAATAAAATTTAAGTACTTATTACGACCATCAATGAAATCTTCTAAAGAATTAATACATTCTTCGCAGTGAAGTACTTTTTTCAGAAATCTAACTACAAAACCACTAATATAACTTATGATATTTTCTGTATATTCACTAAGTTCCTGTACATTTTTTAAATATATATATGATCAGAATCATCTAAAACTGATATACATTCTTCTTCTGTGAAAGGTAAATCTGTGGATTTATTAATTACATCTACAGCATTTGTTTTATTAATTGAACTGGACACCTGTAATATATTTATATTTTCTTAGGGGGGTACAATTTCCTGTGCTACTAGTTTGTAACTCCATATGAATTAGGATTTTTTTATAACCTGCAGCAAACTGTCGAGACGTCGGGTTATTGTTATATCTTCCTTGTGCTCTTATAACCGAAAATAATATCTCCAAATGATCTTGATTAAATTTGTAGGTGGGAATATATTTCAGAAGTGATTCATTCTCTACTAAGTCTTTATACATATTTTTTAAACTATTAATGCAAATTAAAAATCCGATGAAACCAGTCTTTCTGTTTGATGATATAATAGATGTATTGTCACTACATTTTAAATTCATTATATAGTTCTCTCTCATCCAAATGTTTAAAGATGTGCTCAAAATTTTTATTACATATTGGTATTTTAAAACCATATTGTCTAAAATTCTTTATGTTAAAAATATCAAATAAATTGTTGAACATTCTTATAAAATCAATAGTTCCTGAACAATCTTCAAATTCAAATAATTGCAATCTATTTGCACAAAATTCTAGAGCACAAGCCACAGATTCACTCAAAAGTTGAGCTGCCAACCGCACTTTCATCACTTGCTTCCGAAACTGAACATGTATACTCTTTAACTTATTAGCTAAATGCAGTTTTTCATTGTCTTGTAGCTGTTGTAATTGAATAACAAATTTCCAATTAATTGTTTTGTTGTTTACGTCATATAAATTTTTTTTGTCTCCAAATGTATTTCTTACATTTTTTAAGATGTGACACGGGTCGGGATAAAAATATATTCTTTCTTGTATATCTGGGTGATTAAACCAAGTTACATGACTTTTAAAATCACATCCTAAACGTGACATCATTGACATGTTAGATGCGGCGCCATCAAATGTTACTGATATTACACGAATTCCTGCATCGTAACATTTGGATAAACAAACATTCAAGAGGCTGCATCGCTGTTCTGCAGAAACGCCATCCACAAGGAAATATGCAACTGGAAGTTTCCAGGAATCATTAATGCAGACCACCATAAATACTAAAGCATCTTTCGCTTCCGCTAAGGTATCATCATTATTATTTGTACCATACCCTACATATCCATGATATTTCTTTCCGTCAAATTCAATTTTTCTTCGAATAGCCATTTCATCAATTCAAAGGGCGATCGGAAAATTCGCATCTAAATTTGATGGCTCGAAAAGTTTCAGTTGTAAAACCTGGTGTACCGTTTACTGAACTATTTCATTTTGATATTGTTTTTGGATGTGGCAAACATGAATTAAACGCATTGCGCACATAATTATAAGCGCTTGGCGAATAATAATGAAGGGTGACTGCAAATTTTCTCAATTCCTCATTATACTGTCGTGGAATTTTTGATTCGCTACTTTTTGCCAATTGTCGTTTTAAAATTTCAGAATTTGGCCCTGGTATACTTTTTAAAACAAGCAACTGATCTTCTTGCAAATAATTTTCAGTTTTTAAACTGCGAAGAACTGCTGACAGTGTAGCAATTTTTTTACTATATCGCCTTTTTGTTTGCTGGAGTTGACGTAGTTTTTTTCTGTATGCCATATCCTTCAGGTGCATTTTATTTATTAATAAAGCTTTAGTTGGAGGCATTGCGCACATAATTATAAGCGCTTGGCGAATAATAATGAAGGGTGACTGCAAATTTTCTCAATTCCTCATTATACTGTCGTGGAATTTTTGATACGCTACTTTTTGCCAATTGTCGTTTTAAAATTTCAGAATTTGGCCCTGGTATACTTTTTAAAATAAGCAACTGATCTTCTTGCAAATAATTTTCAGTTTTTAAACTGCGAAGAACTGCTGACAGTGTAGCAATTTTTTTACTATATCGCCTTTTTGTTTGCTGGAGTTGATGTAGTTTTTTTCTGTATGCCATATCCTTCAGGTGCATTTTATTTATTAATAAAGCTTTAGTTGGTGACATAGCCCGAGTCATTCTACGTAGAGGTGAAGAAGATGTTGTTCTCGATGTCAAAGTTCTAATTCGTTTCTGTTCTTCCTGCTGCACTGGTATAAAAGGTCATGGCAGTTCGGTGGAAGAGGTGGAAGGGCCACCTAAACACCATCGTCAATGTCCATACTCTTAGAACCTGTTATTATAGGAGTAATTCCAGATACTTCAATTTGCCGTCGTCGTGGTGGTTGTCGTGATACTTTTGGTTTCTAGAAAAAATCTAATATTTCAGTATATGTATAACAACAAAAAAATATTGGGATTAATATTCAATACAAAACAATAATACACACCTGTTGTAAGTGTGATGGAAATGATTTAAAAATAGTAGGTATCGCTGTTTTTTACGCAATCGAACGCAAGACAACGATGTCCGATCGAAACAATCTTCACTATAATGATTGGAACAAAGAACGCTAGACCCCGATGGAGTCCACCCAACTCTTCTAACTGTTTTTATCCACGCTTGTCTTCTGTCTGGATTTCTCGGAAATCTAAATATAAAATTAAATGAAAACATATTTCAGTTAACAACCTTTAAATATTAATATAAAGTGTTTTAAACTAGCATAATAATACTCACCTGTGAAAAGTTAGTTTTGAATCTTTTTCAGATTCTTTCTGTTTGGATGATTTTCGTAATCCAGATCGATTACTACATCCAAAAGCACAACATACTGTCATGTTTATGCCTCAAAAATAAGTTCAAATATTTCAAAACAATAAAAATAATCAACAAAATAGTAGAAATTTATAAAAATCGGCGTCAACAATAACAAAATTAATAACAATAAAAATAATAAGATGCAACGGATGCTACAAATTCTCAAAATCAACAATGAAACATAAACGTCAAACACAGAGTGGACATACAAAGATGGCGGACACGAATACCCCGCCACAGTATTATACTGTGACCCCGCTTGGCTTCACAGCTGTGCGATGAGACTCCATCTATATAGTTATTCTTTTATCTGAGCGACAACCACTGATTGCTAT
The DNA here is from genome assembly GCA_963082715.1 of Harpalus rubripes. NCBI lineage: Eukaryota > Metazoa > Arthropoda > Insecta > Coleoptera > Carabidae > Harpalus > Harpalus rubripes. The sequence goes on along the minus strand of OY720452.1, from coordinate 38,404,714 downwards.
GCAAGCCGTGCGGCAGCGGAAATACTCCTTCTACAGCTAGCACCATCTATGTTTAACATGGACAACTGGTCAGGTCGTCGCATGCGAGTGCGATTAATGCCATATATTTTGGCATTTTAACGACTACACACTTAGCCGGCCGGTACATTCGAACTGGGAACCTCAGATTCGATCAGAGCATGCAGAGACATAGCGCGTTAATGCGCACGGCCACTGCACCGGCAATTAATTTTTATACTGTCCAAAAAAATTGTAAATTTTAAATAATAACGTATAATTATTAGATATCTACATATTTTAAAGATATTGAACAATAATTTAGCAAATTTTCCATCTCGCATAATGTGGAAAAAAATGACCGAACATGAAAAGCCGGTGGTCGACAAAGAAATTTCAAATTTGCGGTGAAAGTAATGTTTAAATATTGTGTGCACCAGACTATTGTTGTTAATAACAATTAGTATAGGAGATAAATATTGTATCTGAAATACATTTTTGAAGTTAGAAATGAGATATTTTAACCGTTTCCGGGGTAATTTACAATAAAACACAAATTTGATGACTATTTCTTTATTATTATATTCTCTGCTTTAAATAATAAAAGTTAGTAAAATATACTAAGCAATATATGTAGAATTTAGTTTTTAAGTTAATACAGTTGTAAATTAAACCATGAGTTAGTTCAATAAACTATGTTAAATCAGCCAGGTGCCAGGTAACCTAAGTCTGGACATGAAAAACGAGGGACAAAGTCTTAGACTTACTTGCAAAGATTATATGTATAACAAAGGTAAGTGATCACTGAATAACATACTGAATAGCAATATAATATTTACATAATTCAACAACAATTAAAATGTTTCCTTTAAAATGTTGTGGTTAAAAACAATGTACTGTACAGGCTGTCTTATTTTCGATATTTTTTTAAAGTATCTCGGGTAATATTAATGATAGAGCGAAACCGTTTGCACATTGCAGGGTCAACTTTTCGTGAAAAGTTTAATAGTTACCACAGGAATTTTCGATCTTGTTTTGTTTCTGAGCTACAGGCAAAAACTCGTTTTTCGCTCATTTTGAAAATATCTCATATCTTATTTATCATGATAGAGAAAAAATGATTTTACAAAAATTTTACCGTTTTTCAAACAGAATGAAATGGCGTAATTAGATTTTTTGAAAACTTAATAATTCTCGAGATATACCACAAACTTATGATTTTTTAAATGGGAACCTATATTGAAAATAGTCTTGTCTTTTTGCTTATTTTATAAGCTTTTCAATGATATATAACAAGTCTTTATTCTTTTGTTTTAAATATTAATAAAAGTCGAATTATTAATTTATAGGGGTGAAAATAATGAAAATTATTAAGAAACAAATGAAAAAATCTATTCCAGATCATCATTTGCATATTTCTAATAGTATTTGTTTCAGTTTTACCCATTTTTTCAATTTATTTACTTCAAAACCATATTTTAAACCATTTGGTTCGGACCGTGTCAAAGCCAACTGTGACGTCGATAAATAGTAATTTAACTAACCCGAAAATAATTAGTTAAGAATAATTTTGAGAACAAAATTAACAGATATTGAATCAAAATAAACAAATGATGATTTGAAATAAATTTTTTCATTTGTTTCTTAATAATTTCCAATATTTTCACCTCAATAAATTAATAATTCGTCTTTTATTAATGTTTAAAACAAAAGAATGAAGAATTATTATATATCATTGAAAAGCTTATAGAATAATCAAAAAGACGAGACTATTTTCAATATAGATTCTCATTTAAAAAATCATAAGTTTGTGTTATATCTCTAGAATTATTAAGTTTTCAGAAAATCTATTTACGCCATTTTATTCTATTTTAAAAACGGTAAAATTTTTATAAAAACAATTTTTCTCTATCATGATACATAAGATATGAGATATTTTCAAAATGAGCGAAAAACGAGTTTTTGCCTGTAGCTCAGAAACAAAAGAAGATTGAAAATTCCTGTGGTGACTATTAAATATTTCTGGAAAAGTTGACCCTGGAATGTGCAAATGGTTTTGCTCTATCATTAATATTACCGGAGATACCTTAAAAAAACATCGAAAATGAGACACCTGTACATATTTATCATGTAAAATGTCTTGATTACAACAATGCTTTATATAGGGTGACCAGATCTTAGATCACGAAAGGAGGACACAGCAGACAAAAAAGGATGATTTTTAGTAGAAAAGGATGAGAAAATAATAATAGCAAAAAACAAACATATATTTTATTAAACACTTGAAAAGAAAAAAAAATAACATTTATTTAACTTAACAACAATTATTTCTATATATATATATATATATATATATATATATATATATATATATATATATATATATATATATATATATATATATATATATATATATATATATTTAAAATTTGAAATTGATCTTATATTTTTCTATTTATTTTTTAAATATGATGCGATATTTTTCACTTATGTAAGATCAATTTTAATTAACAAAAATGAATGCGTGCGACGAATTCAGCACGTGTGTGTGCGGAAAAAAGTTGTGTTCTAGTACTGTGAGGTAAAAACGATTTTTTTCATTATTTCGTGAAAAAGCCGACCGGACATTCATATTTTTGTTAAAAAGCCGGACAAGTCCGGCTTTATCCGGACGTCTGGTCACCCTACTTTATAACAATATAATCACAACACAGCATTTATACAAAACATGTGTTGATTACAACAATAATATAGGAGCTCATTCATATTGCAACCCCATACACTACCATTTCTGTATTAATTTGAAGATATTTCAAACAGTTCAGGAGTTATAAGCCCTCAAACATGCATGTACTCATAATTAGTTTCGGTTAAAAATGTGGGATTAAAAATGATTCAAACTCAAGATTTCTGTTGCAAATGGTATTTATTCTTGCAAAAAATGTATTTGAGAGGGTTGTTTTGTACATTTCCGGTAAAAAGTGGTTAAATATCGGATTAAAAACACCTCACGCCTCGGTTTAAAAATATGGGTTGAATTATGTATATATTCAATATTTGGTAGCTGCAACTTTATTTTTTAATTTTTTTTATTTACAGATATTCGGAGGTATTTCGACAACTAGGTCACTAATACCTCGGTACAGTATTTTTACATAATTACATGTTTAGATCTAATAGATTACAATGCAACATTAATGTCTTTGAGATATTTTATTGTATTACTTTGTGTGTTAGTGTTGTTGGACAATGCATCTTTTAGATTTGGGGGTATATTGTGTAATAGTCTTTGGTGGTTGTATTTTTGGCGTGATTATATGTTCCACTGTCACTGGTACACTACACTTATCACATATGGGTGGGTCAGTTCTTTGTATTAGGTGTGCGTGTGTGGCGAGTGTATGGCCGATTCGGAGTCTATATAATATGGTTTGATCCTTTCTGCATTCTTCTTTCTTATGTGGCGTAATTTGTTGTTGGTCGTGTTGTGCCATTCGTTTTCCCATTCTTCTTTGATTTTTGATTTTATTGTGGTTTTTAGGTCTTCCGTCGGTACTGGTGTTTTTGTTACAGTTTCAAGAGTCGTGGCACTTTTTGCAGCTGCATCGGCTTCTTCGTTACCCTTAATGCATTCGTGTTTTTTTACGGCTCTTTGTATGTTGTCCTGGATCTGTTGTATGTGGGTGTTTTTGGAGTATATATTCTTCATACTTTGAATGACACTGATCGAGTCGCAGCATATAATAAATTGCTTTATCCGTGTTATTTTGCAGTATGTATTCGGTGGCTTTTTTCATTGCGTACATATATACTGCACTGATCTGGTAGACGGAATGTTTGTTTTGTGTCTTCGGTGATGACACTTGCACCAGATTTGTCATCGTGTCTTGAGCCATCAGTGTAAATATAGTGTGCTTGTGGAAATGTTTCTTGGTTGGCTTTGAATAAGTTTTGGTAGAGCTCAGGTGGAGTTTCGTGTTTGGGATATTTTGCGAGGTCTAGCATGTAAGCGGGTTGTGTGTTTATCCATGGAGGCTGTTTATGGAGTGTTTTTTGTTGTAGGATTGGTGTATTGATTTGCAAATTATTTAAGTAAGTGCTTATTTTTTGTTGGAGCGGGGTATTTTTTTAATGGTGGCTTGAGGTTGAAGTATATTATCATAGGTCGGATTTGTTGGGTTTTTGGCTGGTTTGTTATGTAGTTTAGGGTTAGGAGTTTTCTTCTGTATGAGAGTGGGTACTCTCCGGCTTCAATGAGCATACTTTTGATTGGACTCGTTCTGAAGGCTCCAGTGGCTAATCTTAGCGCTGTACTTTGAATGGTTTCCAATGTTTTCAGCTTTGTATGTCTAGCAGTGGAGTATATGATACAGGCATAGTCTAATTTGGATCTTATTAGGGCATAGTAGACTTTAAGGATTGTGTCTTTATGTGCTCCCCACTTGGTGTGGCTGATGGTTTTTATTATATTCAGTCTTTGGGAACATTCTTTTTTGAGATTTTGTATATGCGCTGTCCAGTTTAGTTTGTTGTCAAACGTTACATCTAAGAATTTTATTTTGTCTTTGTATGTTATACTATGGTTGTTAATTTTTAATGTGGGATGTTGGTGGTGTTTCCTAATTTTGCAAAAGTGGATGGCGTTAGTTTTCGTCTCTGAGAATGTAAATCCTGTTTCTCGTCCAGTCTTCTAATCTATCGATTGCTTCTTGTAATATTGTTTTTATGGAGTTGGTGTTCTTACCGCTGTGATATAAAACAAGGTCGTCAGCGAATAAAGATTTTTTGACATGGTGTGGAATGTGTTCAGTGATGTCTTTTATCGCTATTAGAAATAGAGTTACACTCAAAATTTCTTCTTGGGGAACTCCGTTTTTCTGTTGTTTTTTTTCTGAGATACATCCGTTTGTTTTTACTTCGAATGTTCTATTTTGGAGGAAATTTGCTATATAGTGCATTATATTTCCGCTTATCTTATATGACAGTAGAGTCTTGAGTATGTGGTGTTTCCATGTGGAGACGTATGCTTTCTTTAGGTCAAAGCATGTCGCTATCAAATGTTGTTTGTTTCTAAAGGCGTTTTGAATGGACGTTTCCAGGTTTATAATTTGATCTATTGTGGATCGTTCTTCTCTAAAGGCACTTTGTTCTTTTATTAATATGTTTCTTGACTCGAGGTACCAGGTTAATCTTCTATTTACCATTTTTTGGAATATTTTACTAAGGCAGTGAGATAAAGATATAGGTCGCTAATTGGTAGGGTCGGTTTTATTCTTGTTAGGTTTTAGTATTGGAATAGTTATTGCTTAATTTTGTTGTGTCAAATGTCAAAGACAAATCAATAAAAATAAATTTCGAACACGGTAAATTGGTCGATGCGACCAAATGAACTCATTTACGACAAAACCAATCTTTTTGAAAGTAGAGATACAAGAAGAAATATTTGGAATTTAATTGTAGCAGAAATCAATGCAATATAATTTGTATTTATTTGTATTTACGGTTCAATTAATCTTAATAAATTATCAAATAAATTTGGTGTCATTCTTGTATATATAAAAAAAATTATCATGGTCATATTCTTTCATGAATTTTAGCAAATTATTATAAAACCCCATTTTTTGGCGACACCTATTCATTGGACGTATCGCGAATCTCCGATATCGTTTCTTTCTGTGTTTTTTATGATAAATAAATTCAAAGCTAACGCCAATACTTTGTCCTCACTATCGCTTTCATTAAACATTTTTTTAAAAATTAACTTTACAAACCGAACTTGTCAATGTCAATAATGTGAAAATGCACATGCATTCATTTTTCATTTAATTTATGTTTGTATGTCTGCCTGAATGACACATTTAGAAATAAATAAATGAGAATTAAATGAAAATGAAAATAAAATGTAAATGGCTGCATGAATCCGCCTTTAGGAATTTTGGAAAGTAATTTTCATCAGACGAGGTGTTTTCGAAGGTTTGAGCCAATGTATTGGCTATATCTAGATTATTTGTGGTGGTAGTTGTAGGTGTCTTTAGCATTGTTGTTCGTTGCCAGGTGTTTCCTCCTTTTATCTTCCTTATTTTGTTCCAGATTGTTTCCATTGGTGTATTGGGGTTCATGTGTGGTACAAATTTTTGCCAAGATTCTGTTTTACTTTTTATGATTGTTCTTCTGAGTTTAGCTTGTGTTTTTTTGACATTTATCATGTTTTCTTGTGTTTTGTGTTTTCTGTAGTAGTACAAGGCTTTTTTGTTCTCTTTAATTGCTTCTTTACATTCTTGATTCCACCAAGGTACAATTTTTTTGTCTTGCCGTAGTTGTTTCTTCCCTATTGCTTCATTTGCTGCATTTGTAATATTTGTCAAGAAATGATTTAATATAGTGTCTATTTCTTCATCTTCGTTTATGGTTAGGTCTTTTATTTTTGACAGTTCGGTAAATGGGCTCCAGTTGTCGTTTTCTAATTTCCATCGAAGGTGTATGGGTTGAGGTATAAAGTTATTTTGTACATTTTGTGTAATTTTAATTGGCAAGTGGTTGCTACTAAACAATGTTTTTAAGGTTTTCCGTTCAAGGTTTGGTGCCAGCAGTGGGTCGCATATCGATAGGTCAATAATTGAGAAGTTTCCTGTATGGCTACAGAAGTGTGTTGGTGAGTTGTCGTTAAGGATTATGAGGTCTTCATTATCAGTTATATTTTCTATTGTTTTCCCTCTTGGGTCAGTGTTATTTGAACCCCATAAGATGTTATGTGCATTATAGTGTCCTAGTAAAATATATGGCTTTGGTAGTTGATCGATTAGTGTTTGTATTTGTTGTTCTGTTATATTTTCGTTTGGTGGTAAATACAGACAACACAGACTTAGTTTTAGTGGAGTATATATTTTTAGAGCGATAGCTTCTAAGCTGGTATTTATGTTAATTTCTTCCACGTAATTGTTGTTTTTTGTGAGAATAGCGACTCCGCCACTAGCTATATTTGCATTAATCCTATCTTTTCTATGTATGTCGTAGTTCGTTAATTTAAATTCTTTGTTTTCTTTGAGTCTGGTTTCTTGTATGCAGATGTATTGTGGGTTATGTTCGTTTACTAGCAATTGTAATTCTCCCTTGTGGGAGTGGAGGCCATTACATTTACAATTCCACTGGATAATCTTTCTGAATCTTGACAAGATGGATTCTTGGCTGGTATGGAAGTCAGATTTTTGTTCTAGTCTTAATAGGAGTTTAAGTTTTTTTTGTAGTCTAGAAAATCGTGTTTTTTGGGATCGTTTTGTATGGGGGTGGAGATGGTTGATCATGGATATTAATTTAGATATGTCTGTTGTGTATTCTCTTGCGATAGATATGGGGTCTGTGTTTCCTTGGGCATTTTCAAGAAAATCTTTGAAATCAATATATTTTAATATATAATAAACTATTTTAAATCAGCCAAGTGCCAGGGTCAGGTAACCTAAGTCTGGACACGAAAAACGCGGGACAATGTATTAGACTTACTTGCAAAGATTATGTAATAAAGGTAAGTGACCATTGTGTAACTTACTGAATAGCAATATAATATTTAAATAATTCATGTGGTTAACAACAATTAAAATGGTTTCTTTAAAATGTTGTAGTTTAAAAACAATGTACTTTACATATTTATCATGTAAAATATCTTGATTACAACAATGCTTTATAATAATATAATCACAACTCAGCACTTATAGAAAATATGTCTTATTTACAACAATAATATAAGAGTTCATTCATATTTGAACCTCATACATCAATATTTTTGTGTAAATTTGAGGATATTTTAAACAGTACAGGAGTTATGAGCCCCTAAAAATGCATGTACTCTTGATTAGTTTGGGCAAAAATGTGAGATTAAAAATGATTCAATTTCACGATTTCTGTTGCAAATGGAGTGTTTATTCTTACAAAAATGAATTTTACAGGCTTGATTTGTACATTTTCGGTATAAAAGTGGTAAAGTATCGGATTAAAAACACCTCACCTCCGGGTTTAAAAATATGAGTTGAATTATGTATATATTCAAAATTTGGTAGCTGGAACTTTATTTTTTACTTTTACCTTCCCCATTTTGAAATTATGAATTTTTAAAATCAGGGCTATCATTGAAAATCAAATATCTGTATTGACTAATAAAAATATCAACTGTTACTTTGAAAGAGGCGGTTAAAAATACTCATAAACCAAAAGCGGGGGAAAATATTCCAAATCTGTTTAAACGAATACACAGGGGAATGATTGAAGTATATTTGAGACAAATTTTGAATGGATTGGATAAAGGATGAAAATTTGTAAACGAAATAAATATTAATGAAATAAAAATTATATATTATTTTCTTACCGCTTAGCCGTTTGTTCAAAAAGTACTATGATTTGGTATAAAAATCATCTGAGGTCTGATTTTGTAAGTTTGAAATCTACTGTAGATTGAAATCTATCAGATTTCAATTAATAAGCAAACAAGAAAACAGTGAACTTAGTGAGCGACGTTCGAAATCGGATATATGTTACCAAAATAGCAAGCCAACCAAATCAACCATGTTTTAACCATATCTTTGATCCTCTGTCCCCAACAACATATATACAAAACCATTCAGTTTACCAAAACCATATCCTTCAAATGCTCAACTCTATTAACAGAGAATTAAGTTTATAACCACATTTCTAATTCGAAACATATTTGGAATTCAAACATATTTTTAAACGAGCATTTAAACTTATGTTTCGAGTTACAAAATGTATTTAAAAATAAGTTTTATTTAATTTTTAAACGATTTAAATGCAGTTTGCTATTTGAAAATATGTTTTAAAAATTTTAAACCATTTTTAATATATAGAACTGTATAAAACATTTAGTTTTTTATTTTTGAAAAAGGGATGGGTTATGTAACGGAAGTAGGTTCATAGTAAAAGATATGGAAACTAATTACTTACATCTGGAGGTACTTTCAGGCCCAAGTACTGGCTCAAGGATTTACTTACCCAGATTTGACCTAAAAACTGATATAAATTTGCTATTTACCTTAAAGCGGAGGCAGTTTCCAATAAGGTTGGCATTTTCAATGACTATTAACAAGTCACAGGGACAAAATTTTGATTATGTCGGAATCATTTTAGAAAAAACCAGTTTTCACTCATGGACAATTATATGTTGCTATGTCGAGGGTTAGATCATAAAATAATCTGAAAATCAAATTATCTGACAATTTTATAGATAATAATAACGAAGGATTTACTCTTAATATTGTATTTAAAGAAATATTGAATTAAGGATGCTTAAAAACACTGTAAATATAATATACAATTAATTCAATTGTTTGTCTCACTCTTATTTTTATCATCGAAAATGCAAAAAACAATTATTGTGGTCCGGATGCGGTATTTCGCTACCGAAAATCGGACAATCTCGTCCCATAGAACAAATTTAATATAACTGTTACCATGTGTTGTATGAAATAACTACATTTGAAACTATTATTGTAGTCCGCGGTATTTCGCTGCCGAAAATCGGCTACTTTACTATATGAAGGGCAAAATGGGGCTACTGACGAGCCTCCCTTAAAAATAAAGGTAACGCACAAGGTAATAATTCCTCAGTCTTCTTAGAAATAAGGAAGTGTGGAAATTTATTAGATATTAATATTTACTTATTTTCTAAGTCAAATAATCAAACTTGTCAATTGAGCATTTGTTGTAAACACGCTTTTTGTGATTCCATTAAACAAAACTAAGAAAATAGTATTATCTCTTTTATTGCAAAACTTTTATTAAGGCGTTTGACGTTTTTCGCCGTCTTTTCACACGTAGTATCATACATTTAAAAAAAGATGCCCGTAAACACTGTATTAACGTAGAAAAAACATTGGCAAAGGCAGCTTAAATGAATATTGCACATATTTAATTTGCAATTATATGGACACAAATATGAAACAAAGTACAACTCTAATTAGAAAGATTTAACAGTATGCGACATAAAATTATTTCATACAATCTGATCGGTCTGTCAGATTGTAAATGTATTGATTCTAAGAATAATAATATCCAATGTATAAATGCATGTAAGCAGTCATAAAACGCTGATTTTTATAAAATGTGCAACCATTATGATGTAGGAATGCATGTAAACAATCATAAAACACTATCCACCTAGGGAACACTCGGCGTAGCCGAGATTTCGCTAGTACTATATACTGAACAATTAGAGGATCTTTCTATATTTGAATTCATCAAGACGATCGCAAAATTTTATTCACCTCTACAGCCTAAACGGCGAGACTGATTTTGATGAAATTTGTTTCAAGTTGTAGGATTTGATTTTCTCGAGTGCTCTCGTAATGTGTAAAATTTCTGTAGGATGCATAGTTTTCGAGCAAAAAATTATTAAACGTTGAAAATTGAAAGAAAAAAAAAACAATAGGCCACAATTACGATCACAGTGTTTCATGAAAAATTTAAGACGAAGAACGCCGTGTTTGACATGTAAACTTTAAATAAAAATATTTATGAAATGAGGACAATTTGAAAGCAGTTTAATTCATTATCATAAATTATGAGAACGGGCAACTATATCTGCACTGATAAAAAAGGCCTAAACCATTATAATTAAAAGATAAATTTGGACGGTTCATATGTTTTTGGAAAGTGTTGCCAAATATGTCATAAGTAACTAGGTAAAAAATAAATATTCCTAACTAGACTAATGTGAAGCCCGTACACAAGTGTGTATTTTTCACTCCGCAAAATGTGAAAAAAATGACCGAAGACGACACACCGATAGCCGAAATTTTTGTTTCAAATTTGCGGTGAAAATAATCTTTAAATATTTCGTGCACCACACTATAGTTGTAAATAAAAATTAGTATAAGAGATAAATACTGTATCTGGAATACATTTTTGAAGTCGGAAATGAGTCATTTTAACCGTGGCCGAGGTAATTCACAATAAAACACAAATTTTTTGATTTTCGTTATTATTATATTCTCTGCTGCAAATAATAAAGGTTCGTAAAATATAGTAAACAATGTATGTAGATTTTAGTTTTTAAGTTGAAACAGCTGTAAGTTTAACCTTGAGTGAATTCAATAAACTATTTTAAACTCTATTAACCACAGCATACCTAATATTCATAAACATAGTCTTTCCAAAATACCGCCCATGGTCTATTTAAATACCCAACATAAATTTAGATCTCAGTCAATACAAATAAAAGAAGAAACAAATCATTTAATAATCAAAAATTACTTTAAAACAATCCAAAAAGATGATAACGACAACCAATTTATATATACAGACTCCTCAAAAATAAACAAAGTGGGTACAGTATTCGTGACACAGGACCTAATTGCATCAAATTGACATTAGTCAATTAATTTTTATACTGGCAATAAAAAATTGTAAATTTTAGATAAAACTACAGGAGATATTGTTGCCAAATTTGCCATAAGTAACTAAATAAAAAAAAAAACAAGTATTTCTTCTTGCATTAATGTGAAGTTAGCCCATTAACTCCGCACTGCCTTAAAAATACAGTAAATTTTAAATATAATTAAAAAACAAATATTCCTAATCATAAATGATGAGAATAGGAAATTATTTCTCACAAGTAAAAAAAACCTATAACATTATAATTAAAAACTATAAATTTTGGCGGTTTATATGAACTTGGAAAGTGGAAACAAATATTCCTAACTAGACTAATGTGAAGTCCGTTCACAAGTGTTGCCAAAGATACTGTAAGCAACTAATTAGAAAACAAATATTCCTAACTAAATCAATGTGATGTTAGTTCATTAATTTTCATACCGCCAATAAAAAAGTAGTAAATTCTAAATGAAACTAGAGGAGCAATTGTTGCCAAATTTGCCATAAGTAACTGTAAAAACCAAATATTTCTAATTGCATCAATGTGACATTAGTCAATTAATTTTTATACTATCCATAAAAAATTGTAAATTTTAAATAATAACGTGTAATTATTAGGTATCTACATATTCTAGAGATATTGAACAATAATTTAGCAAATTTTTGATCCCGCATAATGAGGAAAAAAATGACCGAAGATGAAAAGCCGGTGGTCGACTAAGAAATTAGGTGCGTGAAGTTAGAGGTACCACTTTCAAATAACGATATGATTGATATGCTATAATTTAGTGCTAATTTATTGCTAATTATTGCCGTATAACACAAATTTATTGCTATTGTTGTTATGAAGATAATAATAATTTATAAGTGTACCTCCAAGTTCACGCTGGAGGTACCACATTAATAAACCACAAAAACAAGTACGCAGTAATTTAGTGCTAATTTATTGCTAATTATTGCCGTATAACACAAATTTATTGCTATTGTTGTTATGAAGATAATAACTAATTTATAAGTGTACCTCCAAGTTCACGTTGGAGGTACCACATTAATAAACCACAAAAACAAGTACGCAGTAATTTAGTGCTAATTTATTGCTAATTATTGCCGTATAACACAAATTTATTGCTATTGTTGTTATGAAGATAATAATAATTTATAAGTGTACCTCCAAGTTCACGCTGGAGGTACCACATTAATAAACCACAAAAACAAGTACGCAGTAATTTAGTGCTAATTTATTGCTAATTATTGCCGTATAACACAAATTTATTGCTATTGTTGTTATGAAGATAATAACTAATTTATAAGTGTACCTCCAAGTTCACGTTGGAGGTACCACATTAATAAACCACAAAAACAAGTACGCAGTAATTTAGTGCTAATTTATTGCTAATTATTGCCGTATAACATAAATTTATTGCTATTGTTGTTATGAAGATAATAACTAATTTATAAGTGTACCTCCAAGTTCACGCTGGAGGTACCACATTAATAAACCACAAAAACTAGTACGCAGTAATTTAGTGCTAATTTATTGCTAATTATTGCCGTATAACACAAATTTATTGCTATTGTTGTTATGAAGATAATAACTAATTTATAAGTGTAGGTCCAAGTTCACGCTGGAGGTACCACATTAATAAACCACAAAAACTAGTACGCAGTAATTTAGTGCTAATTTATTGCTAATTATTGCCGTATAACACAAATTTATTGCTATTGTTGTTATGAAGATAATAACTAATTTATAAGTGTAGGTCCAAGTTCACGCTGGAGGTACCACATTAATAAACCACAAAAAATAGTATGCAGTAATTTAGTGTTAATTTATAGCTAATTATTGCCGTATAATACAAATTGATTGCTATTGTTGTTGTGGAGGTAATTAATTATGTTTAGGACAGAGCCATTAAACATTTATTAGTTAAATAGATTTTAAAAAATTCCCCCCTACACAATGTACAGCAAATAGAATATTGTACCAAGAGACTGAATTTGGTTGCCATTCTAATAAACCCAGTAGCAGAGGATATCTAGGTCCAGGAATGTTCATCATCTGGACGTTTAACGCACGTACAGCCCTGTCTCGCACGCAGGCCACCAGTCTCTGGAAAAATCCCACCAGCGTCATCAAATACCACCCAGCAATAGTGATTTGAGAATTTGAACCAACTCTTCATGAAAGATTGGAATCAGAGTGAACCTAGCAGCCGATTCGCAGCAGTCGATTCGAATGAAATATATTTTGGACAACCCTACCACGGTCGAAACATGCACAATGCAGAGATGGAGACAGTAATATAAGAACATAACATACTGAATATTATTTAACAAATATTAACATGTAAATATTTTAAAAAAATATAGAACAAAGTATATATTCAATGTTTTCATAAATAAATAATAGAAAATAATTTAAAATATTAAACAACATAAAGATCAAATGTAGTGAGACTCAAAACTAAAATGCTCTTTATCACTATAATAAAGGCCGTGGGAAAACCATATTAACCACAGTTATTATTGTGAACCCCTGAAGACAAAAATGTAAAAATTATTAAAATATTTGGGGGATAACGGTTAATAATATAAGATTAAACTCGGAAGCAACGAGAATTATTCTTGTTTCAAAGTTTTATTAAAAAAAATTACTAGATGCTGTGACAAAACCATATTACTACCAGTCATTACTACACACTCCCTGTATACAAAAATGTATTTTTTTTAAATATTCAGGAATGAGAGTTATTAATATAAGTTTAACTCTGGAGCAGCGAGAATTTGTCTGGTTTCATAGTTTTTATTAAAAAAAAAAATTACTAGAAACTGTGACAGAACCATATTACTACCAGTTATTACTACACATCCCGTGAATACAAAAATGTAAAAACTATTGAAATATTCAGGGGATGAGGGTTAATAATATAAGTTTAAAGTCATCCCCTCAATTTCAGAATAATAATATTTACATTTTTGTATTCAGGGGGTGTGTAGTGTGTAGTAATAACTGGTAGTAATATGGTTCTGTCACAGCTTCTAGTAATTTTTATAAAAAAAAAAACTTTGAAACAAAACAAATTTTTGCTGCTTCTGATTTTAAACTTATATTATTAACCCTCATCCCCTGAATATTTCAATAATTTTTATATTTTTGTATTCAGGGGTTGTGTAGTAATAACTGGTAGTAATGGTTCTGTCACAGCTTCTAGTATTTTTTTTAAATAAAAACTTTGTAACAAGACAAATTTTTGCTGCTCCACAGTTTAAACTTATATTATTAACCCTCATCCCGGGAATATATAAAAAAATATATTTTTCTTCAAGCGTATTATAATATTCATATTATGCTACTGTACACACACTATAGAAGACATTCATTGTCTTACTAGTACAAAAATGTTGTCATTGTTGTACTAGTAAAAAAATGTTAGTGTCTTTGTTCACCGCTAGCGGCGGCATTCGTCACAGCAACACAGATTATATTGAAAATTGTTATTTGACAGTTGTATCTTTTTTGTTTTGCAGTGTTCACAGCCAGCTTTGGCTGAAACTGCAAAATCTACAATTAAAAAATTCTAAAAAAAATCTTTGAAACACTTGAAGAAAAAATAGTATATGTCATTCGGAGTAGAACGATATTTTTGTGTTTTACCCAGCTTGCCTAGCCTCGGCTAGCGCCTCGGCCACAATAGCTGGGTTCAACACAAAAAGACCGCTTTCTACTCCTAATAACATAATATACTATTTTGTATTCAGAGGGTATGTAGTACTGACTGGTAGTAATATGGTTTTGTCATAGCTTCTAGTAATTTTTTTTTAAATAAAAACTTTGAAACAAGAATAATTCTCGTTGCTTGTGAGTTTAATATTATATTATTAACCGTTATACCCCGAATATTTTAATAATTTTTACATTTTTGTATTCCGGGACTTTGCAATAATAACTTTGGTTAATATGGTTCTCCCACGTTTATTATAGTGATAAAGAGCATTTTACTTTTGTGTTTCACTATAATTGATCTTTATGTTGTTTAATATTTTAAATTGTTGCTTTCTATTATTTATTTATGTAAACATTGAATGTATACTTTGTTCTATTTTTTTTTTATTTACATGTTAATATTTTTTGTTAAATAATATTCAGTGTTCTTATATTACTGTCTTCATCTCTGCATTGTGCATGTTTCGTCCGTGGTAGGGTTGTCTAAAATATTTTTCATTCGAATCGGCTGCTCGGTTCAGTCTGATAAGATTGGTTCCCTACCTCTGTTGGGGATGTCACACATCAACAGGACAAGATATTTACTCTATTGGTATTGTTGCAATAATTATTCACTGGTTCGTGTGTAAATCTTTTTGTTATATGTTATGTATTGTTCTGTATCTGTAAATAATTAGTGTAATATAATATAACTATTTTTTTATTAACTTTACACCGCCTAATTATTTGCGCATCCTGAGAAAACGCTGCGACACAATTATCTCCATCATTAGCAAATTATTTATTGCTAATTATTGCATTATAATAAGTTTAAATAATAACTTATAAGAAAAATTAATCTGGCATTATGAAGATATTTAGACCGTTAGAGTGCAATAAGTTTACAAGTCCGAGGGCCTCTGGCTCTGGTCCGTGGACTTATTAATCGCCAGAGGGCTGTAATCAAGGGCGTAGCCCGAATTTTGACAAGGGAGGGACGTAGCAACTGAGTCAAATATTGAAACATTTATTTATTAGAAATTATCTTTTATAAATCATACAATATAAATATTTAAAAATAAGTCTACTAAGATCATAGACTAATATCATTGTACAGTGATATTAGTCTATGCTAAGATATAATTTTCTTAAAATAGACATGCAATGCGAAATTCTGACCGATTATTCCCTGTGACAATGGGGGGGGGGGTACAAGCGCTCCACTATGTCCCACCATACCTACGCCTATGGCTGTAAACAACAAATAATGCCAGTGATGCATACAATAAAATTTTTGAATTGTCTCCCTAGGGCATTATATTACCAGATATCTTGTCCCTTATCCATAACAGTAATGAACTATAATGTAGGTACTAGTAAGACATAAAAAAATTAATGGCAGCATTACCCAAAAGAGTATAGTTATCGACCCTGAACTAATTGTTTCTTTTTTTTTGAATTTCTTAAATAATTATAGTTGTTGGTAGGCATGGTATTTGTTGTCGTCTGAATATTCTTTCGGTGGATAAGTAAAGATGATCAATTCCAGCATTACTTAAATGTCAACTTCTAATCAATTTATTTTTGTTAAAAATTATCTTTGACAGGCCTCCTGTGCTATTTTAGTTTTTCGAATGACTAATGTGCATCATGACACACTGTACCATAAATACTCGTAACTATTTACATATTTTTTTTATGTAACTATATACATTCAAATTTACCGCCATTAAATTTTAATCTCGAATCTACAGTCCGTACCTGTGACAACAGTGGCCTACGCCTCCACGGTTGTTAGGTTGGCAATAATGGAAAATACAATAAATGCGTTCTTATTTGCATAAGATTTACATTATTTTGTTTGATAGTAAACAA
This sequence comes from Harpalus rubripes, assembly GCA_963082715.1. Lineage (NCBI taxonomy): Eukaryota > Metazoa > Arthropoda > Insecta > Coleoptera > Carabidae > Harpalus > Harpalus rubripes. The sequence goes on along the minus strand of OY720452.1, from coordinate 38,387,763 downwards.
TTTAATGAAATTTAATAATAATTATTCGACTACACTTCTAAGCAGAAGCACCATAACACAATATTACAAAACAAAAACCATTTGGTAACAGTTGGTAAAACTATATATAACACAACATAACGTTTCGTAGAGTTATTATATTATACTTATAATTTAATTAAATTCAATAATGTTTGCACTTTTCATTCTACAACTAGGTTTTATTATTTTGAAATAAAGAAATTATATGAAATACATATTTTAAGTGATTGAATAGTTATTTTCTTTCATTGTTTTGTAAAATTTTACACTAGAAGTGCGCGCGTATTAGCGTCATGCATCAGTTTAATTCGGCACAAAGCTTGTCAATGTATTCTATTTATCAGGGGCGGCTCTAGTCTAAGAGTTTAGGGGGGGGGGGGTAATTATGAAATTTTCAAAAAAAATCACAAATGTTTTATTTAATATGACCACCGTAATATACTAAGAAGCAAAAAATAATGTATAATAATGCAATGTTAAGTTTAAATAATATAAAATTATTTAATTTTATAAATTAATCATTTCACAGTTATAGGTACACTTACGAGCGAAAAGTTGAGATCAATTTGAAATTATGATGTATTTCAAACTGATCTCAATTTATGTCACTTGAAGTCATATAGCCCTGTACATTTCCCGCCTTGTACTTCGTGACTGTGTACAAATCTATACCATGAAGTTGTTGCACATCATTGAATTCGAACTTAGCGCGTTATCTCATCTCGAAGTACACTTCGAAAATAAAATTTATTTTATTCCTTTTGATAATAGTTAAGTATTAAGAACGGTAAGGACGACTCTATTTTTGTCTGAGATCGGTAATTCTTTAACATTCGTAATGCTTATAACATTTTTTGCACGATCGACGCACAAAATTTAAAAAAAAAAAACAGAATTGAAAATTATTTTGACACATTAAAAAATTTTAGTTGTCATTTTGAAAGTAAGCTTCGGTTGTTGTTTTTATTTACTTACCGTTCGGTAATATATAGCCTAGTGTCTTGGAAACCCTATCGGTAAACATTAAAAAAAGCCCATCGTGCAAAAAACGTAAACTTTTCCTAAAACATAATGCAAATGTTACACATGTTTAAATTAAAATACATTTTGTTTATGAAGTGTAATTCGGGATGTAGTGAACGCGTCAAGTTTGAATTCCTTGATACGCAGCAACTTCATGGTATAGATTTGTACACAGTGACAAAAGGCGAGAAATGTATGGAACAATATAACCTCAAGGGACGATATAAGCCAAGAAATGTACAGAGTGATATGTGCACATTTAGGAATTTGTATGCATTCCCATTTAAAATAATAATACTTCATAATAAAAACAATATATTTTCAATTTTCTTAGGGGGGATAATTACCCTCTTTACTACCCCCATAGATCCGCCAGTGCTATTTATTAAAGAGATAAACTTGAAAGACGCACGCTGAAGGTGCATTCATAAATAGAAATTACTGTTTGTTTTATAGCTTTAACAAATTTCTGTTTAACTAATTTGTGAATAAAAAATGACATTTTGATGTGCTGCCGACATAAATTAAATAAAATTTACCATAATTAAAGAAAATATTTATTATAATTATTGAAAATATTATTTACATTAAATATTGTTTGTACTATTCATTGTACGTCTGGCTTTTATTCAGGGTTGTGCCTGTAATCTATGCTATGTAAAATACGTCATTGTCTACGCGTAGACAATGATGTTTTTACGTTTGTATATTGTCTACGCGCATGTAGACTATTGGGACCCGCAGGATGGTATGCAACATCATCGGTATTTTGGGGAACTAAATTAATGGCGGCCAGTAGGACATGTTAAATATATAAACGTCAAAAACCATCGTTTAGTTAAAAAGAAAAAGAAGTTCTCACGCTTTAATTTTATAATTTATTTTGAAAATGTTCGAAAAATAAGCGAATTAAAGAAAATAAACATAATGTACATAGATAAGTGCTGTATTAAAGGGTGTACGAGTACCACAAAAATTCAAGACATATTCCATAATTTTTGGAAAGAAGAACATGATTGATTGAAATTATGGAAAATCTTGTAAATATCACTGTTCCGCGCATCTCATAAATAATTATATTACAATTTTGCTGGTATGTACTTTAAGAGAATTATTGACAGTTTTTATAAATAAAATTTATAGTTTCATTGATTTTACAAATTTTTGTCCTTGCAGACTGCATTTCCAAGTCAGAATTGTCATAAGTCGAGTTAGTAATTAATCACGAATTAATGAATTGATGTCCCTCAACTATGTTTCTAGTTGAAGGATATGCCAAACAAACTTAAAAATTGTGTTGATTTGAAATGTTATTATAATTTTTGGTCAGAAATCGCTTATTCAAAATGCAAACAAACTTGACAGGTCCTACTGGCCGCCATGACAATTGCGCTTACAAGGCCGTCAACGGATACTGCGGGTGCCAATAATAATTATTTTATATTTTGCTTAAAAATATATTACTATTACCGATTAATTTACAAGGTATTTTTAAATGAGCCATTGGAAGTAGCACGATGTCATTTTATTGAAATTGTGAAGCAAGTTTAATTTTACTATTTATAAACTGGTAATTCTTTTCTTTACAAAACAGCAATAAATTTATGCAGTACGGCAATAGTTAGTAATAGTACTAGTTTTTATGATTTAATAATGTAATACCTCGACATGAAGGTACACTTATAAATTATTAAATATCTCCATAATTACAATAGCAATATATTTGTATTATACGGCGATAATTAGCAATAAATTAGCACTAAAGTTACTGCGTACAAGTTTTTGTGGTTTATTAATGTGGTACATCCAGCGTGAATTTGGAGGTACACTTATAATTTAGTTGTTATCTCCATAACAAGAATAGATAAATTTGTGTTATACGGCAATAATTAGCAATAAATTAGCACTAAATTACTACGTACTAGTTTTTGTGGTTTATTAATGTGGTACTTCCATCGTGAAATTGGAGGCACACTTATAAATTAGTTATTATCTTCTTAACAACAATAGCAATAAATTTGTGTTATACGGCAATAATTAGCAATAAATTAGTACTAAATTACTGCGTACTAGTTTTTGTGGTTTATTAATGTGGTACCTCCAGCGTGAACTTGGAGGTACACTTATAAATTACTTATTATCTTCATAACAACAATAGCAATAAATTTGTGTTATACGGCAATAATTAGCAATAAATTAGCACTAAATTACTGCGTACTTGTTTTTGTGGTTTATTAATGTGGTACCTCCAGCGTGAACTTGGAGGTACACTTATAAATTAGTTATTATCTTCATAACAACAATAGCAATAAATTTGTGTTATACGGCAATAATTAGCAATAAATTAGCACTAAATTACTGCGTACTTGTTTTTGTGGTTTATTAATGTGGTACCTCCAGCGTGAACTTGGAGGTACACTTATAAATTACTTATTATCTTCATAACAACAATAGCAATAAATTTGTGTTATACGGCAATAATTAGCAATGAATTAGCACTAAATTATAGCATATAAATCATATCGTTATTTGAAAGTGGTACCTCTAACTTCACGCACCTTAAGAAATTTCAAATTTGCGGTGAAAGTAATGTTTAAATATTTTGTGTACAACACTATTGTTGTTAATAAAAATTAGTGCAGGAGATAAATACTGTATCTGAAATACATTTTTGAAGTTGGAAATGAGATATTTTAACCGTGTCCGAGATAATTTACAATAAAACACAAATTTGATGACTATTTCTTTATTATTATTCTTTGCTATAAATAATAAAAGTTAGTAAAATATACTAAGCAATGTATGTAGAATTTAGTTTTTAAGTTAAAACAGCTGTAAATTTAAACATGAGTGAGTTCAATAAACTATTTTAAATCAGCCAGGTGCCAGGTAACCTATACCTGGACATGAAAAACAAGGGACAATGTAGTAGACTTACTTGCAAAGAGTATTTAACAAAGGTATGTGACCACTGCACTGAATAACTTAATGAATAGCAATATAATATTTAAATAATACATGAGGTTGACAACAATTAAAATGTTTCCTTTAATATGTTGTGGTTTAACAATGCTTTATAACAATATAATCACAACACAGCAATTATACAAAACATGTGTTGATTACAAGGAGCTCATTTATATTTCAACCTCATACATCACCATTTCTGTATTAATTTGAATATATTTCAAACAGTTCAGGAGTCATGAGCCCTCAAACATGCATGTACTCTTGATTAGTTTCGGCTAAAAATGTAAGATTAAAAATGATTCAATCTCATAGTTTCTATTGCAAATAGTGTTGTTCTTGCAAAAATGAATTTTAGAGGGTTTTTTTTGTATATTTCCGGTATAAAAGTTGTTAAATATCGGATTTAAAACACCTCACGCCCGATCGAAAAAGCGCGGGAAACTGTTATTTAACCGTGCTAGAGAATACTATGACAAAAATTGAATATTCAGTAGTCTATACTATTATCAATAAACGAAAAATGGACAAAATAATACAATTTTCGTAAGAATTGATGACATGAAACCTGTTGAAAGACGAAGCAAGAAAATAATATATTTCAATAATATGTGTTGATTGCAACAGTTAAATATTGTTTTTTATGCTAATTATAGAAAATTAGATGTATTTTACATTTATTTGCTCCATTTAAATGGTAATTAAATAGTGTTTCTAACGAGACGAGACATTCTCGAATCTCGTCTCGTCTGCGAGACGAGAAAGCTTTTTGAACTCACGAGACGAGACGATACTTACATGTCGAGATTCTCGATTCTCGACAATTATTTCGAGATTTCTCGACAATTTTTTGTATTTTTAAAAGTACACTTTTTATATTTTCATTGGAACATTTTGTAAATTTGTATTAAAAAATTATCATTTTTTTAAAATTATAACTAATACAGGATCGGGCTAAAATTTCTTAAATAATACTATCTATATTTAGCTACAAAACGATCAGATAAAGCAGAGGACATTTTAAAATTTTGGAATAAGCTTCAAGATATTTATCCTAATTTGACCAAAATGGCACGAGATTTTTTAAGTACACCAGCTACTTCCGTTCCATCGGAAAGATTATTTTCGCAACCTGGTCCAGTGTTACGAAAACATAGAAATCGGCTTAATGAAGATTCTGCAAGGAGCATTTTGTGTTTAAAATCATGGTTAACAGCAAACTTTTTACTGGATAAATAATGTAATAATTTGCACCTCCAGACGTTAAATTTTAAACTTGATTTAAATAAATAAAAGCAGTTCGAATGTTACAGTAATGTGTATTATTTTAAATGATATCTAACTTCGCTTTTCATTATTTATTTATATATAAGCAAAGCATAAAATTTGTCTTTTGGTGGCGCAATTTGCCTGGCTGGTAGTATGAATACTACAGCGAGAGTTGATTAGCATTGTTTTATCTCTCAACTCTCAATCGATTATTAATTATTTTAAAGAAAAATACATCAAATAAAAGATGCATATAATTAAATTTTTTTTACGACTCTTATTTGAAGTATTTTTCTCTAAACTAATTCATAAACGTTTGACAGAGATAAAACAATGGTAATCAACTGCTCGCTAATCACCCTAACTTAATGTTTATACTAATAATGAACATTAATTTTATATTATATATTTTATTATTCTAAAATAAGTTTTGTTAACTTGTTGTTTATTTGTAACTGTTTATGAATAAGAACATTATTTTATTATTATAGTAGTGCTGTATCAAATTACTCTGTCTCTAAACTTTGCAATTTGTTGTATAAAATTAATACTGAAGAAAATAGTTTCTCAATTTTTTTAATAACCCTGAATATTATTTATGTTTTACGGTAAATATATAATAATAAATTACATATTGGATTTATTAAAAAAATCGAGAAATCCCGTCGAGATTCTCGGCCGAGATGAGACTCTATTGTTCGAGACGAGAAAAATAGAGACGAGAATTATTTTTTGTTTTCTAGACGAGACAATGTAGTTTCTCGGCTCGATCGTCACGTCAGAAAGACTATAATTAAATAATATTGAAACTTCAATCTTACAAATATTACGTTAGTGAGTGAGTGAATAAGTGATTTCTTCCAAACTATAGACTGGGGTAGATAGAACCATCGAAAATTTAATTTTTAATTATGAATACTAAAAAATAATGTAATGTAGTTACGTAAATTAATATATGAATCAAATATAAAAGGTAACTTTTCAATCCTACTTATGTGTTTCCTTACATAGAAAAGTTTAAAAGTCATTATTTTGTACTACGGTTTCCAGATTATAAGGACATTTCAACAATTAAGTGAATTTGTACGTTTAAACGATTTTAATATACTATAATAGGTAATGACTCAGTGTTCTACAACTAATTACGTATAGTTATAAATATCTGCATTAGATATTTTTATAGATATTTCGAAAGGTGCACCAGAAAGAGAAGGTGGTATATTTGGATTAATAATGTAAAATTAATGGATCAAAATACAACTGATTTGTATACTATCCATATATAACCGTTTAGCAATATAAAATTATAAATTATTAGTGTTGATTACAACAATCAAATGCTTCCAATAGAATGTTTTAGTGTGAAAATGTATTAGTAGCAATCTTGATACATGTAACTAAACAAATCACAGAACTGCTATAATAGAGACTTCTATACTACGAAGCCATTTATGGCCATTGTTTAAAAAGTTTTCGTTAAAAAATAACATGCGCATTAATAAAGGGGAAAAGAAATTTTCGTATTATTTATTAACAATAGGAAATGGACTTAATGAGATATTAACTATTTCCTCAGCCTGTATTTTAAGTATATCATTAGTAGATGAAATATTTAGTACAGGTAAAATTGCACCGCATGATATTCATAATTTTACAAGAGCAATTCTAGCTTCCAAAAATTAAGATACAATGGTCACAAATGAAATTGTATTGGATATTGGATAAACGGCCTGATTCTGGTGACCAACATTTTAAACCCATATAAGAAAAACAAAGCATATATACTTTTAAGTCGTCAATTATTCCGATATTAATATATTTATTTGTGTAAAATTAATATTTTATGTATCATTAAATAAGTTAATGCCTCGATTATGGTCATGTATTATAGCCCTATAGCGCTTTAAAACTTTAAAATTTAAGAGTTAAAGTTGAAAACAATTGTGGTCATAACTTTAAATATTTACGCTTTAACTCTTTAGAATTTAAGAGTTAAAGTTTGAAAACCAATTATGGTCATGGCTTTAAATATTTAGTAACTAAATATTTCTATAAATTTTACAGTGACAGAAACCTCGCTATAAAATTTAAGTTAACATATTATCAGTTGTAATCAAAAACCTAAGCAAAATATGGACAATATTCCAATTTTTGTGGTTTTATTGTTAAATGAAGATGGTGTAAGGTAAAAAATACATATTTTTATAATCGTGCAAGTTATATTAATCATTTTTTATTATGTAGGAATGAAATGAGAATTGAAAGAAGAATAAGGGATACTATGAATCCTTTTTAAATTCCCGAAAATAATATTATAATTTTGAATATAATAAAAGAGATAAGACCTTACGCACATACTTCTAATAGAACAGATACAATTCCTTTAGAATTGCATGTTTTAGCTACTATTAATTTTTTATCCAATGGTTCGGACCAGACTTGCTAAAATATTCAAAATAATTTAATCTCATTTTATATTACCTTTATATAATATATAGGGGAGAGTGGGGCAAGAGTGAACGGTTTTTTGATAATATGTAATAAATTTCATATATGAAATATTTCAGCAGTTTTATTGAACTCTAAATATAGTTCATACATTTGCTTACAAATAAAAAAAATTAAAATAATTCTTTTCTATTATAGTAAATAAACTGTAGGTTTTTTATTTAAAAAAATAAGTGTTCACTCTTGCCACGCATGGCGAGGCAAAAGTGAACAACTGCAAAAATGTTTCCTAAGCACGACAAAAATCACATATATATTTGTCGGCATTTAGTTTAAAGTTAGTGTATCCTTCGTTTACCCACTGATAACATTTTCCGCAAATAATTCGGTCTTCAACAGATGTAATGTATTTTTCTTTACAACAAATACAAATACAGTCGTCTTCATTAACAGTTGTCGTGTTATTACTATTGTTTTGCTTGACTATTTCTGTAATTCAAAAGTAGATGCCTGCGATAGATCCCTTTTAATCTTTTTTGCTTCCTTTAATAGTTTTCCTTTTAAAATTTGCTTCAATTCTTCTTTATATGGGGAAATTGTTATAACTTCAGGGCAAGAGTAAACACTATGTTTACTCTTGCCCCGTTTAATATTATCACAAAAATTGTTTTTATCCCGTGTTCTACGCCAGGTCGGCAAACTTTGTAGAGGATGGTACACACTTTAATGCAATATTCACTATTTTATTAGTTCTTTTTTATTTCACGTGCAATATAATAATACTTTGACTTTAATCTTGTATCAAAATGATGCAAACTTACCTGTAATTTTGTTTTCATAAACTTGACAATGTTCTTCTATTTCACGTACAAATGACAGTATAGTACCATGTTTTACCGCTAGGGTTGGTAAGCCGAACTGTATAAATTAGCGGGATATTTGAATTGTTTACTCTTTCCTCGCGTACACTCTTGCCCCACTCTCCCCTACACGTAGGAAGTATATTAACGTGATATATTTTATTTACCATGAACTACGGTGAAAATTTTCCATATTTTGTATGTGATAAATATGTTAGAATGTTTTTTATTTTCTAACTTATATGTCACTATAATAGCAACATAACATAAATGAAGTTAGCTGCTCTATAAAATGACATTTCGAATTTAAGAAATTAAATTTAAGTGACCATAATCATTATTCATTAAATTATTTAAGAATCTCTTTAAGACAACTCTTTAAGCTTAAATTCTATAATTCTTACAGAGAAGACTATAATCGAGGCAAAATTTGTATATAATTAAATTCTCGTGAAAAACAAAGTATTAATGTATACAACGATTGGTGACACTGATTCCGACATAACCTTAAAATTTAAGTTAGCATATGACAGCTTGTGGTTTGAGCAAAAAATTGCAAGGCTGTTAGGATCTGTGAGGGTTTTACAAATAGTTTGTAAGTTTTCTCCAAAGCAATAACAACCGAACTTTTTTATTTATGTACGGGTATACTTACCTTCAAATTAGTCGGAATAGCAATTGCTTCACTTCTGGAGCTCGAAAATTTGGTTCCAACTCAATTATTATATCGTTCACGAGATAATCGAAAAATGTTCCTAAAAACATGTTCCGGCAGTGTCAGAGGATCACTTACATCACGTAATTGATTTTTTTGTATCAGTAATTCGTGTCTAATGTATCAATGATAAATAGCTAAATTATTATGTTTTAATGAAATATCAACAATTTACCCGTTCCTTTCATTTTCTAACATATCAATAATAAATATGAAATTGTTATTATTAATTTTTGTAAAAATAACTCTTCTCATAACCTAAATAATGCAAATAAATCGAGCTGAGATCCAGGGCCGGATCTAGGGTGTGGCGAGCGAGGCACTTGCCTCAAGTTTAAAGTTTATAGGGCGCCAACCAAAAGACCAAAAAAGCATTTTTTACTATCTATAAAAGCGCCTCAATGAGATAATTACCTCAATAATGAAGATTATTTATTTGCTATATGTAATAATAAAAATTATGAATTTATGTTAAGCACAGACCGTGCAGATGAATTCAAATAATGCAATCAGCATGTAGAGCAGGGCGCCTTCGTGTTGCGCACGCGCCTGTATAAGTTGATCTTACAGAAATAATTGACAAAATTGAAAATTAACTACAATATTTTAACTCAAGTAGATAAAGTAGTACAGTCAAAAAATATAACTGTGCTTAAGGCATCCCAACATATTAAAGGACTGGTAATGTGTTTGCAAGAAATCATTGTTTCGAAGACGTGTTTGAGGAATGCAAAAATATTGCGGAACGTTTAAACATTACACCTGAATTTAAAAATAAAAGGGAAGCAGGGTAAAGAGTATGCATATGTATTAAGCACAGGACGAAAGAAGCAATTTTCTGACCAGGAACTTTTTGTAATTGAAATAAATCAATCATTGGATGCTCTTATATTTCATTTAAACTGGAGGTATGAAAAACTTAACAACGTAGCAACAGATTTTGGATTTCTTTCTGGTGAGAAACTAGCCACTATGAGTGTAATTTGCAGAAATCAAATGCTAATTTTAGCTCTAAAATATAAGTTAGTTAAATGCTGATGGGGTCTCGTAGCCGCGTGCCTGAGTGTCAGGTCGCGAATCTGGGGAACCGGGTTCAATCCCGACCGACGCCAAATATTTCCAATTTTAAATGGTACAAAATTGACCCCTGTGGTGCACTCTCCACGCCAGCAATGACTGCCTGTGAGGTGACGCCTGGTAAGCGCCCGCACGGTGCAAATATTTCATCATTACCGATATCTGTGTACAAAGCAGATTGGCACACCCAGCAATGGGTAATAAGCCATGATGATATATTTATTGATTTATTTTATTTAAATGCTATAGAAATGGCAGATGCAATTTCGAGTTTTAAGATACACGCTTTATCCATTCTTCCCAATGCAACTATAGCTTCTAGTTTAGACCTTTAGAAATTATACATGAATATACATTAACGGAATCGTACGACCCCAACCTCGAAGTAGCTTTAACAATTTTTCTATCGATGCTCGTTACGGTTGCTTCGTGCGAAAGATCTTTTAGTGAACTTAAGTTGATTAAAAACTATCTAAGATCGAACCTCAGTCAAAAGAGATTGTCAAATATGGCCCATTTGTCGATTGAGCAAGGAATATGTAAGGACCTAAACTTTGATAAAATAATTAATGACTTTGCAACATATAAAGCCACAAAAGTGGTATTGTAATAATAATTGTGAGAAGTTATGTTTTTTTTTGTAATTTGCTCACCAAAGATTACATTAGTGTATATTTCTTGTGGTTCATACAGAAGAACTGTTTATTTATCATATATATATATATATATATATATATATATATATATATATATATATATATATATATATATATACAATTTTTTCTATTTGCATATGTATCCTTCCATATATTTTCTAAAACACCAATATATAGACCAATATATAGACTTGGGGAGCGAGGGAGGTCGCAGTTTTTCCTTTTACCTCAGGTGCTAAAATATCTAGATCCGGCTCTGCTGAGATCTGTCTTTACGAAAACCATAAATCTAAACGATAATGGTAAAGAACACAATTCTGTCAAAGTCATAAATGGTTACCTGAATACGAATTATATACAATATGGTGTAGAATACTATAATTGTATACGACACGATATTGTATTGTAACCAATGGTCACCAGAATACCATTTCAGTGATTAATTGTATACAGTACCATAATGGTATTTTATACAATATCGTATTCTACACAATGGTCACCAGAATCTTGCCGAAAATCATTGGACCATTGCGACGATGCAAATAAATTAAGTTATCCCACTGAAACATTGAATAAACAACTACCAACTGGTATGCCACCATACAAATTAAATTTAAAAACGGGTGCTATCGTAATGCTATTGAGAAATATGAATCCAAAACGTGGGTTATGTAACGGAAGTAGGTTCATAGTAAAAGATATGAAAACTAATTACTTAGATTTGGAGGTACTTTCAGGCCCAAGTACTGGCTCAATGATTTACTTATCCAGATTTGACCTAATAACTGATATAAATTTGCCATTTACCGTACAGCGGAGACAGTTTCAAATAATGTTGACATTTTCAATGACTATTAACAAGTCACAGGGACAAACTTTTGATTATGTCGGAATCATTTCAGAAAAACCAGTTTTCACTCATGCACAATTATATGTTGCTATGTCGAGGGTTAAGATCGTTAAATAATCTAAAAATCAAATTATCTGACAATTTTATAGATGATAATAATAACGAAGGATTTACTCATAATATTGTATAAAGAAATATTGAATTAAGGATGCCTAAAAACACTGAAAATATAATATATAAATAATTCAATAGTTTGTCCCACATCTTATTTTTATTATCGAAAATGCAATAACTAATTATAGTGGTCCGGATGCGGTATTTCGCTACAGAAAATCGGCAACTTTAATATATGAAAGGCTACTGGCATACCTCCCTTAAAAAAAAGGTAACGCACCATGTAATAATTCCTCATTCTTTTTAGAGATAAGGAGGTGTGGAAATTTATTACATATTAATGTTTATTTAATTTCTAGGTCAACTAATCAAACTTGTCAAATTCAAATTGTGTATTCAACAAGATTTTGCATATAACAGGATAAGTACTTAGAACATTTGTTGTAAAAACACTTTCTTGATTCCATAAAAAAATCTCTTTTAATGCAAAACTTTTATTAAGTAGTTTAATGTTTTTCGCCTTCTTTTCGCACGTATTAATTAAAAAAAATGCCCGTAAACACTCTGTATTAACATAGAAGTAACATTGGCAAAGGCAGTATAAATGAATATTGCACATATTTAATTTCAAATTACATGGACATAAATATGAAACAACGTACAATTCTAACTTGAATGATTTAACAGTAGGCGACAGAAAATTATATCATACAATCTGATCGGTCTGTCAGAATGTAAATGTATTGATTCTAAGAATGTTAATTCATGTGCATATCCTAGGAGAGCAACGGCGTTAGCACTGTGTATAGCTTATGCACATATCCAATGTGGAAATACGTGTAAACAGTCATAAAACGCTGATGACAAGCGGCGATAGCACTTTTTATAAAATGTGCAACTATTATGATGTACGAATGCATGTAAACAATCATAAAACACTATCCACCTAGGGAACACTCGGCGTAGCCGAGATTTCGCTAGTCATATATACTAAGAAGCCAAGCCCCCAAAATTCATCACGACGATCGGGAAATTTTTCAACAAAGCCACAACAGAAACGGTTTCAGCGATTTTAATAGAATTTGTTTTAAATAGTAGAGAATAAAACAACTTAATGCCTTTTATATGTCTCTTATTTTTACTGTGCATAGTTTTTGTGTAAACAATTATTAACTGGTCAAAATTCTTACATTAAAACAATGGATCGAAGTGCTCTGTACTGATGTCAAGTGTACAAAATCAGAGAATACAGGCTAATTATTTGAATTGAGTAGGCGTGTAATTTTTTAAGAAGACAGTCTAAGAAAGTTATGTGTCATGTTAAATCCATTTTAAATGCATAAAATTTATTGTATTTGATTATTTTAAATAAAAATTACTTATTTTTGTACCGCTCTGCTTATTATTATTATTATTATAATTATTATTGTTATTATTATTATTATTATTATTATCATCAGATATAATTTTATGTTCTTTTATTATTATTTTAATAAATATTTACTTATATCTGACTTCAATCATTTCATATTAATTACGTATTTTATAACAAAAATATATTTTCTTTACTATAAAATTAATTTATTATTATTTCTACTCTCTATTTATTTTATTACATAGTTTTAAATAATATTATACAATTTTGTATGAATAAAATTTATACTGTTCCACACATTTTGATATATATATATATATATATATATATATATATATATATATATATATATATATATATATATATATATATATATATATATATATATATATATATATATATATCGCCAGTATGACTTATTGTACATCAAAACGGACTGCTTTTTACCTATCTATGACTTGAAACGATTATCATACTTTTTAAACCACGCGTTTGCGACTTAAAAAGCCGTCTTCCATCACATATACTAAAAGGCATAAATTCATCTATACTTTCATCACATATGAAGATCGGAAAATTTTCAGAAAGGCTATAGCTTAAATGGTTTGAGCAATTTTAATTAATTTTTTTCAAGTTGTAGAATTTTATGGTCTTCAGTGCCCTCGTAATGTGTCAAATTTCTGTAGGATGCATAGTTTTTGAGTAAAAAATTATTAAATGTTGAAAATTAAAATTAAAACAATATTTGACAATATGATTGTAGTCTTCCTTGGAAAATTTAAGACGAAGAACATGTTTGACATGTCATTTTGAACCTTTAAATGGAAATATTTATGAAATGAGGACAATTTGAAAGAAGTTTAATTCATAATCATGAATGATGAGAATGGGTAATTATATCTGCACAGGTAAAAAAGGCCTAAATCATTATAATTAAAATTTATAAATTTTGACGCTTCATATGCACTTTGAAAAGTGTTGCCAAATATGTCATAAGTAACTAAATAAAAAACAAATATTCCTAATTAGACTAATGTGAAGTCCGTACACAAATGTGTATTTCCCACTCCGCAAAATGTGAAAAAAAATGATCGAAGATGGCAAGTCGGTGGCCGACAAAAAATTTCAAATTTGCGGTGAAAGTAATGTTTAAATATTTTGAGCACCACACTATAGTTCTTTAAAAAAATTTATAGGACATAAATACTGTATCTGGAATACATTTTTGAAGTCGGAAATGAGATATTTTAACCGAGGTAATTTACTATAAAACACAAATTTTATGACTATTTCTTTATTATTATATATTCTACTGTAAATAATAAAAGTAGTAAAATGTAGAAAACAATGTAAGTAGAATTCAGTTTATCAGTTAAAACAGCTGTAAATTTAACAATGTATTAAACTTACTTGCAAAGAGTAGTTATAGGTATAACAAAGGTAAGTGATCACTGAATAGCAATATAATATTTATATAATTCATGAGGCTAACAACAATTAAAATATTTCATTTAAAATGTTGTGGTTTAAAAACCATGTACTTTACATATTTATTGTGTAAAATGTCTTGATTACAACAATGTTTTCTAATATAATCACAACACAGCATTTATACAACACATTTGTTTATTACAGCAATAATTTAGGAGTTCACTCATATTTCAACCCCTTGCATCACCATTTTTGTGTTAATTTGAAGATTTTTCAAACAGTCCAGGAGTTATGAGCCCTCAAAAATGCATGTACTCGTGCTTAGTTTCGGCTAAAAATGTGAGATTAAAAATGATTCAATCTCACAATTTCTATTGCAAATAGTGTTTGTTCTTGCAAAAATGAATTTTATAGAGTTGTTTTGTATATTTCCGGTATAAAAGTGGTTAAATATCGGATTAAAAACATCTCACGCCCGATCGAAAAAGCGCGGGAAACTGTTATTTAACCGTGCTAGAGAACGGACTGCTTTTTACCAATCTATGACCTGAAACGATTATCATACTTTTAAATCACGCGTTTGCGATTTAAAAAGCCGTCTTACATCATATATACTAAAAGGCCAAGCCCACAGAATTCATCACGACGATCGGGAAATTTTTTAACAAAGCCACAACTGAAACAGTTTCAGCGATTTTAATGGAATTTGCTTTAAATAGTAAAGAATAAAACAACTTTTTTTTGTGTAAAAAATTATTAACTGTTCAAAATTCTTACATTAAAACAATGGATCGAAGTGCTCTGTACTGATGTCAAATGTACAAAATCAGAGAATACAGGCTCATTATTTGAATTGAGTAGGCGTGAAAATTTTTAAGAAGACAGTCCAAGAAAGTTATGTGTCATGATGAATCCATTTTAAATGCATAAAATTTATTGTATTTGATTATTTTAAATAAAAATGACTTACTTCTGTACCGCTCTGATTATTATTATTATTTTTGTTATTATTATTATTATCATCATCAGATATAATTTTTTATGTTCTTTAATTATTATTATTATTTTAATAAATATTTATCTATATCTGACTTCATTCATTTCATATTAATTACGTATTTTATAACAAAATTACATTTTTACCTTCCGTCACCTTTAGGTAAGGAAGGTATTGTCTTTGGTCAAAAAATTCGGTGATGAGTTTTTGATGAATAAGCACGTTTTAGGGTCCCTAGAATGCGATTTTACTATTTTTACGATGATGTCTGTATGTGTTTGTGTGTGTATGTATGTATGTGTGTCCGTGTGTGTGTGTGTGTGTGTGTGTGTGTGTGTGTGTGTGTGTAACAAAATTTTCGTCTACGATAACTTCCATACTACAATTCTAAAAATTATAATTCTTTCGTATTTCTCTTCGTTACATCCATGCGAAGAGCTGATTAGATTTTGGTTAGAATTGGACAACCGGAAGTACCCTCATTTGAAGATTTGAACAGTTTTTCTTGAAAAAACTATGTTAAATATCATTTTTTCACATTTAATGTTATTATAAATATTAAAGAATATTTTATTTTCTATACGATTTGATTGCATTTTATACCTAATATTAAATGGATATAGAGTTAAAAAATTATAAAGAAATTAAATTTCATAAAGTAGCCATAGCTGTGGAAACAGCTACTATATTAAGAAAATTTTGATTGAAAGATGTCAGTGTCAAATGAAATTGACATAGTGTGTTTGTCTTATAATTTTACTGTATGGAATTTGTATAAAATACATACAACTGCTTTAAGGTAATGTACAAGAAATAATAATAATAAATCTTTTATTTCTGCAGATAAATTACACTGTATATAGAAAACGTCACAAAATAATAATTTTCTGTATGAAATTTGCATAAAATACATGCAACTGCCGGAAGGTAATGTACAAGAAATAGAATATTTAATTTAGCAAGGAACTTTCCGTATGAAATTTGTCCAAAATACATAGAACTGACGGAAGGTAATGTGCTGGCCACATCAGATTTTTTTACTATAAAATTAATTTATTATTTTTTTTTATCTCTATTTATCGTATTACATAGTTTTAAATAATATACAATTTTGTATGAATAAAATTTAAACTGTTCCACACAGTTTGGTATATATCGCCGGTATGACTTATTATACATCAAAACGGACTGCTTTTTACCTATCTATGACTTGAAACGATTATCATACTTTTAAATCACGCGTTTGCGACTTAAAAAGCCGTCTTTCATCCTTAATACTAAACGATTAGATTCACTATCTATAGTTATATATATTCTTTAATCAAAAAGCCGATCGCCAAACTTTAGACAAGGCTACAGCTTAAACGGAGCGATCGATTTTCATGAAATATGTACCAAGTCGTAGGAAATGATTGGCTTCAGGGCCTTTCTAATGGATCGAATTTCTGTAGGATGCATAGTTTTTGAGTAAAAAATTATTAAAGATTGAAAATTAGGACAAAAACAATAGGTCACAGTAACGATCACAGTTTTCATTGAAAAATTTAAGAAGTTAAACGCTGTCATGTCATATGGTATGTCAATGTCAACGATTACATATTGTCGGTTTTCATCCTTTTAAATGCAAAAAAATGCTTAAATTATATGTAAAATTGAAGAAAAGATTATGAATTAACACGTTGGCTACCGCGCGTCCCATATATGAGCCGCACAATTTTCACTCGCAGACCACCGTCTCATATGTGAGCCAGGGACCTATGTTCACTAATAACGTATTTATTTCTTGCGGTCTGTCGGTAGAAGACTGGTTTTGCAGGGTAGTCTCGATGGATGTCTGACTCACATATGAGTCGCGTGGTCTCAGATTTTTTTGTGAGGTTATGTAGTATTTGGTCAGTAAACGTAAGTGCAACGTGGTTGCTTTTCTAAGAGAGTTTTGCAAAATGTATCCATCAAAAAGGCCTTTAACAGATACAGAACTTGAAGAAGAATGTAGAAAAGTGTTGAAGGAAGGTCTTGGTTCTGATGATGAAAATATATTTCAAGAGGAATCTGACGAAGAACCTTACGAGTACTCGGGAAGTGAGGCAACAATTTATTCTAATTCAGACACGGAAGATGAAGAAGAAAGAGCAAGTAGTGACGATAATGTGTTAAGTGATAGTGCAAGTCAAAATAGTCATGCAGACGATGGAGATGACAATGATGACGAATGGGTGGATTTGGAAAAAGATCCTGATATATTTGATTTCAATGAGGTACCAGGCCTAAAAATAAATATTACGCCAGATATGAGCCCTCTAGAAATATTTTCTCTTTTGTTTGATGATGCACTCATTGATAAAATAGTTTATTGGACAAATACTAGAGCTCAGGGTCTTATATCAAAGGGACTGCCACAAAAATCAAATATGCGTAGGTGGAAAAATACAACAAGTAAAGAAATAAAAGAATTTCTTGCTGTATGCATTTCAATGGGAAATATAAAAATGCCCAGTCTCAAACATTATTGGTCGCGGAATCCTATATATTATCATCCATTTTTCAGTCAAGTCATGGGTCGTAATCGATTCGAACTCATACTACGAAACTTATGTTTTTATGACCAAAGTGATACTACAACTGATCGTTTACATAAAATCAATCAAGTTCTTCAACATGTACTGCAGAATATACAAAAAGTATATTATCCCGATAGAAATATTTCAATTGATGAAGCCTTATTGCTGTGGCGAGGAAGATTATATTTCCGGCAGTACATTCCCAATAAGGCTGCCAAATACGGAATAAAATTGTACGAATTGTGTACTCCCGACGGTTGTGTTTTGAATATTCTGATTTATTCTGGTAAAGGAACCATACAAAATGAAAAAATGGGCCATAGCTATGGTGTTGTTGAAAAGGAGCCATATCTAAATAAGGGTCATACTATTTTCATTGATAATTTTTACACGAGCGTTCCCCTTGCCGAATTCATGCTAGAAAAAAATACACATATTGTGGGTACTCTTAGAAAAAACAGAAAAGGTAACCCGAAAGATGTTGTAACGAAAAAGTTAACCAGAGGTGGGACAATATGGAGAAGAAAAGGTAGAGTTGTAGTAGGAAAATGGCGTGACAAGAGAGATGTTCTGATGATTTCCACTTGTCATAAATTTTCTATGGTTGAAACAAAGAATAGGAGAGGTACAGAACTTCTAAAACCAAACATCGTAGCTGACTACAATAAGCACATGTCAGGTATAGACAGAGCCGACCAAATGTTGTCGTATTACACAACGCCACGCAAAACCATAAGATGGTATTTGAAATTATTTTTCCATCTTCTGGACATTTGTATTTGGAACAGCAAATGGATTTATGACAAGATTTCAAAAAAGAAAATTAGTTATTTAGATTTCAGAGGTGAACTCGTAACATATCTTACTGAAGGAAGCAGAAACAGACAAAGCATTTCTCGCAGCTCCACTGAAAAACACTTTCCCAAAAAATTAACAAAAAGGGTTCGGTGTCGCATGTGCCAGAAACGGGACAAAAAACGTGTTCAAACGTGGTTTGTTTGCAATTTATGTCGTGACGAGCAGAAAAAAGAAGTAGGTCTCTGTCCCGACAAATGTTTTGCTCAATATCACATGTAATTTTCGTATATAATGCAATAAAGTTTTAAAATAGATATTCCGCTTTATTTTTTTCTTATCCTGCTACAATTTGCGCGTAATTTTACCCGGCTCAAATATGAGACAAGCAGTCTAGTTTGAGAAATTATTATCAGAGACCACCGTCTCATTTATGAGCCGGATGTAAATATAAACCAAATAGTATTTTTTTTTCAAAAAATTTATACTAAACCTGTTTAAATTAAATATTTTCTATAATATTTTACAGAAAAAATGGATGGTCTATTTTGAAGGTTTTTTTTTCTTATGTGGGTAGCGAACGTGTTAAGCGAGGTAGGTATATACAATGATTTTAAGCCATGTTTTATATTAATGTATTATATATTTTATTTTGTAAATAGAATTTTGGAAAATGAATAAGGAAACACGACGAAAAGGATAAGAAGGGCAGGAATCGGTCGAAGAGTACACATACAAAATTAAAAATAAACATTGTCATTTGTCATGTTTTATATGTTAATGACAAAAAATTATGAATGTCGTACCGGTTGTTCTTTTCAATACTAAAAATATTTAACTATGTAAAATTGAAGAAAAGAATGTAGGTAGGTATATATAAAAAAGCACTGTAAACGTGGAAGAATAATTGCAAAAATATGGGTATACCTTTGGAAGTTCAAACAATTTACACTTTATGCTTTGCAGATGATCAAATACTTATTGCACAAGACTACAACGATAGTGAATACATGATACGAAAATTTATAGAAGAATACCGTAGCTGAGGTCTAGAAATAAACATACATACAGCGAATGCGTAATGAGAGGCTTCCTAAACAAATACTAGAGTGGACACCTACCGGCAAAAAAATAAAAGAGACCTAGAAGAAGTTGGGCAGCAGAAGTCCAAGAAGGAATAAGGGAGAGAGAGAGAGAGAGGGAATTAAATGAAGATATATGGCAAGATAGAGAGCAGTGGAGAAATGGCATCGGAAGACATCGTAGGACGAAGTATACGTAATGATTTTAAGTCATGTTTATTAATTTATATATTTTATTTTGTAAATAGATTTAACAAATTGTCAGGCTGAGAAAGACATACGCGTTAGTTAGTTGTTCTTCATCGAATCAAGCCAGAAATGTGTTACTCATTGGATACAACAAAAATCCTACAGGAAAATCATGCCTTAATAATAATTCAATAATTTTAGATGGTATGTTTTAATCTGTTCTTTTTTGCAATTCATTTTCTTACATTACGTTTAAAATTATTTCAGATTAAACATAATTCAATAAATAAATAAATATATCATCACGGCATATTACCCACTGCTGGGTGTGCCAATCTGCTTTGTACGCAGACATCGGTAATGATGATGACATATTTGTACCGTGCGTGCGTTTACCAGGCGTCAACTCACGGGCACTCATTGCTGGCGTGGAGAGTGCACCATAATTCAATATCTATCTTAAAACGGTACAGATTTTAATCTGAATTTCATTTTCTTAGATTACGTTTAGAATTATCTACTTTAAAATTATTTTATTGCCAATTAATAAAAAAAATCTTTAAAATTACATAGGGCCATAAAACGTTGTTAGCTGATCATATGCACAATGTAACCGTGGATACGTATTAAAAATACATTGGAAAAGAAGTCTGGTCAAAGTTAACAATGTGATTATAGTTAACAATGTTTTATGCAACTGGGCTATAATCATACAGCATAAGCCACAAAAGTCATCTTGTATACCTATGAGACTTGCATTTTCCCCCTTTAATAACAATCCAAACATTATTAATGTAATGTAACTACTTACTTTTCTACAGTTTGTAACTAATTGTTTACTTTGGAATTAAAATATCACATTTTTGAGTTTTGTTTGATTTATTTTCACCTTTAAATTTAGTATTGTGTACTCATAGACGTGTTATTTATATTATGTTTATACAGTGTGTTAAAAAAAATCCTAACTCGGAGTAGGCTATGAACAGAGAAACGTGTGTTTGATCAATATTCAATTCAAAAGTCAAGTTGTCAAAGGCTACAGTTTATCGACATTCGCCGTTTTCTGAATTGAAAAGCTTTGATTTCTTTGCAAAACATTTTTCACAATATTTTAAGTCAAATTGACATTTAATTAATTGACATACGTCTCTTTGTACATAGCCTACTCCGAGTTAGGATTTTTTTTTGAACACAATGTATTTATCCTGTAATTAAGACATTTTGTCCTGTTTGCTCGCATAAAACGCACAGCATTTGTTCATTTCAATATATGTTTTTATCAGTTCCTACCAATCACTTTGTATACATAAACATTTGACATGGTAAAACAGTTTTCCGTAACGCGTTGCCCCCCAAATTATTATAGAAAAAAAATATTCAAATAAAAGTTGAAGAGCATAAAATTCTACTTTCATATTAATAAACAAAATCCATTTCGTATGTTTAGTAACTCTAGAAATTAAATATGAACATTTTAGTTTAATAGCACTAGCCATGGAATTAAAACAAACAGACAAACAAATGATTGATGTTTTATTTGTCAAATATTGAGACTTTTTCAATAACATAAAAAAATTACATTTGTTATGCTATTTGTTTTAATTTTATGGCTATCACTATTTTTGACGTGATTTTCGATATTTTCATTTGCAATTTCTGCCGTTACAAAGCATGCACAATTAATTTTTGTCTTGATTCAAATGCAGAATTTCATGATCTACAACTTGTATTTGAAGTATTTTTTCAAAAATAATTTGCAAAGCAACGCGCAAGGAAAAACTGTTTTCCCATGTTAAATGCCTATGTAACGGATTTGGAGTGCCAACTGGTATGTAGGTATGTCAAAAAATTATATTTAACTGCATTTTTTGATTATACTTCTGAAATATTATTGACAACTTTTAGCAAGAAAACGGTAGCCAACTGAGCTGTCGTATTTTTGACATTTCTCCATGATAGCCCTTGACAAAACATTTCTTGTTGTTTGTCAAAAATATATTTTGTTCGGTATTAAATGAAAATTTAGACATCAACACGATTGGCTTTTGTTTTTCGCATAGAGTTGTCGTGATTGGGATCAACAGAAATTTTTTCTGCTGATATGGAAGTGTTAACAATTAGACATCTCAGTCGGCTTTTGTTTTGTGCATAAAGATGTTAGAAATATGTCGTGCTTGGTATCAATTGAGAGGTCTAATTAAGGACTGTTAGATACATCTGTCAAAATTTCTGACACGTTAAATGGCTTTTGTTTTATGCATAAAGTTAAAATGTTTGAGAGAATTTGGGTATCTGACAAGACTGCTGGCGTTAGCACTTTGGTTTTAAATTGTGCGTAGACAGATTGGATGTACGTATAGTCTATCATAAAACACTATCGTCGGAGCCCTAGGGTAAACTCGGCGAAACCGAGGTTAGGCTAGTCCTAATACTAAAAGGTTAGAATCACTATCTATAGTTATATATTTGAATTCATCACGACGATCGCAATCCTTTGAACACCTCTACAGCCTGAATGGAACAACCGATTTTCGTGAAATTTGCACCAAGTTGTAGAGAATGATTGTCTCGAGTGCCTTCGTAATAACACAAATTTATGTAGGATGCATAGTTTTCGAGAAAAAAAATATTAAAAATTGAAAATTGGGACAAAAACAATAGGTCACAGTAACGATCAGTTCTCATCGATAAATTTAAAAAGATAAACGCTGTCATAGCATATGGCATGTCAATGTCAATGACTACAAATTATCGGTTTTCATCCTTTTAAATGCAAAGAAATGTTTCAATAATATGTAACATTAAAGAAAAGATGATGAGTTTAACGAGGTAGGTATATGTAATGATTTTAAGCCATGTTTTAATGTTAATTTATTATATATTTTATTTTTTTAATATAATTTTGGAAAATGTATAAGGAAACACGTCGAAAAGGATCAGAAAGGTAGAATTAATATCACAATCGATCGGAGTATATATACAAAATTAAAAAGATAAACAATGTCATCCGTCATATTGGATGTACGTATAGTCTATCATAAAACACTATCGGCGGAGCCCTAGGCTGAACTCGGCGAAGTTTTATATATATATATATATATATATATATATATATATATATATATTTGAATTCATCACGACGATCGCCATCCTTTGAACACCTCTACAGCCTGAATAGTGTGAGCGATTTTCGTGAAATTTGCACCAAGTTGTAGGAAATTATTGTCTCGAGTGCCCTCGTAATAACACAAATTTCTGTAGGATGCATAGTTTTTGAGTAAAAAATTATTAAAGATTGAAAATTGGGACAAAAACAATAAAGATCACAATAACGATCACAGTTTTCCTTGAAAATTTAAGACGAAGAACGCTGTCATGTCATTTGGCATGTCAATGATGACAAATTATTGGTTTTCATCCTTTTAAATGCAAAAAAAATGTTTGAATAATATGTAACATTAAAGAAAAGATGATGAAATTAACGAGGTAGGTATATGTAATGATTTTAAGCCATGTTTATTATGTTATATATTTTATTATGTAAATAGAATTTTGGAAAATGTATAAGGAAACACGTCGAAAAGGATCAGAATAATTATTAGATATCTACATATTTTAGAGATATTAAACAATAATTTAGTAAATTTTTCATCCCGCATAATGTGGAAAAAAACGACCGAAGATGAAAGGCCGGTGGTCGACACAAAAAATTCAAATTTGCGGTGAAAGTAATGTTTAAATAGTTTGTGCACCGCACTATTGTTATTAAAAATTAGTGTAGGAGATAAATACTGTATTTGGAATACATTTTTGAAGTCAGAAATGTGATATTTTAACCGTGTCCGAGGTAATTTACAATAAAACATAAATTTTATGACTTTCTATTATTATTATATTCTGTGCTGAGTAAATAATGAAAGTTGGTAAAATATAGTAAACAATGTATGTAGAATTTAGTTTTTAAGTTAAACATCTGTAAATTTAATCATGAGTGAGTTCAGTATACTATTTTAAATCAGCCAGCTGCCAGGTAACTTAAGTCTGGACACGAAAACGCGGGACAATGTATTAGATTATTAGACTTACTTGTAAAGATTAGATAACAAAGGTAGGTGATCACTGAATAACTTAGTGAATAGCAATACAATATTTAAATAATTCATAAGGTTAACAACAATTGAAATGTTTCCTTTAAAATGTTGTGGTTCATAAGCAATGTACTTTAAATATGTATCATGTAAAATGTCTTTATTACAACAATGCATTATAAAATTATAATCACAACACAGCATTTGTACAAAAATATATGTTGATGACAACAATGGACCTTTTCAATCCAACGGCTATCTCTTTCTATCGCTGCAAATAGTAAGAAAATGGCGCGAACAACTGCCAATTGGGCTGTCCAACGAAACGTCAAAAATATTGCAGTCATTAAAATACCGGTATTCTCAGTGAAAATTTGCATCGTTAGACATTTTAACTTCAATACAAGCTTTTGTAACTTATTTCGATAAGATTTTTTCAAGTTATCTGAGATATTCTCACATTTTACGTCTAAATTTTTTCGAAACACATGTCATAGATCTCTGTTGTTCTTACTATGCGCAGATCCCCATTGCGCATATCTTCTATCTCTTTAAATTGAAAAGGTTCATTATATAGGTGCTCATTCATATTTCAACCCCAAACATCACCATTTTTGTGTTTATTTGAAGATATTTTAAACAGTTCAGGAGTTATGGGGTCCCCAAATGCATGTACTCTTAATTAGTTTCGGCTAAAAATGTGAGATTAAAAATGATTCAATCTCACGATTTCTGTTGCAAATAGAGTGTTTTGTCAAAAATTTGACAACGCGGTCTTTCGTTTTTTGGGAAAAGTCAGTCGTGTTAGGTATCAAATGAAATATTTGCTCAAGAGCTGCTATACAGAAATGTCAAAAATTTGACAACTCGATTATCTTTTGTTATATGCACAAAGTTGTCAGAAATATGTCGTGTTTGGTATCTATTAAAATGTTGTAACATGAGCTGCTATGCACAAAAGTTAAAAATTTGACAACTCGATCAGATTGTGTTTATTGCAAAAAGTTGTCAGAAATGTGTTGTGCTCGGTATCAAATGAAAAAATTCTCAAGAGGTGTCATGCAAAAATGACAAAAATTTAACAACTCGACCGTCTTTTGTTTTTTTATAAAGTTGTCAGAAACATGTGTATCAAATGAAATGTTTTTTCTAAAGCTGTCATACAAAAATGTCAAAAATATGACAACTCGATCGTCTTTTGTTTTTTGCAGAAAATTGTCATATATAATATCATAAGTGGTAAATTTTTGCCGGAAAAATTTTCAGATTGTTACGAGAGCCGGTTGCCTAGCAATTTATTGAGTGTCATTGACAAAAAATTCTGAGTTGTCAAACGAGTAATTTTTTATCAATGTCACGAAATAAATTGGCAACAGGCTCGAGTAAAGCAATCGGAAAATTTTTCCAGGTTAAAATTTAACCACGATTGGTATTCGGATGACTATTTCCAAAATAAAAATCAGGTAATTATTTATATAATTTTTTTCTTGAAAAAAATCTTGTAAATATTTATTGTGTTTAGAGGTATTAGGTTTCAGTTTGCTTTTCCAACATTTTAAATAGATTCATGTCCAAATCGACTCGTTTTTAATAAAAACTGATAACACTGAAAATATACAGACTTTGACAGGTATGTAAACAATATGTTTCTAAAACGTCAAAAAAATTCACTTATCAAAACTCACTTGTAAATATACGACATCTTATTGGCTTAAAGGGTGCGAAAAAACTTCTTTGACGCTGTTTTGTCGAAACGAAATTTGGTAACTAGGTAGAATCCTGAATTTGGATTGGTTTATATATTTATGAGTGAAAAAGTCAGAAATATGTAATGTTTGGTATGAAATAAAATGTTTGCTCAACAGCTGTCACGCAGAAATGTCAAAAATATGACAACTCGTTCATCTTTTGTTTATTGCAAAATCTTCTCAGAAATATGTAGTGTTTGGTATCAAATGAAATGTTTTCTCAAGAGCTGTGATGCAGAAATGTTAAAAATATGACAACACAATCGTGTTTTGTTTTGTCTTTAAGTTGTCAGAAATATGACGTGTGTGGTATGAAATGAAATGTATTTTCGGGTGTTGCCATGCAGAAATGTTAAAAATATGACAACACGATCGTCTTTTGTTTTTTTCATAAAGTTGTCAGATATATATCGTGTTTGGTATCAAATCAAATGTTTTCTCAAGAGCTGTCATGCAGAAATGTGAAAAATATGACAACACAATCGTCTTTTGTTTTTTTCTTAAAGTTGTCAGAAATATGTCATGTGTCGTATGAAATGAAAAGTATTCTCGGGTGTTGCCATGCAGAAATGTCAAAAAATTTATAACCTGATTGGCTTTTGTCTTTTGCAAATTTTGTCAGAAATATGACGTGTTCGGTATCAGATGAAATGTTTTCTCAAGAGCTGCCATGCAAAATTGTCAAAATTGTGACAACTCGATCGTCTTTTTTTTCGCAAAAAGTTGTCAGAAATAAGCCGTATTTGGTATCAAATAATATATTTTCCCAAGAGCTGATATGCAGAAATGAGAAAAATATGATTACTTGATTGTCTTTTATCTTTTGCAAAAAGTAGTCAGAAATTTGTCGAATTTGGTATCAAATGAAATGTTTTCTTAAGAGCTGCTATGTAGAAATGTCAGATATTTGACAACTCGATATTCATTTGTTCTTTTGCAATAACTAGTATGAAATATGTCGTGTTTGGTATCACATAAAATGTTTTCTCAAGAACTAATAAGCAGAAATGAGAAAAATATGATTACTTGATTGTCTTTTGTTTTTTGCAAAACGTAGTCAGATATATGTCGTGTTTGTTATCAAATGATTTGTTTTTTAAAGAGCTGCCGTGCAGAAATGATAAATTTTGGCAACGCGATCGGCTTTTGTTTTTTGCAACAAGTTGTAAGATATATGTCGTGCTTGGTAACAAATGAAAAGTTTTCTCACGAGCTGCTATGGAAAAAAGTCAAAAATTTGACAACTCGATCGTCTTTTGTTTTTTTGCAAAATATTGTCCGACATATGTCGTGTATGGTATCAAATGAAAAGTTTTCTTAAGGGCTTTAATGCAGATATTTGACAACTCGATCGTCTTTTGTTTTGTTTGCTAGAAATATGTCGTGTGTGGTATCAAATGGGAGCTCCCCCTTTAAGGGCAATTTGGTTGGGGCAGTTTGGGTGAGCAAATTCGTGGGCAGATTGAGTGAGCAGGAGAGGAGTTAAACCTTTGATAAGACTGTAACCGTTTGCAATTTGGGTTTAAAGTATGTGCAGACAGACTGGATGTACGTAAAGACTATTATAAAACACTATCGGCGGAGCCCTAGGGGAAGCTCGGCGTAGCCGAGTTTTCGCTAGTCATATATACTAAAAGGCAAGGCCCCCAAAATTCATCACGACGATCGGGAAATTTTTCAACAAAGCCGCAACTGAAACGGTTTCAGCGATTTTAATGGAATTTGTTTTAAATAGTAGAGAATAAAACAACTTAATGTCTTTTATATGACTCTTATTTTTACTGTGCATAGTTTTTGTGTAAAAAATTATTAACTAGTTAAAATTCTTACATTAAAACAATGGATCGTAGTAATCTGTACGGATGTCAAGTGTACAAAATCAGAGAATACAGGCTAATTATTTGAATTGAGTAGGCGTGAAAATTTTTAAGAAGACAGTCTAAGCAAGTTATGTTTCATGATGAATCCATTTTAAATGCATAAAATTTATTGTATTTGATTATTTTAAATAAAAATTAGTTACTTTTGTACCGCTCTGCTTATTATTATTTTTATTATTATTGTTATTATTATTATCATCAGATATAATTTTTTATGTTTTGTTATTTTTTTATTTATTTATTTAAACAATCCAACAGAACTTAAAAGTTCCAATTACAGGATGATTATACAAACAATTAAGTACATAAAAGCCCTGCAAAAAGTACACACATTGTAAATAATAAAAATAACTAAGAGAAAATTGAAATTTTAACTGTTATAATAGTAAAAATGAAAAATAATAATTAAAAGTTAGATATCTATAGAACTAAAGTAATTTATCAATTCTCGTTTGAATACATTGAATGAATCAGCGAATGCATCTATCTTACACGGGATTTCATTAAAAATATTGCACATTTGCCAGATTGGAGATTTCATTTCATAATTTGTCCTAACTTTACTACAATTGAAAGTTGATTTGTTTCTCGCTGATATACGAGGAATGTTTAGCGCAAGATGGCCTAGGATACAACTGTCATTAATAACATTATTAATGATTTTGTACAGAAATAAACAAGACTGTGTTTTTCGGCGACTGTACAGAGAAATAATATTGGCGTCAGATAAAAGTTCGTTATATGTAATATCAAAACTGGGATAGTGCTTATAATTTTTATAAAAACAATATTTAACGAATCGTTTCTGAACAGATTCCAGTTGACTGATATGTTTGTTGTAAATGGGGTTCCATATATGGAGACAGTATTCCAGTTTTGATCTTACTAACGAATAATATAGTCGATGTATAGTAGACAAATTATGAAATGATTTGCAAGAACGAATGATGAAACCTAATATTTTTAATGACGACTTTTTTATGTGATCATAATGCAAGTTGAAATGAAGCTTACTATCAAAAATTACGCCAAGGTCAGTAAACTATGTAACCCGATCAAGATACGAATTTTCCATAACATAAGGATAAGTATATACAAATTTTTTTACTAGATAGCTCATTATTTTGCATTTGCTGAAATTGAAAAACAGTTTAGATTTTTGAGACCAAGCCAATACATTCTCTATATCATTTTGCAAAAGACGACAATCATTTAAAGAATTGATAGTTTTAAAAATTTTAAGATCATCAGCATAAAGTAGTACTTCAGAATTTTTGACAACATCAACAATATCGTTTATAAACAATATGAACAACAAAGGACCGAGATTTGAGCCTTGAGGGACCCCAGAAGTGGCAATAAAGGGAGAAGAGTTAAAGTTATTAAGGCGCACAAACAAATTTCTACCGTGTAGATAAGACTGAAGAAGAGAAATTAGATTGGGAGAAAAACTGAAATTGGTTTGAAGCTTTTGAAGAAGAACACAGTGATCAACAGTATCAAAAGCTTTTCGAAAGTCAGTGTAGATAACATCGACTTGGGCATTATCATGTAGTGAATTAAGAGTATATTCAGTAAAATTTATTAGATTTGTTGTTGTAGATTTACCCTTCACAAAACCATGTTGCCGAACTGAAATAAGATTTTGGACACTACTATATATTTGTTTATAAAGAATTGATTCGTAAATTTTAGAGATGTTTGAAAGAATTGCAATTGGACGATAGTTAGAAATATCAGCTGAGTTGCCAGATTTAAAAATGGGACAAATGTACGATGACTTAAGAATAGTAGGGAAAACGTTATTTTTAATGGATAAATTAAAAAGGTATTTTAAGGGTTCAAGCAAGATATGGGCACAAGCTTTTATAATATACGATGGGAGATTGTCGGGTCCTGGATTTCGGGTATTTTTTAAGCACTTACAATGTTGGTAGTATTACTGACACAATTGTTAGCAGGAGTAGCAAAGTCAAAATCACAAACATTTGATTCAGTATACACACTTGAAAAATAATCGGCAAAACCTTGTACTATACTAGGAGTGTTCTCAAATTTCTGATTTTGAAGTTGCATGTAACCTGGAATGCGTGATCTGCGTTTTTTGTTATTAACATATGACCAAAACTTATTAGGATCTGCAGATATAGAGTTTTCGATATTTTGCAAATATTTATTGTGTTCAAATTTAATATTCTTTTTAATAGAATCACGCAGACGTTTGAATTCTGACAAGTGATGTTCATTGTTATATAATTTATAAATCTTGTGATATTTGTTTTTTTGTTGAATTTGGTCAATTATGTATGACTTAAACCATGGTGGATACTTAGACGAAGGACGTTTTTTATAAACCGGAATACATTTATCCCAAATATCATAAATTATTTGATAAAATCTATTGAAGGCGATGTCAACATCTGCATATTGCGTAAGCTCATTCCAGTCAACCTGTGACAGTAGACTATATAGTAGATCATAGTTTGCCGCAGAAAAATTATATGTAGGAGAATTAGTGTTAAAAGAACAATTTGCAGTTTTAAAGGACGAATTTAGTGCTAGTAAAATTGACAGAGCCGGATGGTGTGTATCCTCATCGATAATCGGTTCCATATCTTTGGTAACAGTACATGGTAAATTTGCTACAACAACATACAACATTCTACCGTAAAAATTTACTACATTATTATACTGCGTTGCGTTTAAAAATGAAACAAAATTTTCAAAATTAGAAACAAGTTTATCATTATTTAAATTGTCACTGTTGATTAATTTAGTTATGTTAAAATCACCGAAAATTGCGAAATTACAGTTTGAAACAGTTAAAAATGTTTCAATGCAATCAAAAATGTAATTTTGCTGAACAAGAGAGATAGGCGATGGTATATAGACAACAATAATATAGACAGAGATAGTAGAAGTAAGCCACACCTTAACACACACAAGATCAGAAAGAGAAGATGGATGTATACCAATAGTAACAGGAACGGATTTGTATTTGTTGTTAACGGCACATAAGACTCCTCCTCCACGTTTTTTGCCACACCTATCAAAGTCTCTATCTTTCCTATAAACATTATATTGAGAAGTAAACAATTCTGAAGAGTTTATACTGTCATAAAGCCAAGACTCTGTTAAACATACTATATCTAAATCGCGAGAAGCAATATGATTATAAAAAGTGTCTAACTTGGTGCTCAGTCCTCTTACATTCTGATAATAAATATTAAATGATGACATTCAAATGCAAAGAATGAGTTAAAAAGAGAGAGACAAATAGTAATTACAGTTTGTTGACCCCGTGTGTTTAAAGTAAAAAAATTATAGATGCGAATTGACTTGCAAAAAGATGTATTAAAAGAGTTGAGATTAAACAGCTGGGAATACAAAATATAAAAATATAAATTTATAACAAAACAAAGAAAAAAAAGAAGTAATACCACTAAAATTAAATGTAAAACATAATAAATTGACGCTCCAAATTACAAACAGTAATGCTAATTAACAGCTAGCAAATCAAGATGGGTCACTTTTTTAATTGTACCGCCGAAATTCGAGAAAATTATACCGTCTTTGGACCACACATTTTTAAACCCGAACTTTTTAGAGGCTAATTGTAATAGTTCCAACCTACTTTTAGTTAAGTCCTCTTTGATGCTGATTATTTTAATAAATATTTACCTATATCTGACTTCATTCATTTCATATTAAGTACGTATTTTATAACAAAATTACATTTTTTTACTATAAAATTAATTTATTATTATTTCTTATCTCTATTTATCATATTACATAGTTTTAAATAATATTATACAATTTTGTATGAATAAAATTTAAACTGTTCCACACATTTTGGTATATATCGCCAGTATGACTTATGATACATCAAAACGGACTGCTTTTTACCTATCTATGACATGAAACGATTATCATACTTTTTAAATCACGCGTTTTCGAATTAAAAAGCCGTCTTTCATCATATATACTAAAAGGCATAAATTCATCTATACTTTCGTCACATATGAAGATTGGAAAATTTTCAGAAAGGCTACAGCTTAAATGGTTTGAGCAATTTTAATGAAATTTGTTTCAAGTTGTAGAATTTTATTGTCTACAGTTTATGAGAATGGGCAATTATATCTTCACAGGTAAAAAAGGCCTAAAACATTATAATTAAAATTTATAAATTTTGACAGTTCCTATGCACTTGGAAAGTGTTGCCAAATATGTCATAAGTAACTAGATAAAAAACAAATATTCCTAATTAGACTAATGTGAAATCCGTACACAAATGTGTATTTTCTACTCTGCAAAATGTGAAAAAAATGACCGAAGATGACAAGTGGCCGACAAAAAATTTAAAATTTGCGGGGACAGTAATGTTTAAATATTTCGAGCACCACACTATAGTTCTTTAAAAAATTGTATAGTAGATAAATACTGTATTTGGAATACAAGTTTGAAGTCGGTAATGAGATATTTTAACCGTGTCCGAGGTAATTTACTATAAAACACAAATTTTATCACTATTTCTTTTTAATTATATATTCTACTGTAAATAATAAAAGTAGTAAAATGTAGTAAACAATGTAAGTAATATTTAATTTTTCAGTTAAAACAGCTGTAAATTTAACCATAAATGAGTTCAATAAACTTTTTTAAATCAGCCAGGTGCCAGGTAACTTAAGTCTGGACAAGAAAAACGCGGGACATTGTATTAGACTTACTTGCAAAGAGTATAGTTATAACAAAGGTAAGTGATCACTGAATAACTTACCGAATAGTAATATAATATTTATATAATTCATGAGGCTAACAACAATTAAAATATTTCCTTTAAAATATTGTGGTTTAAAAACCATGTACTTTACATATTTGTCATGTAAAATGAATTGATTACAACAATGTTTTCTAACAATAGAATCACAACACAGCATTTATACAACACATTTGTTTATTACAGCAATAATTTAGGAGTTCATTCATATTTCAACCCCATGCATCACCATTTTTGTGTTAATTTGAAGATATTTCAAACAGTCCAGGAGTTATGAGCCCTCAAAATTTCATGTGCTCGTGATTAGTTTCGGCTAAAAATGTGAGATTAAAAATGATTCAATCTCACAATTTCTATTGCAAATAGTGTTTGTTATTGCAAAAATGAATTTTAGAGGCTTGTTTTGTATATTTCCGGTATAAAAGTGGTTAAATATCGGATTAAAAACACCTCACGCCCGATCGAAAAAGCGTGGGAAACTGTTATTTAACCGTGCTAGAGGATACTATGACAAAAATTGAATATTCAGTAGTCTATACGTACGTATAATCATACATGGCTGCATATTTTTAGATGCATTTATTATCAATGAACGAAAAATAGACAAAATATTATTATTATTATTATTATTATTATTATTATTATTATTATATTATTTTCGTAAGAAGTGATGAACCTGTTGAAAGACGAAACAAGAAAATAACATATTTCAATAATGTGTGTTAATTGCAACAGTTATTTATTGTTTTTTATGCTAATTATAGAAAATTAGATGTATTTTGCATTTATTTTCTCCATTTAAATGGTAATTAAATAATATTGAAACTTCAACCTTACAAATATTATGTCAGTGAGTCAGTGCGTGAGTGAATGAGTGATTTCTTCCAAACTATAGACTGGGGTTAGATGGAACCATCGAAAATTTAATTTTTAATTATGAATACTAAAAAATAATGTACTGTAGTTACGTAAATTAATATATGAATCAAATATAAAAGGTAACTTTTCAATCCTACTTATGTGTTTCGTTACGTAGAAAAGTTTAAAATTTATTATTATGTACTACGGTTTCCAGATTATATAGACATTTCAACAATTAAGTGAATTTGTACGTTTAAACGATTTTAATATACTATAATAGGTAATGATTCAGTGTTCTACAACTAATTATGTATAATTAGAAATATCTGCATTAGATATTTTTATAGATATTTCTCAAAGGTGCACCAGAAAGAGAAGGTGGTATATTTGAGTCAATCATGTAGAATAAATGGATCAAAATACAACTGATTTTTATACTATCCATATATAACCGTTTAGCAATATGAAATTTAAATTATCAGTGTTGATTACAAGAATCAAATGCTTCCATTAAAATGTTTTAGTTTGAAAATGTATTAGCAGTGTTGATACATGTAACCAAACACAGCACAGAACTGCTATAATAGAGACTTTTATACTACGAATCCATTTGTGGCCATTGTATAAAATGTTTTCGTTGAAAAATAACATGCGCGTCATTAAAGAGGAAAAGAAATTTTCGTGGTATCTATTAACAATATTAAATGGACTTAATGAGATATTGGTTATTCCCTCAGCCTGTATTTCAAATATATCATTAGTAGACGAAATATTTGGTGCAGGTAATTGCACCGCATGATATTCATAATTTTACAAGAGCAATTCTAGCTCCCAAAAATTAAGATACAATGGTCATAAATGAAATTGTATTCGATATTGGATAAAATCATTGGATCATCTAGAGAGTATTATAGTGCAAATTCTTGTGAATGCGACGATGCAAATAAATTAAGCTATCCCACCGAAATATTGAATAATCAACTACCAACTGGTATGCCTCCACATAAATTAGTTTAAAAACTGGTGCTATTGTAATGTTATTAAGAAATATGTATCCAAAACGTGGGTTATGTAACGGAAGTGTAGGTTCATAGTAAAAGATATGAAAACTAATTACTTAGAGTTGGATGTACTTTCAGGGTAAAGAACTGGCTCAATGATTTACTTACCCAGATATGACCTAACAACTGATATAAATTTGCCATTCACCTTAAAGCGGAGGAAGTTTCCAATAAGGTTGACATTTTCAATGACTATTAACAAGTCACAGGGACAAACTTTTGATTATGTCGGAATCAATTTAGAAAAATCAGTTTTCACTCATGGACAATTATATGTTGCTATGTCGAGGGTTAGATCATTAAATACTCTAAAAATCAAATTATCTGACAATTTTATATATGGTAATAATAACGAAGGATTTACTCATAATATTGCATTTGAAGAAATATTGAATTAAGGATGCTTAAAGACACTGTAAATATAATATATAAATAATTCAATTGCTTGTCCCACATCTTACTTTTATCATCGAAAATGTAATAACTGAAACAATTATAGTAGTCCGAATGCGGTATATCGCTACCGAAAAACGGACAATCTCGTCCCATAGAACAAATTTAATATAACCATTACCATGTGTTGTATGAAATAACTACATTTGAAACTTAGTCCGGATGCGGTATTTCGCTACCGAAAATCGACTACTTTAATATATGAAGGGTAAAATAGGGTTACTGGCAAACCTCCCTTAAAAATAAAGGTAACGCACCATGTAATAATTCCTCACTCTTTTTAGAGACAAGGAGGTGTTTACTTATTTTCTAGGTCAAATAATCAAACTTGTCAAATTCAAATTGCGTATTCAACAAGATTTTGCATACAACAGGATAAGTACTTCGAACATTTGTTGTAAACACGCTTTTTTGATTCCAGAGTGTCTGGTCGCGAATCTGGGGAACCGGGTTCGATCCTGACCGACACCAAATATTTCAAATTTTAAATGGCACAAAATTGACCCCTGTGGTGCGCTCTCCACGCCAGCAATGAGTGCCCGTGAGGTGACGCCTGGTAAACGCCCGCACGGTACAAATATGTCATCATCATTACCGAATTCTGTGTATAAAGCAGATTGGCACACCCAGCAATGGGTAATATGCCGTGATGATATATTTATTAATTTATTTTACTTATAAAAAAAATTAAAAAAACAGTATTATCTCTTTTATTGTAAAACTTTTATTAAGGAGTTTATTGTAGCCGAGATTTCGCTAGTCATATATACTAAAAGGCCAAGCCCCCAAAATTCATCACGACGATCTGGAAATTTTTCAACAAAGCCACAACAGAAACGGTTTCAGCGATTTTAATGGAATTTGTTTTAAATAGTAGAGAATAAAACAAATCAATGCCTTTTATATGTCTCTTATTTTTACTGTGCATAGTTTTAGTGTAAAAATTATTAACTGGTCAAAATTTTTACATTAAAACAATGGATCGAAGTGCTCTGTACTGATGTCAAGTGTACATAATCAGAGAGTACAGGTTAATTATTTGAATTGAGTAGGCGTGAAAATTTTTAAGAATACAGTTTAAGAAAGTTATGTGTCATGTTGAATTTATTTTAAATGCATAAAATTTATTGTATTTGATTATTTTAAATAAAAATTACTTTTGTACCGCTCTGATTATTATTATTATTATTATTATTGTTATTATTATTATCATCAGATATAATTTTTTATGTTCTTTTTTTATTATTTTAATAATTATTTACCTATATCTGATTTCATTCATTTCATATTAATTACGTATTTTATAGCAAAATTACATTTTTTTTACTATAAAATTAATTTATTATTATTTCTTATGTCTATTTATCATACTACATAGTTTTAAATAATATTATACAATTTTGTATGAATAAAATTTATACTGTTCCACACATTTTGGTATATATCGCCAGTATGACTTATTATACATCAAAACGGACTGCTTTTTACCTATGACTTGAAACGATTATCATACTTTTTAAATCACGCGTTTGCGACTTAAAAAGCCGTCTTTCATCATATATAGTAAAATATACTAAAAGGCATAAATTCATCTATACTTTCGTCACATATGAAGATCGGAAATTTTTCAGAAAGGCTACATCTTAAATGATTTGAGCAATTTTAATGAAATTTGTTTCAAGTTGTAGAATTTTATTGTCTTCAGTGCCGTCGTAATGTGTCATATATCTGTAGGATGCATAGTTTTTGAGTAAAAAATTATTAAATGTTGAAAATAAAATTCAAACAATAGGTCACAATATGATCGTAGTCTTCCTTGGAAAATTTAAGACGAAGAACGCCATGTTTGACATGTCATTTTGAATGGAAATATTTATGAAATGAGGACAATTTGAAAGAAGTATAATTCATAATCATAATTTATGACGATGGGTAATTATATCTAAATAGGTAAAAAAGGCCTAAAACATTACAAATAGAATTTATAAATTTTGACAGTTCATATGCACTTGGAAAGTGTTGCCAAATATGTCATTAGTAACTAAGTAAAAAAAAATATTTTTAACTAGACTAATGTGAAGTCCGCACACAAGTGTGTATGTTCCACTCTGCAAAATGTAAACAAAATGACCGAATATGACAAGCCGATGGCCGACAAAATAATTTCAATTTTGCGGTGAAAGTAATCTATAAATATTAGGGTTAGGTATATGCAGAATAATATGGAGTATTTCATCAATAATGTATAAATATTTCGTGCACCACACTATAGTTAACAAAAATTAGTATAGGAGATAAATACTGTATCTAGAATACATTTTTTTTTAGGTCGGAATGAGATATTTTGACCGTGTCCGAGGTAATTTACAATAAGATACCTAGTTTATGACTATTTCTTCATTATTATATATACTTTACTGTAAATAATAAAAGTTAATAAAATGTAGTAAACAATGTAAGTAGAATTTAGTTTTTCAGTTAAAACAGCTGAAAATTTAACCACAAGTGAGTTCAATGAACTATTTTAAATCAGCCAAGTGCCAGGTAACTTAAGTCTGGACACGAAAAACGCGGGACAATGTATTAGACTTACTTGCAAAGATTATATAACAAAGGTAAGTGATCACTGAATAACTTACTGAATAGCAATATAATATTTAAATAATTCATGAAGCTAACAATAACAAAAATATTAAAATGTTGTGATTTAAAAACAATGTACTTTACATATTTTTCATGTAAAATGTCTTGATTACAACAATGTTTTCTAACAATATAATCACAACACAGCATTTATACAAAACATTTGTTTATTACAGCAATAATTGAGGAGTTCATTCATATTTCAACCCCATGCATCACCATTTTTGTGTTAATTTGAAGATATTTCAAACAGTCCAGGAGTTATGAGCCCTCAAAAATGCATAGTCGTGATTAGTTTCGGCTAAAAATTTGAGATTAAAAATCTGAGATTAAAAATCATCCAATCTCACAATTTCTATATACGTGCGTATAATTATATATGTCTGCATATTTTTAGATGTATTTATTATCAACGAAAAATAGACAAAATGACATGAAACTTAAAAGACGAAGCAAGAAAATAATATATAATATATTTCAATAATATGTGTTGATTGCAACAGTTAACTATCGTTTTTATGCTAATTATAGAAAATCAGATGTAGTTTACAATTATTTGCTCCATTCAAATGGTAATTTAAATAATATTGAAACTTCAAACTTACAAAGGTATTATGTCAGTGCGTGAGTGAATGAGTGATTTCTTCCAAACTATAGACTGGAGTTAGATAGAACCATCGAAAATTGGATTTTTAATTATGAATACTAAAAAAGAATTTCCTGTAGTTTAGTAAATTAATATATAAATCAAAAATAAAAGGTAACTTTTCAATCCTACTTATGTGTTTCCTACGTAGAAAAGTTTAAAAGTTATTATTATGTACTACGGTTTCCAGATTATAAGGACAATTCAACAATTAAGTGAATTTGTACGTTTAAATGATTTTAATATACTATAATAGGTAACGATTCAGTGTTCTACAACTATTTACGTATAATTATAAATATCTCCATTAGATATTTTTATAGATATTTGTCAATGGTGCACCAGAAAGAGAAGGTGGTATATTTGGATTAATAATGTAGAATTAATGCATCAAAATACAACTGATTTGTATACTATCGATATATAACCGTTTAGCAATATGAAATTTAATTTATTCCTGTTGATTACAACAATCAAATGCTTCCATTAAAATGTTTTGGTTTGAAAATGTATTAGCAATCTTGATACATGTAACTAAACAAATCACAGAACTGCTTTAATAGAGACTTCTATACTACGAAGCCATTTATGGTCATTGTTTAAAAAGTTTTCGATGAACAATAACATGCGTTTTAAGAAAGAGAAAAGTAAATTTTCGGCTTATCTGTTAATAATAAGAAATGGACTAAATGCGATATTAACTATTACCTCAGCCTGTATTACAAATATATCATTAGTAGGTGAAATATTTGGTACAGGCAAAATTACACCGCATGATATAAATAATTTTACAAAAGCAATTCTAGCTCCCAAAAATTAAGATACAATGGTCATAAATGAAATTGTATTGGATATTGAATAAAATCATCGGACCATCGAGAGAGTATTATAGTGCAGATTCTTGTGAATGCGACGATGCAAATAAATTAAGTTATCCCACCGAAATATTGAATAAACTACTACCAACTGGTATCCACCATATAAAATAAATTTAAAAACTGGTGCTATTGTAATGCTATTGAGAAATATGAATTCAAACCGTGGGTTATGTAACGGAAGTAGGTTCATAGTAAAAGATATTAAAACTAATTACTTAGATTTGGAGGTACTTTCAGGCCCAAGTACAGGCTCAAGGATTTACTTACCCAGATTTGACCTCACAACTGATATAAATTTGCCAATTACCATAAAGCGGAGGTATTTTCCAATAAGGTTGGCATTTTCAATGACTATTAACGAGTCACAGGGACAAACTTTTGATTATGACGGAATCAATTTAGAAAAACCAGTTTTCACTCATGGACAATTATATTTTGCTATGTCGAGGGTTACATCATTAAATAATCTAAAATCAAATTATCTGACAATTTTATAGATGATAATAATAACGAAGTATTTATTCATAATATTGTATTGAAAGAAATATTAAATTAAGGATGCTTAAAAACACTGTAAATATAATATATATATATATATATATATATATATATATATATATATATATATATATATATATATATATATATATAAATAATTCAATTGTTTGTCCTACATCTTATTTTTATCATCAAAAATGCAATAACTGAAACAATTATTGCGGTGCGGATGCGATATTTCGCTACCAAAAATCGGACAATCTCGTCCCATAGAACAAATTTAATATAAACATTACCATGTGTTGTATGAAATAACTACGTTTGAAACTATTATTGTAGTCCAGATGCGGTATTTCGCTACAGAAAATCGGCTACTTTAATATATGAGGGGTAAATAGGGCTACTGGCGAACCTCCCTTAAAAATAAAAGTAACGCACCATGTAATAATTCCTCACTCTTTTTAGAGATAAGGAGATGTGGACATTTATTACATATTAATGTTTACTTATTTTCTAGGCCAAATATCAAACTTGTCAAATTGTGTATTCGACAGGATTTTGCATACAACAGGATAATAACTTCGATTATTTGTTGTAAACACGCTTTTTTTGATTCCATAAAAAAACTAAAAAATAGTAATCTCTTTTATTGCAAAACTTTTATTAAGGAGTTTAACGTTTTTCGCCTTCTTTTTGCATGTAGTATCATTTATTCAAAAAAGATGCCCGTAAACACTCGGTATTAACGTATAAGTAATATTGGCAAAGGCAGTATAAATGAGTATTGCACATATTTAATTTTCAATTACATGGGCATAAATATGAAACAAAGTACAATTCTAATTTGAATGATTTAACAGTATGCGACAGAAAATTATATCATACAACCTGATCGGTTTGTCAGATTGCAAATGTATTGATTCTAAGAAGGTTAATTCATGTGCATATCCTAGGGGAGCAACGGCGTTAGCACTGTGTATAGCTTATGCACATATCCAATGTAGAAATGCGTGTAAACAGTCCTAAAACGCTGTTGACAAGCGGCGGTAGCACTTTTTATAAAATGTGCAACTATTACAATGTAGGAATGCATGTAAACAATCAAAACACTATCCACCTAGGGAACACTCGGCGTAGCCGAGATTTCGCTAGTCATATGTACTAAAAGGCATAAATTCATGTATACTTTCATCACTCAATGATGATCGGAAAACTTTCGGAAAGGCTACAGCTTAAATGGTTTAAGCAATTTTGTTTAAATTTGTTTCAAATTGCAGGATTTAATTGTCTTCAGTGCCCTCGTAATGTATCAAATATCTGTAGGATGCATAGTTTTTGAGTAAAAAATTATTAAATGTTGAAAATTGAAATTAAAACACTAAGTCACAGTTAGATCACAGTGCTCCTTGTAAAATTTAAGACGAAGAAAGCCATGTTTAACATGTCATTTTGAACCTTTAAATGGAAATATTTATGAAATGAGAACAATTTGAAAGAAGTTTAATTCATAATCATAATTTATGAGAATGGGCAATTATATCTGCATAGGTAAAAAAGCCTAAATCATTATAAATAAAATTTATAAATTTTGACAGTTCATATGCACTTGAAAAGTGTTGCCAAATATATCATAAGTAAATAGATAAAAAACAAATACACCTAACTAGACCAATGTGAAGTCCGTACACAAATGTGTATTTTCTACTCCGCAAAATGTGAAAGAAAAATGACCGACGATGACACGCCGATTGCCGACAAAATAATTTCAAATTTGCGGTGAAAGTAATGTTTAAATATTTCGTGCATCACACTATAGTTGTAATTAGAAATTAGTATAGAAAATATATACTGTGTCGGGAATACATTTTTGAAGTTGGAAATGAGATATTGTGACCGTGTCCGAGGTAATTAACAATAAAACACGAATTTTTCGACTATTTCTTTATTATTATATTCTCTTCTGTAAATAATATGTGAGTAAAATATAGTAAACAATGTATGAAGAATATAGTTTTCAAGTTAAACATCTGTAAATTTAACCATGAGTGAGTTCAATATACTAATTTATATAAGCCAGGATCCAGGTAACTTAAGTATGGACACGAAAAAACGCGGGA
Source organism: Harpalus rubripes (assembly GCA_963082715.1). Lineage (NCBI taxonomy): Eukaryota > Metazoa > Arthropoda > Insecta > Coleoptera > Carabidae > Harpalus > Harpalus rubripes. The sequence continues at coordinate 38,345,683 of OY720452.1, read as the reverse complement.
CAATGTATTAAACTTACTTGCAAAGATTTTATAACAAAGGTAAGTGATCACTGAATAATGTGCTGAAAAGCAATATAATATTTAATTAATTCATGAGGTTAACAACAAATAAAATGTTTCCTATAAAATGTTGTTGTTTATAAACAAAGTACTTTACATATTTATCATATAAATTGTCTTGATTACAACAATGCTTTATAACAATATAATCACAAGGCAGAATTTATAGAAAATATGTGTTGATTACATCAATCTTGCAAGAGTTCATTCATATTGCAACCCCGTACATCACCATTCTTGTGTTAATTTGAAGATGTTTCAAACAGTTCAGTAGTTATGAGCCCTCAAACATGCATCTACTCTTGGTTAGTTTCGGTTAAAAATGTAACATTAAAAATAATTCAGTCTCACTATTTCTGTTGCAAATAGTGTTTATTCTTGCAAAAAAGGTTGTTTTATATATTTCCGGTATAAAAGTGATTAAATATCGGATTAAAAACACCTCACGCCATATCGAAAATTCGCGAGAAACTGTTATTTAACAGTGCTAGGGGATACTATTACAAAAATTGAATATTCAGTGGTCTATACTTACGTATACTTATACATATCTGCATATTTTTAGATGTATTTATTATCAATGAACGAAAATAGACAAAATATTGCAATTTTCGTAAGAAGTGAATACATAAAACCTGTTGAAAGACGAAGCAAGAAAATAATATATTTCAATAATCTGTGTTGATTGCAGCAGATAAATATTGTTTGTTATGCTAATTGTAGAAAGTTAGATGTATTTTACATTTATTTGTTCACTTTTAAAATTGTAATTAAATAATATTGAAACTTTAACCTTACAAATATTATGTCAGTGAGTGAGTGCATGGGTGATTTCATCCAATTATGGACTGGGGTTAGATAGAACCATCAAAAATTTGATTTTCAATTATGAATACTCAAAAATAATGTACTGCAGTTAAGTAAATTAATATATGAATCAAATATAAAAGGTAACTTTTCAATCCTACTTATGTGTTTCCTCACGTAGAAAAGTTTAAAAGTTATTATTATGTGTTGGAAAGGTTCAAGTGGATCAAGCCACTCAAGACTAAAAAAAAGAAAACAATACATATAGTTGTCATAAGATTAAACGTTTGATGTGTTATGTCATATTTGTGTAACAAATATTAAATATTAAATAAAATACAATGTTCAACCAATTCTATCAGGTTATGGGCCCAGGTACTCAGAGTTTTAACTGAAGATAATATTCGTACATTAAATATAATTAAATAAAAAATAATAATCAAATGTCAAAATCCAATATGCAATATCATATTCAACCTCTAAATAAAAGTAATTATGATACTTGGAGTGTACAAGCGAAAGCAATATTAATAAAAAATGGATTGTGGAAATATGTTACTGGCGAGAATAATGATAATGAATTAGATGCTGCTGCAAGAATACAATTTGCAAGATCAGATCTTTTATTAATCATTTCTCCTCCAGAGTTAAAACAAGTAAGGAATTGTAATACATCAAAAGAAGTTTTGGATGCTTCGAAAAATATTTATCAAAGCAAAGGTCCTGCAAGAAAAGCTACTTTACTAAAACAATTAATTTTAAATAAAATGAATGAAAATGACGATATACGAGAAAAATTAAATCAATTTATGGATACAGTAGATAAACTAAATGAAATGGATATTAAAATTAATGTTGATCTATTAAGTATAATGATGTTATATAGTTTACCACCTACATATGAAAATGTTAGAATAGCAATAGAGTCAAGAGATAACTTACCACTTCCAGAAGACGTGAAAATAAAAATATTAGAAGAAAATGAAGCTAGAAGAAATAATAATGCAAAATCAGAAAATTCCGAAGAAGTGTTTTACAGCAAAAAAAACAAATTTTATAAAAACAAGAATTATAAAAATAAAAATAATGATAATTTCCAGAATAAAAATAAATTTTCAAATTTGGAATGTCATATTTGTCACAAAAAGGGCATAAAGCAAGTTCTTGTTTTAGGAGAAAATATCAAGATTCTCAAGATTCTAACTTCAATGTAGAACCTGCGTGTTTATCTACAAATATAAATTTAAATGAGAAAACCACAAGCATGACTTTTAATAAAGAAATATTGCAGAATTTGAGAAGAAAATCAGACATTAATTACTTAAAATTGGCATCAGATAGATGTACTACAAAAGTAGAAGGTCAAGGTAAAGCAACTATAAATTTAAATAGCCATAATATAAATCTTTGGAATACATTATATGTACCAACTTTATCAACAAATCTATTATCAATAGCGAAAATAACAGAAAATGGACATACAGTATTATTCAAAAAGAATGTAGCCACAGTAAGAAAATCTAAAGGAAAAATAATTTTGAGAGCTGAAAAAATAAATGGTGTATATTACGTAAAAACTTATACAAATTTTCAACAAAAAAAAAAAAATCAAAGACATGAAGAAGCAAATATTTTAAAAGAAAATGACTTCATGAAATGGCATATGAAACTTGGACATCTAAATGAACAAGACATGAAACTAGCATCAAAAAACAGTATGTTGGAAGGATTACATTTGAATAAAGAAGAAAAATTAAAAGAATGTGAAACATGTATTAAAGGAAAATTAACAAGAAAACCATTTAAAGAAACAGATAGCGAAAGAACAAAGGAACCATTAGAGATCGTGCATTCAGACCAATGAGAACAGAGATACCACGAAGAAATAAATATTTTGCCACATTTATTGACGACTATACCAGATACGGTAAAGTATATTTCAATGAACACAAAAATGAAGTGCTAGAGAAATTTAAAGAATATAAATATGAAGCCGAAAATTTTACTGGCAAGAGAATTAAATTTTTACAAACAGATAACGGCAAAGGTGAATATATAAAGAAAAATTTTGACGAATTTTTGAAGCAAAATGGTATTCAAAGAAGGATATCAGCTCCATACAGACCACAGCAAACGAACTTGCCGAACCAGAAAAATTTTGGGCAGAAGCAATATTTACTGCTAATTATTTAACAAACAGAAGTCTAACAAAATCAATTGAAAATAAAACACCATTTGAAAAATGGGTTGGACATATTTCATCAGTAAATCATTAAAAAATATTTGGTGCAAAAACATTCATATTAAACAAAAATAATAAAAAAGGTAAATTCAGTCCAAAAACATACGAAGGAATATTCATGGGTTATTCAGAACAGACAACAGAATTTAGAATTTGGATTCCGAAAAAAGAAGAAATGATAATCAGTCGAAATATAAAAGTATAAGATAAAATGTATTATGATAAGAAAAATGAGCAAGAAAAAGACTTAATTATTCAATATGATGAAACAATTGAAGTCGTTGAAAATAATGAATATGAAGAGGAACCTAGAGAAGAATTGGAACCCATAGAAGATTTGGAACCTAGATAAGAATTATCAGCAAACCAAGCCAAATCAAAACGATCGACAAAGTTACCAACCTGGACAAAAGATTATCTCATGAATATATATGAAGAAGAAAGCTGTAATAATTATGAAGAATCAAATCCTATTTGGAATGAAGCAATAAAAGCTGAAATAAAAGCTCACACCACGAATGACACTTGGAAAATTGTTGAAAAAATTAAAAACCAAAATGTTATTACAAGTTTATTGATCTTGAAAGGAAAATTTGAACCCGAATGAAAATTAGAAAAGAGAAAAGCAAGACTAGTTGCAAGGGGATTTACCCAAAGACCAGGAATATAATATAATGAAACTTATGCTCCTGTAACAAAATGAAGTTCAATAAGGACAATTTTAGCTATGGCAGTCGAAGAAAATTTAAAACTTAATCAAATGGATGTTTGTACAGCTTTTCTGAACGGTGATATTCAAAAATATATAAACATGGAAAAACCGAAGAATCTAGAAAAATATTTAAATGATATATTAATTGACAAAAGTACAAATGAAGATCCATTAATATTTAATAAAACAAGTGAAAAGTTACGAGAACTTCGAAATGCTAAGAATGAGAAAGTTTGCAAACTACAACAAGCAATATATGGTTTAAAACAAGCTGGAAGGCAATGGTACTTCAAACTAGACAATGCTTTAAAAGAATTAGGTTTTCAAGCATCTGAAGCAGATCCCTGCATCTACACAATGTCGAAAGAGGGGGAAAAAGTAGTCATCGCCATCTATGTAGATGTTTTAATCATTGCTTACTCTAATGAAAATCTTCTACAAGAAATTAAAACAATGCTAAGAAAAAATTTTGAAATGAGAGATTTGGAAACCCTAAATTACTGCCTTGGAATTTAATTTAAAGTAGAAGAGAATATTATAAAGGCATCTCAAATTAATTATATTGAAAATTTATTTAAAAAGTTTGAAATGACAGATTGCAAACCAGTCAATACACCGATGGAACCAAATATGAAACTAGAAAAGTGTACAAATATTGAAGAAATGAAGAATATTCCATTTCAAAATCTAATTGGTTCATTGATGTGTCTTGCAATTGCTACTAGACCTGACATTATGTATCCTGTAAGTTATTTAAGTCAGTTTAACAATTGTTACGGTGAAGAACATTGGAAATGTGCCAAAAGGATACTAAGATATTTAAAAGGAACAAAAACCTTAAATCTAAATTATCAAAAAACTGAAAAACCACTTATTGGATTTGCAGACGCAGATTGGGCAGCGTGTACTATTGACAGAAAATCGTACACAGGTTATTGTTTTAAATATGGAAATGCAATTATAAGCTGGGAATCCAGGAAACAGAGAACCGTAGCCCTATCTACAGCTGAGGCGGAGTACATGTCTTTAACTGAAGCAGCCAAAGAAGCTATACATTTAAAATATTTACTGGATGATATTGGTATAATACAAAATAAAATTAAAATATATAATGAGAATCAGGCAGCTCAGAATCTATGTAAAAATCCGATTATAAGTGCAAAATCTAAACATATAAACATAAAAGAACACTTTATCCGTGAAACCATTCAAAATAATAATATAGAAGTTGAATACAAGAGTAAAGAAAATATGGAAGCGGATTTGTTCACGAAAGCATTACCAGGACCTAGATTCATTCGATTAAGGAAGAAAATTGGTATATATTAAAAATGACGTCTTTCGTGAGGGGGAGTGTTGGAAAGGATCAAGTGGATCAAGCCACTCAAGACAAAAAAAAAATACAATACATATAGTTGTCATAAGATTAAACGTTTGATGTGTTATGTCATATTTGTGTAACAAATATTAAATATTATATAAAGTACAATGTTCAACCAATTCTATCATTATGTACTACGGTTTCCAGAATATAAGAACATTTCAACAATAAAGTGAATTTGTACGTTTAAACGATTTTAATATACTATAATAGGTAATGATTCAGTGTTCTATAACTAATTACGTTTAATTATAAATATCTACATTAGATATTTTTATAGATATTTCTCAAAGGTGCACCAGAAAGAGAAGGTGGTATATTTGGATTAATAATGTAGAATTAATGGATCAAAATACAATTGATTTGTATACTATCGATATATAGCTGTTTAGCAATATGAAATTTAAATTATCCGTATTGATTACAACAATCAAATGCTTAAATTAAAATGTTTTGGTTTGAAAAATATATTAGCAATCTTGATATACGTAACTAAACAAATCACATAATTGCTGTAATAGAGACTTCTATACTACGAAACCATTTATGGCCATTGTTTAAAGAGTTTTCGTTGAAAAATAATATGCGCGTTATTAAAGAGAAAAAGAAATTTTCGGATTATCTAATAACAATAGAAAATGGACTTATGAGATTGTGTACCATTTCCTCAGCCTGTATTTCAAATATATCATTAGTAGATGAAATATTTCGTACAGATAAAATTACACCGGATGTTATTCATAATGTTACAAGATCAATTTTAGCTCCAAAAAATGAAGATACAATGGTCATAAATAAAAATGTATTGGATAAAATTATTGAACCATCTAGGGAGTATTATAATGCAGATTCTTGTGAATGCGACGACGCAAATAAATTAAGTTGTCCCAACGAAATATTGAATAAACAACTACCAACTGGTATGCCACCATATAAATTAACGTTAAAAATTGTAATTCTATAGAGAAATATGAATCCAAAACGTGGGTTATGTAACGGAAGTAGGTTATACTAAAAGGTATGAAAACTAATTACTTAGATTTGGAGGTTCTTTCAAGCCCAAGGATTTACTTACCCTGATTTGACCCAACAACTGATATAAATTTGTCATTTACCTTAAAGCGGAGGCAATTTCCAATACGGTTGGCATTTTCAATGACTATTAACAACTCACAGGGAAAAACTTTTGATTATGTCGGATTCAATGCTATGTCGAGGGTTAGATCATTAAATAATCTAAAAATCAAATTATCTGACAATTTTATAGATAATAATAACGAAGGATTTACTCATAATATTGTATTTAAAGAAATATTGAATTAAGGATGCTTAAAAACACTGTAAATATAATATATAAATAATTCAATTGTTTGTCCCACATCTTATTTTTATCATCGAAAATGCAATAACTGAAACAATTATTGTCATCCGGATGCGGTATTTCGCTACTGAAAATCGGCCATTCTCATCCCATAGAACAAATTTAATATGATCATTACCATGTGTTGTATGAAATAACTACATTTGAAACTATTATTGTAGTCCGGATGCGGTATTTCGCTACCGAAAATCGGCTACTTTAATATATGAAGGGTAAAATAGGGCTATTGGCGAACCTACCTTAAAAATAAAGGTAACGCACCATGTAACATTTCCTCAGTCTTTTTAGAGATAAGGAGGTGTGGTAATTTATTATATATTAATGTTTACTTAGTTTCTAAATCAAATAATCAAACTTGTCAAATTGTGTATTCGACAAGATTTTGCATACAACAGGATAATAACTTCAAACATATGTTGTAAACACGCTTATTTGATTTCATAAAAAAAACTTAAAAAAATAGTATTATCTCCTTTATTGCAAAACTTTTATTAAGGAGTTCAACGTTTTTCGCCTTCTTTTCGCACGTAGTATTATTCATTAAAAAAAGATGCCCGTAAACACTCTGTATTAACGTAGAGAAACATTAGCAAAAGCAGTCTAAATGAATATTGCACATATTTAATTTGCATTTACATGGACACAAATATAAAACAAAGTACAATTTTAATTAGAATGTTTTAACAGGATGCGACAGAAAATTGTATCATACAATCTGATTGGGCTGTCAGATTGTAAATGTATTGATTCTAAAAATGTCAATTTATGTGCATATGCACATATCCAATGAAGATATGCATGTAAACAGTCATAAAACGCTGATGACAAGCGGCCGTAGCACTTTTTATAAATTGTGTAACTATTATGATGTAGGAATGCATGTAAACAATCATAAAACACTATCGACCTAGGGAACACTCGGCGTAGCCGAGATTTTGCTAGTCATATATACTAAAAGGCCAAGCCCCCAAAATTCATCACGACGATCGGGAAATTTATCAACAAAGCCACAACAGAAACAGTTCCAGCGATTTTAATGGAATTTGTTTTAAATAGTAGAGAATAAAACGACTTATTGCCTTTTATATGTCTCTTATTTTTACTGTGCATAGTTTTTGTGTAACAAATTATTAACTGGTCAAAATTCTTACATTAAAACAATGGATCGTAGTGATCAGTACTGATGTCAAGTGTACAAAATCAGAGAATACAGGCTAATTATTTGAATTAAGTAGGCGCGAAAATTTTTAAGAAGATAGTCTAAGAAAGTTATGTTTCATGTTGATTCCTTTTTAAATGCATAAAATTTATTGTATTTGATTATTTTAAATAAAAATTACTTACTTTTGTACCGCTCTGCTTATTATTATTATTATTATTATTATTATTATTATTATTATTACTGTTATTATTATTATTATCATCAGATATAATTTTTATGTTTTTTTATTATTTTTATAAATATTTACCTTTATCTGACTTCATTCATTTCATATTAATTACGTATTTTATAACAAAATTACATTTTTTTTACTATAAAATTAATTTATTATTATTTCTTATCTCTATTTATCATATTACATAGTCTTACATAATATTATACAATTTTGTATGAATAAAATTTAAACTATTCCACACATTTTGGTATATATCGTTAGTATGACTTATTATACATCAAAACAGACTGCTTTTTACCAATATATGCCTTGAAAGGATTATCATACTTTTTAAATCACGCGTTTGCGACTTAAAAAGCCGTCTTTCATCATATATACTAAAAGGCCAAGCCCCTAAAATTCATCACGACGATCGGGAAATTTTTCAACAAAGCCACAACAGAAACGGTTTCAGCGATTTTAATAGAATTTGTTTTAAATAGTAGAGAATAAAACAACTTAATGCCTTTTATATGTCTCTTATTTTTACTGTGCATAGTTTTTTGTAAAAATTATTAACTGGTCAAAATTCTTACAATAAAACAATGGATCGAAGTGCTCTGTACTGATGTCAAGTGTACAATATCAGAGAATACAGGCTAATTATTTGAATTAAGTAGGCGTGAAAATTTTTAAGAAGACAGTCTAAGAAAGATATGTTTCATGTTGAATCCATTTTAAATGCATAAAATTTATTGTATTTGATTATTTTAAATAAAAATTACTTACTTTTGTACCGCTCCGCTTATTATTATTATTATTATTATTATTATTATTATTATTATTATTATTATTATTATTATTATTATTATTATTATTATTATTATTGTTATTATTATTATTATCACCAGATATTTTTTTTTGTTCTTTTATTATTATTTTAATAAATATTTACCTATATCTGACCATTCATTTTATATTAATTACGTATTTTATAACAATATTACATTTTTTTACTATAAAATTAATTTATTATTTCTTATTTCTATTTATCATATTACATAGTTTTAAATAATATTATACAATTTTGTATGAATAAAATTTAAACTGTTCCACACATTTTGGTATATATCGCCAGTATGACTTATGATACATCAAAACGGACTGCTTTTTACCTATCTATGACTTGAAACGATTATCATACTTTTTAAATCACGCGTTTGCGACTTAAGAAGCCGTCTTAGTCTTAGTATATATGAAAATAAAAGGCATAAATTCATCTATACTTTCATCACTCAATGAAGATCGGAAAACTTTCAGAAAGGCTACAGCTTAAATGGTTTGAGCAATTTTGTTGAAATTTGTTTCAAATTGTAGGATTTTATTGTCTTCACTGCCCTCGTAATGTGTGAAATTTCTGTAGGACGCATAGTATTTGAGTAAAAAATTGTTAAATGTTGAAAATTTAAATTAAAACAATAAGTCACAGTTAGATCACAGTGGTCCTTGTAAAATTTAAGACGAAGAACGCCATATTTGACGTCATTTTGAACCATTAAATGGAAATATTTATGAAATGAGGACAATTTGAAAGAAGTTTAATTAATAATCATAATTTATGAGAATGGCCAATTATATTTTCACGGGTAAAAAAGACCTAAAACATTATAATTAAAATTTATAAATTTTGACAGTTTATATGCACTTGGAAAGTGTTGCCAAATATGTCATAAGTAACTAGATAAAAAACAAATATTCCTAATTAGACTAATATGAAGTCCGTACACAAATGTGTATTTTCCACTCCGCAAAATCTGAAAAAATGACCGAAGATGGCAAGTGAATACAATCTTTTGGAGGCACTCCGTGGTGCACTTGCCAGCGCAGCTAGAGTGTCGATTTGAACTATAGAAGTTACTGCAATACACCCTAAAAACACGTAATTCGCTTAGAAAACGCATTTTCAAGTGATTTGGAGACATGTTCTGAGAAACAGTTTTTACAACATATTTGAGCGTTTCACGTTCTGAAACGAACGATTGTGTGTAGCATTTGGACACATATTTTACCTGTAGTTTCGATGGCACTTGGTTATTTAGGCTACAATAAGACAAAATAAACTGATTTTTAGTGGATACAAGCTTTTGGAGGCACTCCGTGGTGCACTCACCAGCGCAGCTAGAGTGCCAATTTTAACTATAGAAGTTAGTGCAAAACACTCTAAAAACACGTAATTCGCTTAGAAAACGCATTTTCAAGTGATTTGGAGACATGTTTTGAGAAACAGTTTTTACATCAGATTTCAACGTTTCACGGGCTGAAACGACGATTTTGTATGTATACGTTGGAAACATATTCTACCTGTAGTTTCGATAGCACTTGGTTATTTAGGCTACAATAAGACAAAATACACTGATTTTTACTGAATACAAGCTTTTGGAGGCACTCCGTGGTGCACTCGCCAGCGCAGCTAGAGTGCTGATTTGAACTATAGAAGTTACTGCAAAACCCACTAAAAACATGTAATTCGCCTAAAAAACGCATTTTCAAGTGATTTGGAGACATGTTCTGAAAACGGCTTTTACATCATATTTGAGCGTTTTATGGTCTCAAAGTGTGGCAATGAAATAAAAAAAGTGAATTTATCCGATGACATTGGTAAACTGCAGTAGTGTTATACATTTTTTTTTTCACATATGGAGCTTATCAAATGTATTCGTACAACAGTATAATTTTTTTCTTGATTTTTTTTAACTTGTAAAATTTTGTTATTCTTTGTATAATTTACTTGCGCAGGTTATTAACCTCTGCTTATTCTTTTTCAAATAACCTTGAATTTAGTTAAGTTTAAAGTTAAGTAGTCTATTCTTGCAAGAAGTATATATTCTTTTTATACTTCCTTATTATATATTGTCACCTGAATTACATTATTTTTCTCAATTACTGAAAATTTATTTTTCTTGGATCAAAAAATGCATATTTACTACCAAAATGCTAGAGGTTTGAACACTAAGCTAGAACAACTCTATAACAACTCATCTTACTCTGATTTAGACGTTATTGCCATTTCGGAAACCTGGCTTCAAAATTCAGTCCACAATTCCGAGGTAACGACCAATAAATATAATATACATAGAAATGACAGAGACTTTGTCAATAGTATGAAATCCCGAGGTGGTGGAGTTTTCTGTGCTGTACATAACAAATACGAGTCAACTCTTATAGAGCTTATATTAGACCCACAATCAAGCAGTGATATCGTATGTGTACGTGTTAAAATGTCACCTGGGAACTACTTTTATATCATAGTTGTTTATTGTCCACCGCCTATCTCTCTAGTACAACACGAATATATTTATGAATGTCTTGAAACATGTCACTTTTTGCTAAATAATAACTTTATGATTCTAGCTAAGTAATCTAAATGATTTTTACATTAACGGTCAAACCAGGAACATGATTTCTAGATTTGATTGTTTTTGTAACTTTTTTATGGCCACACAGTATAATTATGTAGCTAACTGTGACAATAGATTGCTAGATATTGTAGTATCTAACATACCTTGTACTGTCTGTCATAGTGATGAGGCCCTTGTTGGTGAGGATAAATACCACCCAGCGCTCCTTGCATCTTTTTCTCAAGCCTCTCTAAATATTAATAATTCCCATTACATTAATTCCACAACCAACGATGAACTTACCTTCAACTTTCCTCGTGCCGATTTCCACCTTTTGTATCAGCTATTATCTGAGGTAAACTGGGATGTGTTGAATGATTATAAGGATGTAAATGAATGTTTGGATAAATTTTATGCAATATACTACGATATATTAAACTTTAGTGTTCCGCGTACCAAAATCATTAATTCGGAGTATCCCCCATGGTTCACTAGAGAAATTATTAATGATCTGAAAAGGAAAGCAAATTACCACAAACTATTCAAACACACGGCTCAGACTACTTACCACAACGAATTTAAAGCTCTAAGAACTAAAATAAAAACTGACATTGCTATGTCCAATAAACAATATCTAGCTAATATCGAGATTAATCTATCTCACAATCCATAGCAGCTCTGGTCTTTTATTAATTCTAAAAGAAGAAAATCTCGAATTCCTGGTTTGACGCATTTAAATTATTCAACTTATGACAGTACTCCACAGATTGTAGATGCATTTGCAGATTATTTTTCAAGTGTTTATCACCGTAATGATAATGAATATTTTGTTCCAGCTAATGAAACTCTCATTTCACATGATAATATAACGTTTGAATCCATCTCTAAAACTGATATCCTGGCCGCTAATAACAAATTAAAGCCTTCACGAAATCCCGGCCCGGATAATATCCCGGCCTATATTATCAAAGGATGCGCTGAGATATTTGTTGAACCACTTTTCATTTTATTTAACCTTTGCATTGCCAAGTGTACGTTTCCTGATAAGTTAAAGGTTACACGAATTGTCCCCATCCTAAAATCTGGTGACAGTTCCAATATATCCAACTACCGGCCTATTGCAATCTTATCAAATTTAGCTAAAATATTTGAAAAAATTATCCATAATTCATTACAATCATCCGTAATTAACAAAATATCTATCCACCATCACGGATTCATCACTGCCAGGTCTACCACTTCAAACCTAATGAATTTTACAGAGTTCACACTTAACTCCCTGCATGACAATAAACAAATTGATGTTATATACACAGATTTTGCTAAAGCCTTCGACAAAGTCAGTCATACAGTTTTACTAGGCAAGCTTAAATGTTATTTCAATTTTTCAAATAATCTAGTACAACTCGTCGCTTCATACCTTGCTAATCGCAAACTCTCTGTACATTACAACAATTACACATCGAAACAATACATTGCCAGCTCCGGAATTCCTCAGGGATCGAACCTTGGCCCTTTATTATTTCTTCTATTCATCAATGACATTGTTAATCACATCCATGACTCCAATATCTTGTTATATGCAGATGACATTAAACTTTACCGCGTCATAAACTCAATTTATGACTGTATGAAACTTCAATCTGACATAAATAAAATTCTAGCTTGGTCTTCTACCTCCAAACTTTTGTTTAATTACAATAAATGTAAGATTATGACGTACACTGTAAAAAATCTGATGTGGCCAGCACATTACCTTCCGTCAGTTCTATGTATTTTGTATAAATGTCATACAGAAAGTTCCTTGCAAAAGATTATATTTCTTGTATATTACCTTAAGGCAGTTGTATGTATTTTATACAAATTCCATACAGAAAGTTTCTAACAAAAGATCCTATATTTCCAGTAAAATTATAACATCAACATACTGTCAACTGCACTCGACACTGACACCTTTCAATCAGAATTTTCTTAATTTAGCAGCTGTTTCCAGAGTTATAGCAAAGCTGACTAATATATACGATATTTAATTTCTTTATAATTTTTTAACTCTATGTCCATTTAATATGAAGTATAAAATGCATTCAAATCGTATAGAGAATAAATAATTCTTTAATATTTATAATAACATTAAATGTGAAAAAATGATATTTAACATCGTTTTTTCAAGAAAAACTGTTAAAATCTTCAAATGAGGGTACTTCCGGTTGACCAATTATAACCAAAATCTAATCAGCTCTTCACATGGGTGTAACGAAGAGGAATACGAAAGAATTATAATTTTTGGAATTGTAGTATTAGAGTTTTCGCATTAGAAAATTTTGTCACACACAGACACACACACACACACACACACATACATACACACACACACACACACATACAGACATCATCGTAAAAATAGTAAAATCGTATTCTAGGGACCCTAAAACGTGCTTATTCATCAAAAACTCACCACCGAATTTTTTGACCAAAGACAATACCTTCCTTACCTAAAGGTGACGGAAGGTAAAAAGAATCCTGTTCACTACCAGTATCGTATGTGTAATAATATATTAGAACGTGTCACACAAGTTACTGATTTGGGCATACTTTTTGATAATAAATGCTGTTTTGTTCCACACATCACTAGTATGCTTAAAAGCTTGCATAGAAACCTAGGTTTCATTATTAGAAATACACGCTCATTTCACAACCAGCATACTTTAAAGACTTTATATTATTCTTTCGTTAGATCTAAGCTGGAATATTGTTCACAAATATGGAGCCCAACCTACAATAAACATATAGATTCTATTGAAGTTTTACAAAGAAAATTTGTTAGGTATATTTACTTTAAACGATATCATGTGTACCCTACTAATGAATTTAATTACAATAACTGCCTAATCGAATTCGGAGTTCTGTCCTTGGACGACCGTAGAAAAATGCAATCATGTTTATATCTATGCAAATTGGTCAATAATTCGGTAGACGATTCGGCTATCCTCTCTAAAATAAATTATCTTGTTCCACGATCTCGAACTAAATTGCCATTTGCTTACCCGACTCCAAGCACAAACTACGAACTACGTTCACCTGTCAGACAGATGTGTATTATTTACAACAAATTTGTAATTGAATTATTAGAAATATATATATTTTCTAACAGCATTTCTAGGTTCAAGAAGGTACTGTCTTCTATACTTCTTGCAAGAACCGATAATTTATAATTTAATAATTTATGAATATACACGTATTTTTTTTACTTTTTCTATTTTTATTGTAAGGTGTCACTACTCGCGCGTCACGCGACGAAATTTCTGTACATTCAGTGAAACACTTTCTCTGTAATTGGGATATTATCCTGTAGAGTGAATTTACAATAAATAAATAAATAAAAATTGTTTCTCCAAATCACTTGAAAATGCGTTTTCTAAGCGAATTACGTATTTTTAGGGTGTTTAGCAGTAACTTCTATAGTTCAAATCGGCACTCTAGCTGCGCTGGCGAGTGCACCACGGAGTGTCTCCAAAAGCTTGTATTCACTAAAAATCTGTGTATTTTGTATTAATGTAGCCTAAATAACCAAGTGCCATCGAAATTACATGTAGAATATGTGTCCAAATGCTACATATAAATCGTTCGTTTCAGACCATAAAACGCTCAAATATGATGTAAAAACTGTTTCTCAGAACATGTCTCCAAATCACTTGAAAATGCGTTTTCTAAGGGAATTACGTGTTTTTAGGGTGTTTTGCAGTAACTTCTATAGTTCAAATCGGCACTCTAGCTGCGCTGGCGAGTGCACTACGGAGTGCCTCCAAAAGCTTGTATTCACTAAAAATCAGTGTATTTTTTCTTTTTGTAGCCGAAATAACCAAGTGCTATCGAAACTACAGGTAGAATATGTTTCCAACGTATACATACAAAATCGTCGTTTCAGACCGTGAAACGTTCAAATCTGATGTAAAAACTGTTTCTCAAAACATGTCTCCAAATCACTTGAAAATGCGTTTTCTAAGCGAATTACGTGTTTTTAGGGTGTTTTGCAGTAACTTCTATAGTTCAAATCGGCACTCTAGCTGCGCTGGCGAGTGCACCTCGGAGTGCCTCCAAAAGTTTGTATTCACTAAAAATCAGTTTATTTTGTCTTATTATAGCCTAAATAACCAAGTGCCATCGAAACTACAGGTAGAATATGTGTCCAAATGCTACACACAAATCGTTCGTTTCAGACCGTGAAACGCTCAAATATGATGTAAAAACTGTTTCTGAAAACATGTCTCCAAATCACTTGAAAATGCGTTTTCTAAGCGAATTACGAGTTTTTAGGGTGTTTTGCAGTAACTTCTATAGTACAAATCGGCACTCTAGCTGCGCGAGCGATTGCACCACGGAGTGCCTACAAAAGCTTGTATTCACCAAAAATCAGTGTATTTTGTCTTATTGTAGCCTAAATAACCAAGTGCTATAGAAACTACAGGTAGAATATGTTTCCAACGTATATATACAAAATCGTCGTTTCAGACCGTGAAACTTTCAAATCTGATGTAAAAATTGTTTCTCAAAACATGTCTCCAAATCACTTAAAAATGCGTTTTCTAAGCAAATTACGTGTTTTTAGAGTCTTTTGCAGTAACTTATATAGTTCAAATCGGCACTCTAGCTGCGCTGGCGAGTGCACCACGGAGTGACTCCAAAATATTGTATTCACTAAAAATCAGAATATTTTGTCTTATTTTAGCCTAAATAACCAAGTGCCATCGAAACTACAGGTAGAATATGTTTCCAAAGCATACATACAAAATCGTCGTTTCAGACGGTGAAACACTCAAATATGATGTAAAAACTGTTTCTCAGAACATGTCTCCAAATCACTTGAAAATGCGTTGTCTAAGCGAATTACGTGTTTTTAGGGTGTTTTGCAGTAACTTCTATAGTTCAAATCGGCACTCTAGCTGCGCTGGCGAGTGCACCACGGAGTGCCTTTAAAAGCTTGTATTTACCAAAGATCAGTGTATTTTGTCTTATTGTTGCCTAAATAACCAAGTGCCATTGAAACTACAGGTAGAATAAGTTTCCAACGTATACATACAAAATCGTCGTTTCAGACCTTGAAACGTTCAAATCTGATGTAAAAACTGTTTCTCAAAACATGTCTCCAAATCACTTGAACATGCGTTTTCTAAGCGAATTATGTGTTTTTAGAGTGTTTTGCAGTAACTTCTATAGTTCAAATCAGCACTCTAGCTGCGCTGGTGAGTGCACCATCGAGTGCTTCCAAAAGCTTGTATTTTCTAAAAATCAGTTTATTTTGTCTTATTGTCGCCTAAATAACCAAGTGCTATCGAAACTACAGGTAGAATATGTTTCCAACGTATATATACAAAATCGTCGTTTCAGACCTTGAAACGTTCAAATCTGATGCAAAAACTGTTTCTCAAAACATGTCACCAAATCACTTAAAAACGCGTTTTTTAAGCGAATTACGTGTTTTTAGAGTGTTTTGCAGTATATTCTATAGTTCAAATCGACACTCTAGCTGCTTTGGCGAGTGCACCACGGAGTGCTTCCAAAAGCTTGTATTCACTATAAATTAGTTTTTTTTTGTTTTATTGTAGCCTAAATAACCAAGTGCCATCGAAACTACAGGTAGAATAAGTGTCCAAATGCTACACACAAATCGTTCGTTTCAGACCGTAAAACGCTCAAATATGATGTAAACACTGTTTTGCAGAACATGTCTCTAAATCACTTGAAAATGCGTTTTCTAAGCGAGTTACGTGTTTTTAGGGTGTTTTGCAGTAACTTCTATAATTCAAATCGGCACCCTAGCTGCGCTGGCGAGTGCACCACGGAGTGCCTCCAAAAGCTTGTATTCACTAAAAATCAGTATATTTTGTCTTATTGTAGCATAAATAACCAAGTGCTATCGAAACTACAGGTAGAATATGTTTCCAACATATACATACAAAATCGTCGTTTAAGACCGTGAAACGTTCAAATATGATGTAAAAACTGTTTCTCAAAACATGCCTCCAAATCACTTGAAAATGCGTTTTCTAAGCGAATTACGTTTTTTTAGAGTGTTTTGCAGTAATTTCTATATTTCAAATCGGCACTCTAGCTGCGCTGGTGAGTGCACCACGGAGTGCCTCCAAAAGCTTGTATTCACTAAAAATCAGTATATTTTGTCTTATTGTAGCCTAAATAACCAAGTGCTATCGAAAGTACAGGTAGAATATGCGTCCTAATGCTACACACAAATCGTTTGTTTCAGACCGTGAAACGTTCAAATCTGATGTAAAAACTGTTTCTCAGAACATGTCTCCAAATCACTTGAAAATGCGTTTTCTAGGCGAATTACGTGTTTTTAGGGTGTTTTGCAGTAACTTCTATAGTTCAAATCGGCACTCTAGCTGCGCTGGTGAGTGCACCACGGAGTACCTCCAAAAGCTTGTATTTTCTAAAAATCAGTTTATTTTGTCTTATTGTAGCCTAAATAACCAGGTGCCATGGAAACTACAGGTAGAATATGTGTCCAAATGCTACACACAAATCGTTCGTTTCAGACCGTCATACGCTCAAATATGATGTAAAACTGTTTTTCAGAACATGTCTCCAAATCACTTGAAAATGCGTTTTCTAAGCGAATTACGTGTTTTTAGGGTGTTTTGCAGTAACTTTTATAGTTCAAATCGGCACTCTAGCTGCGCTGGCGAGTGCACCACGGAGTGCCTCCAAAAGCTTGTATTCACCAAAAATTAGTGTATTTTGTATTATTGTAGCCTAAATAACCAAGTGCTGTAGAAACAACAGGTAGAATATGTTTCCATTGTATACATACATAATCGTCGTTTCAGACCGTGAAACGTTCAAATCTGATGTAAAAACTGTTTCTCAAAACATGTCTCCAAATCAATTGAAAATGCTTTTTCTAAGCGAATTACGTGTTTTTAGGGTGTTTTGCAGTATCTTCTATAGTTCAAACGGCACTCTAGCTGCGCTGGCGAGTGTACCACGGAGTGCCTCCAAAAGCTTGTATTCACTAAAAATCAGTGTATTTAGTCTTATTCTAGCCTAAATAACCAAGTGCTATAGAAACTACAGGTAGAATATGTTTCCAACGTATATATACAATATCGTCGTTTCAGACCGTGAAACGTTCAAATCTGATGTAAAAACTTGTTATATTAAGCTGGAAGAAGGATTTATAAATTAAAGGAAGAGATGTGTAGAAAAATATATATAATTATTGCAACCATTTACGTTTACGTTTTACACTTGCAACTCTCATTGAAAAATCATTTTTACCAATCAAAATATCCCTATACATAAAAACATTTGTATTGCCAACCTACTCGTTCACACACCCCCTCAATAAAAATGTTTTTACAATTCTGATTCGTGTTTTTAAACATTAAGTGTTAACCCCAATCTATCTCTAAATTTTAAGAATTTGTTTTTCGATAAAGATTTGGTGAACATATCTGCTAATTGTTTTTCGGTTTTTATATATATTATATTCACCGAACCTTCTTCGATCTTTTCTTTAACAAAGAAATACTTAATATCTACATGTTTCAGTCTTCTATTGTTTTCAGGGTTATTGGCTATTCGAATGGCAGACTGATTGTCTTCATAAATGATGACAGGTTTATCAACCGGAATTAAATTTAAGTCAGTCAAAATTTTCCGTAGCCAACAAGCCTCGCTTACAGCTATACTAAGTGCAATAAATTCAGATTCAGTTGAGGACAAAGAGACACTTTGTTGTTTCTTAGTTGCCCATGAAACAGTACAATTAAATAATTTAAAAATGGAGCCTGTTGTTGACTTTCTATCGGTAATGTCCCCACCCCAATCTGAATCAACATATCCATACAAAATAACATTTTTATTACTATTACTTTTAAATATTAACGTTAAATTTAAAGTACCTTTTACATAGCGTAGTACTCTTTTAAGTGCAACATATAAATTTTCATTTGCCTTATCTTGAAAACGACTAAGTACACAAACAGATTCACATAGATCAGGTCTAGTACCAAAAACTGCATACATGAGGCTACCAATTATCTGCCTACATACTGTTTGCAATTTCGGGTTACTTTTATCGCCTTTTACAAGATTAAAATCAAAGTTATTATCCATGGGTGTGTTCATTGGTTTACAATCTTGCATACCGAAACGTTTCAAAACACCCTTCAGATAATTTGTTTGATTTAACTCTGTGTAACCTTTTTCCAAATTTTGTTTAATATTTATACCTAAGTAACAAGATATAATGCCTAAATCTTTCATCTTGAAATTTTTGTTTAAAATGACTTTAAGTTTTTCAACTTCAATTAAATTTGTACCAACAATTAGCACATCATCCACATAAATTAAAACATACAATTTATTACTGGGTGAACACTTACAATATAAACAGTAGTCATTTTTGGACCTTATAAAACCTTCATTTTTCATTAATAAATCAAATTTGGTATTCCAACATTTTGGAGATTTTTTAAGGCCATAAATAGATTTATTTAGTTTACAAACTGTATTGCAATTATTTTTATTTTTACCAGGTAATGACATGTATACCTCTTCAGAGATTTCGCCATATAAAAACGCGCTTTTCACGTCCATTTGGAATACTGGTAACTTCAATTCATTTGCCACCGCCAACAGAATTCGGAAAGTAGTCAGTTTGGCAACAGGGGCGTAAATGTCGTATAGCTCTTCACTGCTCTCCTGCTGAAACCCACGAGCCACTAACCTAGCTTTAAACTGATTTTCACTTTTAATTTTAAACACCCACTTGCTCTCAATCACCTTTTTATCTACAGGCCATGGCACTTCACTCCACGTATTGTTTTCACGTAACACACTTAACTCTGTTTCCATCGCTTTTTGCCACTTGTTTGCATTTTCTCCAGTGACTGCTTGTTCTAAGCTAATGGGTTCTTCTGTAGCTGAATAAAAATTTGTTTCATAGTCTTTGAGCCACTCAGGTATTTTTACTTCTCTTCTGTTTCTTGTTACTGGATGTTCACTTGCAGTTACATCTTCTTCAGTATTCGAGCTTTCTGAATTCTCTAAACTATCGTAATCGTCTGGACTTTCATTTTCGCTCGAATTTTCTGAGTTATCTAATTTTCGGTTTTCTCTTGGATCTTCTACTTCTTCTTCTGAGTTGCTGACGTGAGTATTATCATTTTCATCTGTATCCATGTCTAATAATACTGGTTTTTCTGCTATACTATTTTCAGTTTTCTTCATTTTTTGTACTTCAGGCAGAAATATTACATCTCGGGTGATTTCTACTTTATTTTTATGAGGTAAATAAATTCTATACCCTTTTGTTTCTTCACTATAACCGACGAAGATGCCTGTATTACATTTTACGTCTAGTTTTCTTCTTTTTTCTTTTGGAATGTGTGCAGTAACATTAGATCCAAAAATTTTAAACGTTTCCATTTTATAGTCTTTACCATACCACACCTGATATGGCGATTTATCCTTGACAGAGCTTGTACTGACTCTGTTTAATACAAAAGTTGCACAACTTATAGCTTCAGCCCAGAAAGACTTATTCATGTCTTTACTATGCAATAAAGTTCTGCCTGCTTCAACTAGCGTCCTCATCTCTCTTTCGGCTCGCCCGTTTTGTTCTGGAGTGTACACGCATGATTTTTCGTGAGGTATACCTTTCTTTTCAAGCAATTGTTGCAGCTCTGCATTGATGAACTCCAACCCGTTGTCAGTACGCAATGTCTTTATTTTATTTCCAGTCTGATTTTCAGCCAAGCATATGAAACTTTCTATTTTCTTAGATGCTTCAGATTTTGCTTTCAGAAAATAAACAAATCTAAATTTCGAGAAATCATCTTTTAAAAGCAGAAAATAGTTTGCTCCTCCCAGAGATGAGACTTCAAAGGGGCCGCATAAATCACCATGTATAAGTTCACATGTTTTCTTAGCACGTGATTCACTTGTTGGAAACGGTAGTCTATGTTGTTTACCTCTAAGGCAATCAATACAAGGATTTTTATCTTCGTTATCTTCAATATAATTTATATTATTACTCTTTAAAATGTCTTTTACCTGTTTAAAATTTATATGCGCAAGTTTACGATGCCAATCTGTCAAACTTTCAGCTATTTTACATTCAGGATTGTCTGTATCATTTTCCTTTTCGTACTTAAAATTCATCTTAAACAGCTTACCTTGCCTCTGAGCCATAGCTCTGACCAAGCCATTGCTATCTACTATTTCACATTTTCCTTTTTCAGAATGCATCATAAAACCTTTATCCAACGCCTTTCCTACAGAAAAAAGATTTACTTTTAACTCTGGTACAAATAGTACATCATTTAAAACAGTTTGTAGCCATTCCTTCCCATTCCAAGCTTGTAATCTAATTTGTCCTACTCCCTTTATATTTATAAAGGATCCATCACCGATTTTCACTTGTTTCTTGTCAGGAGAAGTATTCAAATATTCAAATTGTTCAGCATTGAAGCACATGTGATCACTTGAACCGCTGTCCAAACACCAGTCTTCCGATGTAAGTTTAGATTCCCCAATAAACGCTGAAAAATCTTCCATACTGGACAAACTCATAAAGGCATTTGATACTCCACCTTTATTTTGTTCTTTCTTCTTTCGATGCCAGCAATGTTCTATGACATGTCCCTCCTTCTTGCAGTAAAAGCATTTTTTTTTAACTTCTGGACTTTTTCTATTATAATCGTTTAACTTTGGACAATTTTTCTTCAAGTGACCTGGCTTGTCACATTCATAACATTTTACTACATTCGAACGCTTCATAAACGATTTACTACTTTTACCAGCTAGTGCTGTAGCTTGTTCACTTTGATTCATTCTTTCTTCTTCAATTAATAGCCTAGAAGTTAATTCAGTTAAGGTTTGGTTGTCACTTGACATGGACTCCCAAGCTGAAACGAAATGTTTGAGGTTTTCTGGTAGCGACATTAGGGTTTTCGTAATAATCATCTTTTCACTTATTTCTTCACCAAGATGCTTAAGTTGAGTTCTTATATCTTCTAACTGAGATATAAGTTCTGTTACACTGCCTCCTTTGTATTCTAAAGCAAAGAATCTTTGTTGTAGTAAATGTATACTGACCTGCGACGTATGCTCATAAATCGATTTCAACTTATTCCACATTTGTGCAGCTGTTTGACATGACAACACATGCTGTAGTGGTTTGTCCTCTAATCTAATTACAATTATCTCTTGAGCTTTTGCATCATTCTTATCCCATTCTTCAGGATTTGTGGCTGGTCTTGCCTGGACGCCTGTTGCAATATTCAAAAGTCCCTTTGACTTAAGTGCGATTTGAGTTTGAAATTTCCAAGTTGTCCAATTCTCACCAGAGAGTTTTACAATCAACACACTTCCTACACTATCCATTTTATTTAGTTGCTGTACCGTTTTTTTTACTATTTTTCAACAACCGAAAAAAAACCCGCGCACTTTTCGCGCTTTTTTTTCTCGTACTTAACCTTACTTCAACCGGTGCTCAACAACTTTTTTTATACGACCGCACAATCCTTCTTCAAAATAACCGCGAGCCTGGGCCCATAACCTGTTATATTAAGCTGGAAGAAGGATTTATAAATTAAAGGAAGAGATGTGTAGAAAAATATATATAATTATTGCAACCATTTACGTTTACGTTTTACACTTGCAACTCTCATTGAAAAATCATTTTTACCAATCAAAATATCCCTATACATAAAAACATTTGTATTGCCAACCTACTCGTTCACAAAACTGTTTCTTAAAATATGTCTCCAAATCACTTGAAAACGCGTTTTCTAAGCGAATTACGTGTTTTTAGAGTGTTTTGCAGTAACGTCTATAATTCAAATCGGCACTCTAGGTGCGCTGGCAAGTGCACCACGGAGTTCCTCCAAAAGCTTGTATTCACTAAAAATCGGTGTATTTTCTCTTATTGTAGCCTAAATAACCAAGTGCTATCGAAACTACAGGTAGAATATGTTTCCAGCGTATATATACAAAATCGTAGTTTCAGACCGTGATACGTTCAAATCTGATGTAAAAACTGTTTATCAAAACATGACTCCAAATCACTTAAAAATGCGTTTTCTAAGCGAATTACGTGTTTTAGGGTGTTTTGCAGTAGCTTCTATAGTTCAAATCGGCACTCTAGCTGCGCTGGCGAGTGCACCACGGAGTGCCTCTAAAAGATTGTATTCACTAAAAATCAGTATATTTTGTCTTATTGTAGCTTAAATAACCAAGTGCCATCGAAACTACATTTAGAATATGTTTCCAAATGCTACACATAAATCGTTCGTTTCAGACCGTGAAACGCTCAAATATGATGTAAAAACTGTTTTTCAGAACATGTCTCCAAATCATTTGAAAATGCGTTTACTAAGCGAATTACTTGTTTTTAGGGTGTTTTGCAGTAACTTCTATAGTTCAAACCGGCACTCTAGCTGCGCTGGCGAGTGAACCACGGAGTGCGTCCAAAAGCTTGTATTCACTAAAAATCAGTATATTTTGTCTTATTGTAGCCTAAATAACCAAGTGCCATCAAAACTACAGTTAGAATATGTGTCCAAATGCTACACACAAATCGTTCGTTTCAGACCGTGAAACGCTCAAATATGATGTAAAAACTGTTTTAGAACATGTCTCCAAATGGCTTGAAAACGCGTTTTCTAAGCGAATTACGTGTTTTTAGAGTGTTTTGCAGTAATTTCTATAGTTCAAATCGGCACTCTAGCTGCGCTTTCGAGTGCACCACGAAGTGCCTCCAAAAGCTTGTATTCACTAAAAATCAGTGTATTTTCTCTTATTGTAGCCTAAATAACCAAGTGCTATCGAAACTACAGGTAGAATATGTTTCCAGCGTATATATACAAAATCGTCGTTTCAGACCGTGATACGTTCAAATCTGATGTAAAAACTGTTTCTCAAAACATGTCTCCAAATCACTTAAAAATGCGTTTGCTAAGCGAATTACGTGTTTTTAGGGTGTTTTGCAGTAGCTTCAGTAGTTTAAATCGGCACTCTAGCTGCGCTGGCGGGTGCACCACGGAGTGCTTCCAAAAGATTGTATTCACTAAAAATCAGTTTATTTTGTATTATTGTAGCCTAAATAACCAAGTGCCAACGAAACTACAGGTAGAATATGTTTCCAAATGCTACACATTAATCGTTCGTTTCAGACCGTGAACGATCAAATATGATGTAAAAACTGTTTCTCAGAACATGTCTCCAAATCACTTGAAAATGCGTTTTCTAAGTGAATTACTTGTTTTTAGGGTGTTTTGCAGTAACTTCTACGGTTCAAATCGGCACTTTAGCTGCGCTGGCGAGTGCACCACGGAGTGCCTACAAAAGCTTGTATTCACCAAAAGTCAGTGTATTTTGTCTTATTGTAGCCTAAATAACCAAGTGCTATAGAAACTACAGGTAGAATATGTTTCCAACGTATATATACAAAAACGTCGTTACAGACCGTGAAACGTTCAAATCTGATGTAAAAACTGTTTCTCAAAACATTCTCTCCAAGTCACTTAAAAATGCGTTTTCTAAGCGAATTACGTGTTTTTAGGGTGTTTTGCAGTAGCTTCTATAGTTCAAATCGGCACTCTAGCTGCGCTGGCGAGTGCACCACGGAGTGCCTCTAAAAGATTGTATTCACTAAAAATCAGTATATATTGTCTTATTGTAGCTTAAATAACCAAGTGCCATCGAAACTACATTTAGAATATGTTTCCAAATGCTACACATAAATCGTTCGTTTCAGACCGTAAAACGCTCAAATATGATGTAAAAACTGTTTCTCAGAACATGTCTCCAAATCATTTGAAAATGCGTTTTCTAAGCGAATTACTTGTTTTTAGGGTGTTTTGCAGTAACTTCTATAGTTCAAACCGGCACTCTAGCTGCGCTGGCAAGTGAACCACGGAGTGCGTCCAAAAGCTTGTATTCACTAAAAATCAGTATATTTTGTCTTATTGTAGCCTAAATAACCAAGTGCCATCAAAACTACAGTTAGAATATGTGTCCAAATGCTACACACAAATCGTTCGTTTCAGACCGTGAAACGCTCAAATATGAGGTAAAAACTGTTTTAGAACATGTCTCCAAATGACTTGAAAACGCGTTTTCTAAGCGAATTACGTGTTTTTAGAGTGTTTTGCAGTAATTTCTATAGTTCAAATTGGCACTCTAGCTGCGCTTTCGAGTGCACCACGGAGTGCCTCCAAAAGCTTGTATTCACTAAAATTCAGTGTATTTTCTCTTATTGTAGCCTAAATAACCAAGTGCTATCAAAACTACAGGTAGAATATGTTTCCAGCGTATATATACAAAATCGTCGTTTCAGACCGTGATACGTTCAAATCTGATGTAAAAACTGTTTCTCACAACATGTCTCCAAATCACTTAAAAATGCGTTTTCTAAGCGAATTACGTGTTTTTAGGGTGTTTTGCAGTAGCTTCAATAGTTTAAATCGGCACTCTAGCTGCGCTGGCGGGTGCACCACGGAGTGCCTCCAAAAGATTGTATTCACTAAAAATCAGTGTATTTTGTATTATTGTAGCCTAAATAACCAAGTGCCATCGAAACTACAGGTAGAATATGTTTCCAAATGCTACACATAAATCGTTCGTTTCAGACCGTGAACGATCAAATATGATGTAAAAACTGTTTCTCAGAACATGTCTCCAAATCACTTGAAAATGCGTTTTCTAAGTGAATTGTTTTTAGGGTGTCTTGCAGTAACTTCTACGGTTCAAATCGGCACTCTAGCTGCAATGGCGAGTGCACCACGGAGTGCCTCCAAAAGATTGTATTCACTAAAAATCAGTATATTTTGTCTTGTTGTAGCCTAAATAACCAAGTGCTACCGAAACTACAGGAAGAATATGTTTCCAACGTTTAGATACAAAATCGTCGGTTCAGACCATGAAACGTTCAAATCTGTTGTAAAAACTGTTTCTCAAAACATGTCACCAAATCACTTGAAAACGCGTTTTCTAAGCGAATTACGTGTTTTTAGAGTGTTTTGCAGTATATGCTATAGTTCAAATCGGCTTTCTAGCTGCGCTGGCGAGTGCACCACGGAGTGTCTCCAAAAGCTTGTATTCACCAAAAATCAGTGTATTTTGTCTTATTCTAGCCTAAATAACCAAGTGCTATAGAAACTACAGGTAGAATATGTTTCCAACGTATATATACAAAATCGTCGTTTCAGACTGTGAAACGTTCAAATCTGATGTAAAAACTGTTTCTCAAAACATGTCTCCAAATCACTTGAAAATGCGTTTTCTAAGCGAATTACGTGTTTTTAGAGTGTTTTGCAGTAACTTCTATAGTTCAAATCGGCACTCTAGCTGCGCTGGCGATTGCACCACGGAGTGCCTCCAAAAGTTTGTATTCACTAAAAATCAGTTTATTTTGTCTTATTGTAGCCTAAACAACCAAGTGCCATCGAAACTACAGGTAGAATATGTGTCCAAATGCTACACACAAATCGTTCGTTTCAGACCGTGAAACGCTCAAATATGATGTAAAAACTGTTTCTTAAAACATGTCTCCAAATCACTTGAAAATGCGTTTTCTAAGCGAATTACGTGTTTTTAGGGTGTTTTGCAGTAACTTCTATAGTTCAAATCGGCACTCTGGCTGCGCTGGCGAGTGCACCACGGAGTGCCTACAAAAGCTTGTATTCACCAAAAATCAGTGTATTTAGTCTTATTCTAGCCTAAATAACCAAGTGCTATAGAAACTACAGGTAGAATATGTTTCCAACGTATATATACAATATCGTCGTTTCAGACCGTGAAACGTTCAAATCTGATGTAAAAAGTGTTTCTCAAAACATGTCTCCAAATCACTTGAAAATGCGTTTTCTAAACGAATTACGTGTTTTTAGGGTGTTTTGCAGTAACTTCTATAGTTCAAATCGGCACTCTAGCTGCGCTGTCGAGTGCACCACGAAGTGAATCCAAAATATTGTATTCACTAAAAATCAGAATATTTTGACTTATTGTAGTCTAAATAACCAAGTGCCATCGAAACTACAGGTAGAATATGTGTCCAAATGCTACACACAAATCGTTCGTCTCAGACCGTGAAACGCTCAAATATGACGTAAAAACTGTTTCTCAGAACATGCCTTCAAATCACTTGAAAATGCGTTTTCTAAGCGAATTACGTGTTTTTAGGGTGTTTTGCAGTAACTTCTATAGTTCAAATCGGCATTCTAGCTGCGCTGGCGAGTGCACCACGGAGTGCCTCCAAAAGCTTGTATTCACTAAAAATCAGTGTATTTTGTCTTATTGTAGCCTAAATAACCAAGTGCTATCGAAACTACAGGTAGAATATGTTTCCAACGTATAGATACAAAATCGTCGTTTCAGACCATGAAACGTTCAAATCTGATGTAAAAACTGTTTTTTAAAACATGTCACCTAATCACTTGAGAACGCGTTTTCTAAGCGAATTACGTGTTTTTAGAGTGTTTTGCAGTAACTTCTATAGTTCAAATCGGCACTCTAGCTGCGCTGGCGATTGCACCACGGAATGCCTCCAAAAGTTTGTATTCACTAAAAATCAGTTTATTTTGTCTTATTGTAGCCTAAACAACCAAGTGCCATCGAAACTACAGGTAGAATATGTGTCCAAATGCTACACTTAAATCGTTCGTTTCAGACCGTGAAACGCTCAAATATGATGTAAAAACTGTTTCTTAAAACATGTCTCCAAATCACTTGAAAATGCGTTTTCTAAGCGAATTACGTGTTTTTAGGGTGTTTTGCAGTAACTTCTATAGTTCAAATCGGCACTCTAGTTGCGCTGGCGAGTGCACCACGGAGTGCCTACAAAAGCTTGTATTCACCAAAAATCAGTGTATTTTGTCTTATTCTAGCCTAAATAACCAAGTGCTATAGATACTACAGGTAGAATATGTTTCCAACGTATATATACAAAATCGTCGTTTCAGACCGTGAAACGTTCAAATCTGATGTAAAAAGTGTTTCTCAAAACATGTCTCCAAATCACTTGAAAATGCGTTTTCTAAACGAATTACGTGTTTTTAGGATGTTTTGCGGTAACTTCTATAGTTCAAATCGGAACTCTAGCTGCGCTGTCGAGTGCACCACGGAGTGACTCCAAAATATTGTATTCACTAAAAATCAGAATATTGTGTCTTATTGTAGCCTAAATAACCAAGTGCCATTGAAAATACAGGTAGAATATGTGTCCAAATGCTACACACAAATCGTTCGTTTCAGACCGTGAAACGCTCAAATATGATGTAAAAACTGTTTCTTAAAACATGTCTCCAAATCACTTGATAATGCGTTTTCTAAGCGAATTACTTGTTTTTAGAGTGTTTTGCAGTAACTTCTATAGTTCAAATCGGCACTCTAGCTGCGCGGGCGATTGCACCACGGAGTGCCTACAAAAGCTTGTATTCACCAAAAATCAGTGTATTTTGTCTTATTCTAGCCTAAATAACCAAGTGCTATAGAAACTACAGGTAGAATATGTTTCCAACGTATATATATATACAAAATCGTCGTTTCACACCGTGAAACTTTCAAATCTGATGTAAAAACTGTTTTCAAAATATGTCTCCAAATCACTTGAAAATGCGTTTTCTAAACGAATTACGTGTTTTTAGGGTGTTTTGCAGTAACTTCTGTAGTTCAAATCGGCACTCTAGCTGCGCTGGCGAGTGCACCACGGAGTGACTCCAAAATATTGTATTCACTAAAAATTTGAATATTTTGTCTTATTGTAGCCTAAATAACCAAGTACCATCGAAACTACAGGTAGAATATGTTTCCAAAGTATACATACAAAATCGTCGTTTCAGACCGTGAAACACTCAAATATGACGTAAAAACTGTTTCTCAGAACATGTCT
Organism: Harpalus rubripes; assembly: GCA_963082715.1. Classification (NCBI taxonomy): domain Eukaryota; kingdom Metazoa; phylum Arthropoda; class Insecta; order Coleoptera; family Carabidae; genus Harpalus; species Harpalus rubripes. Next base: position 38,316,409 of record OY720452.1, on the reverse strand, counting down.
CCAAATCACTTGAAAATGCGTTTTCTAAGCGAATTACGTGTTTTTAGGGTGTTTTGCAGTAACTTCTATAGTTCAAATCGGCACTCTAGCTGCGCTGGCGAGTGCACCACGGAGTGCCTTTAAAAGCTTGTATTTACCAAAAATCAGTGTATTTTATCTTATTGTAGCCTAAATAACCAAGTGCTATAGAAACTACAAGTAGAATATGTTTCCAACGTATATATACAGAATCGTCGTTTCAGACCGTGAAACGTTCAAATCTGATGTAAAAACTGTTTTTCAAAACATTTCTCCAAATCACTTGAAAATGCGTTTTCTAAGCGAATTACGTGTTTTGAGGGTGTTTTGCAGTAGCTTCTATAGTTCAAATCGGCACTCTAGCTGCGCTGGCGAGTGCACCACGGAGTGCCTCCAAAAGCTTGTATTCACCAAAAATTAGTGTATTTTGTCTTATTGTAGCCTAAATAACCAAGTGCTATAGAAATTACAGGTAGAATAAGTGTCCAAATGCTACACACAAATCGTTCGTTTCAGACCGTGAAACGCTCAAATATGATGTAAAAACTGTTTTGCAGAACATATCTCCAAATCACTTGAAAATGCGTTTTCTAAGCGAATTACGTGTTTTGAGGGTGTTTTGCAGTAACTTCTATAGTTCAAATCGGCACTCTAGCTGCGCTGGCGAGTGCACCACGGAGTGCCTCCAACAGCTTGTATTCACCAAAAATTAGAGTATTTTGTCTTATTGTAGCCTAAATAACCAAGTGCTATAGAAACTACAGGTAGAATATGTTTCCAAAGTATACATGCAAAATCGTCGTTTCAGACCGTGAAACACTCAAATCTGATGTAAAAACTGTTTCTCAAAACATGTCTCCAAATCACTTGAAAATGCATTTTCTAAGCGAATTATGTGTTTTTAGAGTGTTTTGCAGTAACTTCTATAGTTCAAATCGGCACTCTAGCTGCGCTGGCGAGTGCACCACGGATTGCCTTTAAAAGCTTGTATTTACCAAAAATCAGTGAATTTTGTCTTATTGTAGCCTAAATAACAAAGTGCTATTGAAACTACAGGTAGAATATGTATCCAACGTATACATACATAATCGTCGTTTCAGACCGTGAAACATTCAAATCTGATGTAAAAACTGTTTCTCAAAACATGTCTCCAAATCACTTGAAAATGCGTTTTCTAAGCGAATTACGTGTCTTTAGAGTGTTTTGCAGTAACTTCTATAGTTCAAATCGGCACTCTAGCTGCGCTGGCGAGTGCAGCACGGATTGCCTCCAAAAGCTTGTATTCACTAAAAATCAGTTTATTTTGTCTTATTGTAGCCTAAACAACCAAGTGCCATCGAAACTACAGGTAGAATATGTGTCCAAATGCTACACACAAATCGTTCGTTTCAGACCGTGAAACGCTCAAATATGATGTAAAAACTGTTTCTTAAAACATGTCTCCAAATCACTTGAAAATGCGTTTTCTAAGCGAATTACGTGTTTTTAGGGTGTTTTGCAGTAACTTCTATAGTTCAAATCGGCACTCTGGCTGCGCTGGCGAGTGCACCACGGAGTGCCTACAAAAGCTTGTATTCACCAAAAATCAGTGTATTTTGTCTTATTCTAGCCTAAATAACCAAGTGCTATAGAAACTACAGGTAGAATATGTTTCCAACGTATATATACAAAATCGTCGTTTCAGACCGTGAAACGTTCAAATCTGATGTAAAAAGTGTTTCTCAAAACATGTCTCCAAATCACTTGAAAATGCGTTTTCTAAACGAGTTACGTGTTTTTAGGGTGTTTTGCAGTAACTTCTATAGTTCAAATTGGCACTCTAGCTGCGCTGTCGAGTGCACCACGAAGTGACTCCAAAATATTGTATTCACTAAAAATCAGAATATTTTGTCTTATTGTAGTCTAAATAACCAAGTGCCATCGAAACTACAGGTAGAATATGTGTCCAAATGCTACACACAAATCGTTCGTCTCAGACCGTGAAACGCTCAAATATGATGTAAAAACTGTTTCTTAAAACATGTCTCCAAATCACTTGAAAATGCGTTTTCTAAATGAATTACGTGTTTTTAGGGTGTTTTGCAGTAACTTCTATAGTTCAAATCGGCACTCTAGCTGCGCTGGCGAGTGCACCACGGAGTGCCTCCAAAAGTTTGTATTCACTAAAAATCAGTTTATTTTGTCTTATTGTAGCCTAAATAACCAAGTGCCATCGAAACTACAGGTAGAATATATGTCCAAATGCTACACACAAATCGTTCGTTTCTGACCGTGAAACGCTCAAATATGATGTAAAAACTGTTTCTTAAAACATGTCTCCAAATCACTTGAAAATGCGTTTTCTAAGCGAATTACGTGTTTTTAGAGTGTTCTGCAGCAACTTCTATAGTACAAATCGGCACTTTAGCTGCGCGGGCGAGTGCACCACGGAGTGCCTACAAGAGCTTGTATTCACCAAAAATCAGTGTATTTTGTCTTATTGTAGCCTAAATAACCAAGTGCCATAGAAACTACAGGTAGAATATGTTTCCAATGTATATATATAAAATCGTCGTTTCAGACCGTGAAACGTTCAAATCTGATGTAAAATCTGTTTCTCAAAACATGTCTCCAAATCACTTGAAAATGCGTTTTCTAAGCGAATTACGTGATTATAGAGTGTTTTGCAGTAACTTCTATAGTTCAAATCGGCACTCTAGCTGCGCTGGCGAGTGCACCACGCAGTGACTCCAAAATATTGTATTCACTAAAAATCAGAATAATTTGTCTTATTGCAGCCTAAATAACCAAGTGCCATCGAAACTACAGGTTGAATATGTTTCCAAAATATACATACAAAATCGTCGTTTCAGACCGTGAAACACTCAAATATGATGTAAAAACGTTTTCTCAGAACATGTCTCCAAATCACTTGAAAATGCGTTTTCTAAACGAATTACGTGTTTTTAGGGTGTTTTGCAGTAACTTCTATAGTTCAAATCGGCACTAGCTGCGCTGGCGATTGCACCACGGAGTGCCTCCAAAAGTTTGTATTCACTAAAAAATCAGTTTATTTTGTTTTATTGTAGCCTAAATAACCAAGTGCCATCGAAACTACAGGTAGAATATGTTTCCAACGTATATATACAAAATCGTCGTTTCAGACTGTGAAACGTTCAAATCTGATGTAAAAACTGTTTCTCAAAACATGTTTTCAAATCACTTGAAAATACGTTTTCTAAGCGAATTACGTGTTCTTAGGGTATTTTGCAGTAACTTCTATAGTTCAAATCGGCACTTTAGCTGCGCTGGCGGGTGCACCACGGAGTGCCTACAAAAGCTTGTATTCACCAAAAATCTGTGTATTTTGTCTTATTCTAGCCTAAATAACCAAGTGCTATAGAAACTACAGGTAGAATATGTTTCCAACGTATATATACAAAATCGTCGTTTCAGACTGTGAAACGTTCAAATCTGATGTAAAAACTGTTTCTCAAAACATGTCTCCAAATCACTTGAAAATGCGTTTTCTAAGCGAATTACGTGTTTTTAGAGTGTTTTGCAGTAACTTCTATAGTTCAAATCGGCACTTTAGCTGCGCTGGCGATTGCACCTCGGAGTGCCTCCAAAAGTTTGTATTCACTAAAAATCAGTTTATTTTGTCTTATTGTAGCCTAAACAACCAAGTGCCATCGAAACTACAGGTAGAATATGTGTCCAAATGCTACACACAAATCGTTCGTTTCAGACCGTGAAACGCTCAAATATGATGTAAAAACTGTTTCTTAAAACATGTCTCCAAATCACTTGAAAATGCGTTTTCTAAGCGAATTACGTGTTTTTAGGGTATTTTGCAGTAACTTCTATAGTTCAAATCGGCACTCTAGCTGCGCTGGCGAGTGCACCACGGAGTGCCTACAAAAGCTTGTATTCACCAAAAATCAGTGTATTTTGTCTTATTCTAGCCTAAATAACCAAGTGCTATAGAAACTACAGGTAGAATATGTTTCCATCGTATATATACAAAATCGTCGTTTCAGACCGTGAAACGTTCAAAACTGATGTAAAAAGTGTTTCTCAAAACATGTCTCCAAATCACTTGAAAATGCGTTTTCTAAACGAATTACGTGTTATTAGGGTGTTTTGCAGTAACTTCTATAGTTCAAATCGGCACTCTAGCTGCGCTGTCGAGTGCACCACGAAGTGACTCCAAAATATTGTATTCACTAAAAATCAGAATATTTTGTCTTATTGTAGTCTAAATAACCAAGTGCCATCGAAACTACAGGTAGAATATGTGTCCAAATGCTACACACAAATCGTTCGTTTCAGACCGTGAAACGCTCAAATATGATGTAAAAACTGTTTCTTAAAACATGTCTCCAAATCACTTGAAAATGCGTTTTCTAAATGAATTACGTGTTTTTAGGGTGTTTTGCAGTAACTTCTATAGTTCAAATCGGCACTCTAGCTGCGCTGGCGAGTGCACCACGGAGTGCCTCCAAAAGTTTGTATTCACTAAAAATCAGTTTATTTTGTCTTATTGTAGCCTAAATAACCAAGTGCCATCGAAACTACAGGTAGAATATATGTCCAAATGCTACACACAAATCGTTCGTTTCAGACCGTGAAACGCTCAAATATGATGTAGAAACTGTTTCTTAAAACATGTCTCCAAATCACTTGAAAATGCGTTTTCTAAGCGAATTACGTGTTTTCAGGGTGTTTTGCTTCTATAGTACAAATCTGCACTTTAGCTGCGCGGGCGATTGCACCACGGAGTGCCTACAAAAGCTTGTATTCACCAAAAATCAGTGTATTTTGTCTTATTCTAGCCTAAATAACCAAGTGCTATAGAAACTACAGGTAGAATATGTTTCCAACGTATATATATATATATATATATATATATATATATATATATATATATATATATATATATATATATATACAAAATCGTCGTTTCAGACCGTGAAACGTTCAAATCTGATGTAAAACCTGTTTCTTAAGACATGTCTCCAAATCACTTGAAAATGCGTTTTCTAAACGAATTACGTGTTTTTAGGGTGTTTAGCAGTAACTTCTACAGTTCAAATCGGCACTCTAGTTGCGCTGGCGAGTGCACCACGGAGTGACACCAAAATATTGTATTCACTAAAAATTTGAATATTTTGTTTTATTGTAGCCTAAATAACCAAGTGCAATCCAAACTACAGGTAGAATATGTTTCCAAAGTATACATACAAAATCGTCGTTTCAGACCGTGAAACGCTCAAATATGACGTAAAAACTGTTTCTCAGAACATGCCTTCAAATCACTTGAAAATGCGTTTTCTAAGCGAATTACGTGTTTTTAGGGTGTGTTGCAGTAACTTCTATAGTTCAAATTGGCATTCTAGCTGCGCTGGCGAGTGCACCACAGAGTGCCTCCAAAAGCTTGTATGCACTAAAAATCAGTGTATTTTGTCTTATTGTAGCCTAAATAACCAAGTGCTATCGAAACTACAGGTAGAATATGTTTCCAACGTATAGATACAAAATCGTCGTTTCAGACCATGAAACGTTCAAATCTGATGTAAAAACTGTTTCTCAAAACATGTCACCAAATCACTTGAGAACGCGTTTTCTAAGCGAATTACGTGTTTTTAGAGTGTTTTGCAGTATATTCTATAGTTCAAATCGGCACTCTAGCTGCGCTGGCAAGTGCACCACGGAGTGTCTCCAAAAGCTTGTATTCACTAAAAATTAGTTTTTGTTTTATTGTAGCCTAAATAACCAAGTGCCATCGAAACTACATGTAGAATAAGTGTCCAACGTATAGATACAAAATCGTTCGTTTCAGACCGTGAAACGCTCCAATATTATGTAAAAACTGTTTCTTAAAACATGTCTCCAAATCACTTGAAAATGCGTTTTCTAAGCGAATTACGTGTTTTTAGAGTGTTTTGCAGTAACTTCTATAGTTCAAATCGGCACTCTAGCTGCGCTGGCGAGTGCACCACGGAGTGCCTACAAAAGCTTGTATTCACCAAAAATCAGTGTATTTTGTCTTATTCTAGCCTAAATAATTAAGTGCTATAGAAACTACAGGTAGAATATGTTTCCAACGTATATATACAAAATCGTCGTTTCAGACCGTGAAACGTTCAAATCTGATGTAAAAAGTGTTTCTCAAAACATGTCTCCAAATCACTTGAAAATGCGTTTTCTAAACGAATTACGTGGTTTTAGGATGTTTTGCGGTAACTTCTATAGTTCAAATCGGAACTCTAGCTGCGCTGTCGAGTGCACCACGGAGTGACTCCAAAATATTGTATTCACTAAAAATCAGAATATTTTGTCTTATTGTAGCCTAAATAACCAAGTGCCATTTAAAATACAGGTAGAATATGTGTCCAAATGCTACACACAAATCGTTCGTTTCAGACCGTGAAACGCTCAAATATGATGTAAAAACTGTTTCTTAAAACAAGTCTCCAAATCACTTGATAATGCGTTTTCTAAGCGAATTACTTGTTTTTAGAGTGTTTTGCAGTAACTTCTATAGTTCAAATCGGCACTCTAGCTGCGCGGGCGATTGCACCACGGAGTGCCTACAAAAGCTTGTATTCACCAAAAATCAGTGTATTTTGTCTTATTCTAGCCTAAATAACCAAGTGCTATAGAAACTACAGGTAGAATATGTTTCCAACGTATATATATACAAAATCGTCGTTTCACACCGTGAAACGTTCAAATCTGATGTAAAAACTGTTTCTCAAAATATGTCTCCAAATCACTTGAAAATGCGTTTTCTAAACGAATTACGTGTTTTTAGGGTGTTTTGCAGTAACTTCTATAGTTCAAATCGGCACTCTGGCTGCGCTGGCGAGTGCACCACGGAGTGACTCCAAAATATTGTATTCATTAAAAATCAGAATATTTTGTCTTATTGTAGCCTAAATAACCAAGTACCATCGAAACTACAGGTAGAATATGTTTCCAAAGTATACATACAAAATCGTCGTTTCAGACCGTGAAACACTCAAATATGACGTAAAAACAGTTTCTCAGAACATGTCTGCAAATCACTTGAAAATGCGTTTTCTAAGCGAATTACGTGTTTTTAGGGTGTTTTGCAGTAACTTCTATAGTTCAAATCGGCACTCTAGCTGCGCTGGCGAGTGCACCACGGAGTGCCTTTAAAAGCTTGTATTTACCAAAAATCAGTGTATTTTGTCTTATTGTAGCCTAAATATCCAAGTGCTATAGAAACTATAGGTAGAATATGTTTCTAACGTATATATACAAAATCGTCGTTTCAGACCGTGAAACGTTCAAATCTGATGTAAAAACTGTTTTTCAAAACATTTCTCCAAATCACTTGAAAATGCGTTTTCTAAGCGAATTACGTGTTTTGAGGGTGTTTTGCAGTAGCTTCTATAGTTCAAATCGGCACTCTAGCTGTGCTGGCGAGTGCACCACGGAGTGCCTCCAAAAGCTTGTATTCACTAAAAATCAGTATATTTTGTCTTATTGTAGCCTAAATAAGCAAGTGCTGTCGAAACTACAGGTAGAATATGTTTCCAAAATATACTTACAAAATCGTCGTTTCAGACCGTGAAACGTTCAAATCTGATGTAAAAACTGTGTCTCAAAACATGTCTCCAAATCACTTGAAAATGCGTTTTCTGAGCGAAATACGTGTTTTTAGGGTGTTTTGCAGTAACGTCTATAATTCAAATCGGCTCTCTGGGTGCGCTGGCAAGTGCACCACGGAGTTCCTCCAAAAGCTTGTACTCACAAAAAATCGGTGTATTTTCTCTTATTGTAGCCTAAATAACCAAGTGCTATCGAAACTACAGGTAGAATATGTTTCCAGCGTATATATACAAAATCGTAGTTTCAGACCGTGATACGTTCAAATCTGATGTAAAAACTGTTTCTCAAAACATGTCTCCAAATCACTTAAAAATGCGTTTTCTAAGCGAATTACGTGTTTTTAGGGTATTTTGTAGTAGCTTCTATAGTTCAAATCGGCACTCTAGCTGCGCTGGCGAGTGCAACACAGAGTGCATCTAAAAGATTGTATTCACTAAAAATCAGTATATTTTGTCTTATTGTAGCTTAAATAACCAAGTGCCATCGAAACTACATTTAGAATATGTTTCCAAATGCTACACATAAATCGTTCGTTTCAGACCGTGAAACGCTCAAATATGATGTAAAAACTGTTTCTCAGAACATGTCTCCAAATCATTTGAAAATGCGTTTTCTAAGCGAATTATTTGTTTTTAGGGTGTTTTGCAGTAACTTCTATAGTTCAAACCGGCACTCTAGCTGCGCTGGCGAGTGAACCACGGAGTGCGTCCAAAGGCTTGTATTCACTAAAAATCGGTATATTTTGTGTTATTGTAGCCTAAATAACCAAGTGCCATCAAAGCTACAGTTAGAATATGTGTCCAAATGCTACACACAAATCGTTCGTTTCAGACCGTGAAACGCTCAAATATGATGTAAAAACTGTTTTAGAACATGTCTCCAAATGACTTGAAATCGCGTTTTCTAAGCGAATTACGTGTTTTTAGAGTGTTTTGCAGTAATTTCTATAGTTCAAATCGGCACTCTAGCTGCGCTTTCGAGTGCACCACGGAGTGCCTCCAAAAGCTTGTATTCACAAAAATTCAGTGTATTTTCTCTTATTGTAGCCTAAATAACCAAGTGCTATCGAAACTACAGGTAGAATATGTTTCCAGCGTATATATACAAAATCGTCGTTTCAGACCGTGATACATTCAAATCTGATGTAAAAACTGTTTCTCAAAACATGTCTTCAAATCACTTAAAAATGCGTTTTCTAAGCGAATTACGTGTTTTTAGGGTGTTTTGCAGTAGCTTCAATAGTTTAAATCGGCACTCTAGCTGCGCTGGCGGGTGCACCACGGAGTGCCTCCAAAAGATTGTATTCACTAAAAATCAGTGTATTTTGTATTATTGTAGCCTAAATAACCAAGTGCCATCGAAACTACAGGTAGAATATGTTTCCAAATGCTACACTTAAATCGTTCGTTTCAGACCGTGAACGATCAAATATGATGTAAAAACTGTTTCTCAGAACATGTCTCCAAATCACTTGAAAATGCGTTTTCTAAGTGAATTACTTGTTTTTAGGGTGTTTTGCAGTAACGTCTACGGTTCAAATCGGCACTCTAGCAGCGCTGGCGAGTGCACCACGGAGTGCCTCCAAAAGATTGTATTCACTAAATATCAGTATATGTTGTCTTATTGTAGCCTAAATAACCAAGTGCTATCGAAACTACAGGTAGAATATGTTTCCAACGTATAGATACAAAATCGTCGTTTCAGACCATGAAACGTTCAAATCTGTTGTAAAAACTGTTTCTCAAAACATGTCACCAAATCACTTGAAAACGCGTTTTCTAAGCGAACTACGTGATTATAGAGTGTTTTGCAGTAACTTCTATAGTTCAAATCGGCACTCTAGCTGCGCTGGCGAGTGCACCACGAAGTGCCTACAAAATATTGTATTCACTAAAAATCAGAATAATTTGTCTTATTGCGGCCTAAATAACTAAGTGCCATCGAAACTACTACATACAAAATCGTCGTTTCAGACCGTGAAACACTCAAATATGATGTAAAAACTGTTTCTCAGAACATGTCTCCAAATCACTTGAAAATGCGTTTTCTAAACGAATTACGTGTTTTTAGGGTGTTTTGCAGTAACTTCTATAGTTCAAATCGGCACTAGCTGCGCTGGCGATTGCACCACGGAGTGCCTCCAAAAGTTTGTATTCACTAAAAATCAGTATATTTTGTGTTATTGTAGCCTAAATAACCAAGTGCCATCAAAGCTACAGTTAGAATATGTGTCCAAATGCTACACACAAATCGTTCGTTTCAGACCGTGAAACGCTCAAATATGATGTAAAAACTGTTTTAGAACATGTCTCCAAATGACTTGAAATCGCGTTTTCTAAGCGAATTACGTGTTTTTAGAGTGTTTTGCAGTAATTTCTATAGTTCAAATCGGCACTCTAGCTGCGCTTTCGAGTGCACCACGGAGTGCCTCCAAAAGCTTGTATTCACAAAAATTCAGTGTATTTTCTCTTATTGTAGCCTAAATAACCAAGTGCTATCGAAACTACAGGTAGAATATGTTTCCAGCGTATACATACAAAATCGTCGTTTCAGACCGTGATACATTCAAATCTGATGTAAAAACTGTTTCTCAAAACATGTCTTCAAATCACTTAAAAATGCGTTTTCTAAGCGAATTACGTGTTTTTAGGGTGTTTTGCAGTAGCTTCAATAGTTTAAATCGGCACTCTAGCTGCGCTGGCGGGTGCACCACGGAGTGCCTCCAAAAGATTGTATTCACTAAAAATCAGTGTATTTTGTATTATTGTAGCCTAAATAACCAAGTGCCATCGAAACTACAGGTAGAATATGTTTCCAAATGCTACACTTAAATCGTTCGTTTCAGACCGTGAACGATCAAATATGATGTAAAAACTGTTTCTCAGAACATGTCTCCAAATCACTTGAAAATGCGTTTTCTAAGTGAATTACTTGTTTTTAGGGTGTTTTGCAGTAACGTCTACGGTTCAAATCGGCACTCTAGCAGCGCTGGCGAGTGCACCACGGAGTGCCTCCAAAAGATTGTATTCACTAAATATCAGTATATGTTGTCTTATTGTAGCCTAAATAACCAAGTGCTATCGAAACTACAGGTAGAATATGTTTCCAACGTATAGATACAAAATCGTCGTTTCAGACCATGAAACGTTCAAATCTGTTGTAAAAACTGTTTCTCAAAACATGTCACCAAATCACTTGAAAACGCGTTTTCTAAGCGAACTACGTGATTATAGAGTGTTTTGCAGTAACTTCTATAGTTCAAATCGGCACTCTAGCTGCGCTGGCGAGTGCACCACGAAGTGCCTACAAAATATTGTATTCACTAAAAATCAGAATAATTTGTCTTATTGCGGCCTAAATAACTAAGTGCCATCGAAACTACTTACAAAATCGTCGTTTCAGACCGTGAAACACTCAAATATGATGTAAAAACTGTTTCTCAGAACATGTCTCCAAATCACTTGAAAATGCGTTTTCTAAACGAATTACGTGTTTTTAGGGTGTTTTGCAGTAACTTCTATAGTTCAAATCGGCACTAGCTGCGCTGGCGATTGCACCACGGAGTGCCTCCAAAAGTTTGTATTCACTAAAAAATCAGTTTATTTTGTCTTATTGTAGCCTAAATAACCAAGTGCCATCGAAACTACAGGTAGAATATGTGTCCAAATGCTACACACAAATCGTTCGTTTCAGACCGTGAAATGCTCAAATATGATGTAAAAACTGTATCTTAAAACATGTATCCAAATCACTTGAAAATGCGTTTTCTAAGCGAATTACGTGTTTATAGGGTGTTTTGCAGTAACTTCTATAGTTCAAATCGGCACTCTAGCTGCGCTGGCGAGTGCACCACGGAGTGCCTACAAAAGCTTGTATTCACAAAAAATCAGTGTATTTTGTCTTATTCTAGCCTAAATAACCAAGTGCCATCGAAACTACATGTAGAATAAGTGTCCAACGTATAGATACAAAATCGTTCGTTTCAGACCGTGAAACGCTCAAATATGATGTAAAAACTGTTTTGCAGAACATGTCTCCAAATCACTTGAAAATGCGTTTTCTAAGCGAATTACGTGTTTTTAGAGTGTTTTGCAGTAACTTCTATAGTTCAAATCGGCACTCTAGCTGCGCTGGCGAGTGCAACACGGAGTGCCTCCAAAAGTTTGTATTCACTAAAAATCAGTTTATTTTGTCTTATTGTAGCCTATATAACCAAGTGCCATCGAAACTACAGGTAGAATATGTGTCCAAATGCTACACACAAATCGTTCGTTTCAGACCGTGAAACGCTCAAATATGATGTAAAAACTGTTTCTTAAAACATGTCTCCAAATCACTTGAAAATGCGTTTTCTAAGCGAATTACGTGTTTATAGAGGGTTTTGCAGTAACTTCTATAGTACAAATCGGCAATTTAGCTGCGCGGGCGAGTGCACCACGGAATGCCTACAAGAGCTTGTATTCACCAAAAATCAGTGTATTTTGTCTTATTCTAGCCTAATTAACCAAGTGCTATAGAAACTACCTGATGTAAAAGAAACTATCTGATGTAAAAACTGTTTCTCAAAACATGTCTCCAAATCACCTGAAAATGTGTTTTCTAAGCGAATTACCTGTTTTTAGAGTGTCTTGCAGTAACTTCTATAGTTCAAATCGGCACTCTAGCTGCGCTGGCGAGTGCACCACGGAGTGACTCCAAAATATTGTATTCGCTAAATATCAGAATAATTTGTCTTATTGTAGCCTAAATAACCAAGTGCCATCGAAACTACAGGTTGAATATGTTTCCAAAGTATACATACAAAATCGTCGTTTCAGACCGTGAAACACTCAAATATGATGTAAAAACTGTTTCTCAGAACATGTCTCCAAATCACTTGAAAATGCGTTTTTCTAAACGAATTACGTGTCTTTAGGGTGTTTCGCAGTAACTTCTATAGTTCAAATCGGCACTCTAGCTGCGCTGGCGAGTGCTCCACGAAGTGCCTAAAAAAGCTTGTATTCACCAAAAATCAGTGTATTTTGTCTTATTCTAGCCTAAATAACCAAGTGCTATAGAAACTACAGGTAGAATATGTTTCCAACGTATATATACAAAATCGTCGTTTCAGACCGTGAAACGTTCAAATCTGATGTAAAAACTGTTTCTCAAAACATGTCTCCAAATCACTTGAAAATGCGTTTTCTAAACGTATTACGTGTTTTAAGGGTGTTTTGCAGTAACTTCTATAGTTCAAATCGGCACTCTAGCTGCGCTGTCGAGTGCACCACGGAGTGACTCCAAAATATTGTATTCACTAAAAATCAGAATATTTTGTCTTATTGTAGCCTAAATAACCAAGTGCCATTGAAAATACAGGTAGAATATGTGTCCAAATGCTACACACAAATCGTTCGTTTCAGACCGTGAAACGCTCAAATATGATGTAAAAACTGTTTCTTAAAACATGTCTCCAAATCACTTGAAAATGCGTTTTCTAAGCGAATTACTTGTTTTTAGGGTGTTTTGCAGTAACTTCTATAGTTCAAATCGGCACTCTAGCTGCGCGGGCGATTGCACCACGGAGTGCCTACAAACGCTTGTATTCACCAAAAATCAGTGGATTTTGTCTTAGTCTAGCCTAAATAACCAAGTGCTATAGAAACTACAGGTAGAATATGTTTCCAACGTATATATATACAAAATCGTCATTTCAGACCGTGAAACGTTCAAATCTGATGTAAAAACTGTTTCTCAAAATATGTCTCCAAATCACTTGAAAATGCGTTTTCTAAACGAATTACGTGTTTTTAGGGTGTTTTGCAGTAACTTCTATAGTTCAAATCGGCACTCTGGCTGCGCTGGCGAGTGCACCACGGAGTGACTCCAAAATATTGTATTCATTAAAAATCAGAATATTTTGTCTTATTGTAGCCTAAATAACCAAGTACCATCGAAACTACAGGTAGAATATGTTTCCAAAGTATACATACAAAATCGTCGTTTCAGACCGTGAAACACTCAAATATGACGTAAAAACAGTTTCTCAGAACATGTCTGCAAATCACTTGAAAATGCGTTTTCTAAGCGAATTACGTGTTTTTAGGGTGTTTTGCAGTAACTTCTATAGTTCAAATCGGCACTCTAGCTGCGCTGGCGAGTGCACCACGGAGTGCCTTTAAAAGCTTGTATTTACCAAAAATCAGTGTATTTTGTCTTATTGTAGCCTAAATATCCAAGTGCTATAGAAACTATAGGTAGAATATGTTTCTAACGTATATATACAAAATCGTCGTTTCAGACCGTGAAACGTTCAAATCTGATGTAAAAACTGTTTTTCAAAACATTTCTCCAAATCACTTGAAAATGCGTTTTCTAAGCGAATTACGTGTTTTGAGGGTGTTTTGCAGTAGCTTCTATAGTTCAAATCGGCACTCTAGCTGCGCTGGCGAGTGCACCACGGAGTGCCTCCAAAAGCTTGTATTCACTAAAAATCAGTATATTTTGTCTTATTGTAGCCTAAATAAGCAAGTGCTGTCGAAACTACAGGTAGAATATGTTTCCAAAATATACTTACAAAATCGTCGTTTCAGACCGTGAAACGTTCAAATCTGATGTAAAAACTGTGTCTCAAAACATGTCTCCAAATCACTTGAAAATGCGTTTTCTGAGCGAATTACGTGTTTTTAGGGTGTTTTGCAGTAACGTCTATAATTCAAATCGGCACTCTGGGTGCGCTGGCAAGTGCACCACGGAGTTCCTCCAAAAGCTTGTATTCACAAAAAATCGGTGTATTTTCTCTTATTGTAGCCTAAATAACCAAGTGCTATCGAAACTACAGGTAGAATATGTTTCCAGCGTATATATACAAAATCGTAGTTTCAGACCGTGATACGTTCAAATCTGATATAAAAACTGTTTCTCAAAACATGTCTCCAAATCACTTAAAAATGCGTTTTCTAAGCGAATTACGTGTTTTTAGGGTATTTTGTAGTAGCTTCTATAGTTCAAATCGGCACTCTAGCTGCGCTGGCGAGTGCAACACAGAGTGCATCTAAAAGATTGTATTCACTAAAAATCAGTATATTTTGTCTTATTGTAGCTTAAATAACCAAGTGCCATCGAAACTACATTTAGAATATGTTTCCAAATGCTACACATAAATCGTTCGTTTCAGACCGTGAAACGCTCAAATATGATGTAAAAACTGTTTCTCAGAACATGTCTCCAAATCATTTGAAAATGCGTTTTCTAAGCGAATTATTTGTTTTTAGGGTGTTTTGCAGTAACTTCTATAGTTCAAACCGGCACTCTAACTGCGCTGGCGAGTGAACCACGGAGTGCGTCCAAAAGCTTGTATTCACTAAAAATCAGTATATTTTGTGTTATTGTAGCCTAAATAACCAAGTGCCATCAAAGCTACAGTTAGAATATGTGTCCAAATGCTACACACAAATCGTTCGTTTCAGACCGTGAAACGCTCAAATATGATGTAAAAACTGTTTTAGAACATGTCTCCAAATGACTTGAAATCGCGTTTTCTAAGCGAATTACGTGTTTTTAGAGTGTTTTGCAGTAATTTCTATAGTTCAAATCGGCACTCTAGCTGCGCTTTCGAGTGCACCACGGAGTGCCTCCAAAAGCTTGTATTCACAAAAATTCAGTGTATTTTCTCTTATTGTAGCCTAAATAACCAAGTGCTATCGAAACTACAGGTAGAATATGTTTCCAGCGTATATATACAAAATCGTCGTTTCAGACCGTGATACATTCAAATCTGATGTAAAAACTGTTTCTCAAAACATGTCTTCAAATCACTTAAAAATGCGTTTTCTAAGCGAATTACGTGTTTTTAGGGTGTTTTGCAGTAGCTTCAATAGTTTAAATCGGCACTCTAGCTGCGCTGGCGGGTGCACCACGGAGTGCCTCCAAAAGATTGTATTCACTAAAAATCAGTGTATTTTGTATTATTGTAGCCTAAATAACCAAGTGCCATCGAAACTACAGGTAGAATATGTTTCCAAATGCTACACTTAAATCGTTCGTTTCAGACCGTGAACGATCAAATATGATGTAAAAACTGTTTCTCAGAACATGTCTCCAAATCACTTGAAAATGCGTTTTCTAAGTGAATTACTTGTTTTTAGGGTGTTTTGCAGTAACGTCTACGGTTCAAATCGGCACTCTAGCAGCGCTGGCGAGTGCACCACGGAGTGCCTCCAAAAGATTGTATTCACTAAATATCAGTATATTTTGTCTTATTGTAGCCTAAATAACCAAGTGCTATCGAAACTACAGGTAGAATATGTTTCCAACGTATAGATACAAAATCGTCGTTTCAGACCATGAAACGTTCAAATCTGTTGTAAAAACTGTTTCTCAAAACATGTCACCAAATCACTTGAAAACGCGTTTTCTAAGCGAACTACGTGATTATAGAGTGTTTTGCAGTAACTTCTATAGTTCAAATCGGCACTCTAGCTGCGCTGGCGAGTGCACCACGAAGTGCCTACAAAATATTGTATTCACTAAAAATCAGAATAATTTGTCTTATTGCAGCCTAAATAACTAAGTGCCATCGAAACTACTACATACAAAATCGTCGTTTCAGACCGTGAAACACTCAAATATGATGTAAAAACTGTTTCTCAGAACATGTCTCCAAATCACTTGAAAATGCGTTTTCTAAACGAATTACGTGTTTTTAGGGTGTTTTGCAGTAACTTCTATAGTTCAAATCGGCACTAGCTGCGCTGGCGATTGCACCACGGAGTGCCTCCAAAAGTTTGTATTCACTAAAAAATCAGTTTATTTTGTCTTATTGTAGCCTAAATAACCAAGTGCCATCGAAACTACAGGTAGAATATGTGTCCAAATGCTACACACAAATCGTTCGTTTCAGACCGTGAAATGCTCAAATATGATGTAAAAACTGTATCTTAAAACATGTATCCAAATCACTTGAAAATGCGTTTTCTAAGCGAATTACGTGTTTTTAGGGTGTTTTGCAGTAACTTCTATAGTTCAAATCGGCACTCTAGCTGCGCTGGCGAGTGCACCACGGAGTGCCTACAAAAGCTTGTATTCACAAAAATCAGTGTATTTTGTCTTATTCTAGCCTAAATAACCAAGTGCCATCGAAACTACATGTAGAATAAGTGTCCAACGTATAGATACAAAATCGTTCGTTTCAGACCGTGAAACGCTCAAATATGATGTAAAAACTGTTTTGCAGAACATGTCTCCAAATCACTTGAAAATGCGTTTTCTAAGCGAATTACGTGTTTTTAGGGTGTTTTGCAGTAACTTCTATAGTTCAAATCGGCACTCTAGCTGCGCTGGCGAGTGCAACACGGAGTGCCTCCAAAAGTTTGTATTCACTAAAAATCAGTTTATTTTGTCTTATTGTAGCCTATATAACCAAGTGCCATCGAAACTACAGGTAGAATATGTGTCCAAATGCTACACACAAATCGTTCGTTTCAGACCGTGAAACGCTCAAATATGATGTAAAAACTGTTTCTTAAAACATGTCTCCAAATCACTTGAAAATGCGTTTTCTAAGCGAATTACGTGTTTATAGAGGGTTTTGCAGTAACTTCTATAGTACAAATCGGCAATTTAGCTGCGCGGGCGAGTGCACCACGGAATGCCTACAAGAGCTTGTATTCACCAAAAATCAGTGTATTTTGTCTTATTCTAGCCTAATTAACCAAGTGCTATAGAAACTACCTGATGTAAAAGAAACTATCTGATGTAAAAACTGTTTCTCAAAACATGTCTCCAAATCACCTGAAAATGTGTTTTCTAAGCGAATTACCTGTTTTTAGAGTGTCTTGCAGTAACTTCTATAGTTCAAATCGGCACTCTAGCTGCGCTGGCGAGTGCACCACGGAGTGACTCCAAAATATTGTATTCACTAAATATCAGAATAATTTGTCTTATTGTAGCCTAAATAACCAAGTGCCATCGAAACTACAGGTTGAATATGTTTCCAAAGTATACATACAAAATCGTCGTTTCAGACCGTGAAACACTCAAATATGATGTAAAAACTGTTTCTCAGAACATGTCTCCAAATCACTTGAAAATGCGTTTTTCTAAACGAATTACGTGTCTTTAGGGTGTTTCGCAGTAACTTCTATAGTTCAAATCGGCACTCTAGCTGCGCTGGCGAGTGCTCCACGAAGTGCCTACAAAAGCTTGTATTCACCAAAAATCAGTGTATTTTGTCTTATTCTAGCCTAAATAACCAAGTGCTATAGAAACTACAGGTAGAATATGTTTCCAACGTATATATACAAAATCGTCGTTTCAGACCGTGAAACGTTCAAATCTGATGTAAAAACTGTTTCTCAAAACATGTCTCCAAATCACTTGAAAATGCGTTTTCTAAACGTATTACGTGTTTTTAGGGTGTTTTGCAGTAACTTCTATAGTTCAAATCGGCACTCTAGCTGCGCTGTCGAGTGCACCACGGAGTGACTCCAAAATATTGTATTCACTAAAAATCAGAATATTTTGTCTTATTGTAGCCTAAATAACCAAGTGCCATTGAAAATACAGGTAGAATATGTGTCCAAATGCTACACACAAATCGTTCGTTTCAGACCGTGAAACGCTCAAATATGATGTGAAAACTGTTTCTTAAAACATGTCTCCAAATCACTTGAAAATGCGTTTTCTAAGCGAATTACTTGTTTTTAGGGTGTTTTGCAGTAACTTCTATAGTTCAAATCGGCACTCTAGCTGCGCGGGCGATTGCACCACGGAGTGCCTACAAAAGCTTGTATTCACCAAAAATCAGTGGATTTTGTCTTAGTCTAGCCTAAATAACCAAGTGCTATAGAAACTACAGGTAGAATATGTTTCCAACGTATATATATACAAAATCGTCATTTCAGACCGTGAAACGTTCAAATCTGATGTAAAAACTGTTTCTCAAAACATGTCACCAAATCACTTGAAAATGCGTTTTCTAATCGAATTACGTGTTTTTAGGGTGTTTTGCAGTAACTTCTATAGTTCAAATCGGCACTCTAGCTGCGCTGGCGAGTGCACCACGGAGTGACTCCAAAATATTGTATTCACTAAAAATCAGAATATTTTGTCTTATTGTAGCCTAAATAACCAAGTACCATCGAAACTACAGGTAGAGTATGTTTCCAAAGTATACATACAAAATCGTCGTTTCAGACCGTGAAACACTCAAATATGATGTAAAACTCTTTCTCAGAACATGACTCCAAATCACTTGAAAATGCGTTTTCTAAACGAATTACGTGTTTTTAAGGTGTTTTGCAGTAACTTCTATAGTTCAAATCGGCACTCTAGCTGCGCGGGCGATTGCACCACGGAGTGCCTACAAAAGCTTGTATTCACCAAAATCAGTGTATTTTGTCTTATTCTAGCCTAAGTAGACTAAATAACCAAGTACCATCGAAACTACAGGCAGAATATGTTTCCAATGTATAAATACAAAATCGTAGTTTCAGACCGTGAAACACTCAAATATGACGTAAAATCTGTTTCTCAGAACATGTCTCCAAATCACTTAAAAATGCGTTTTCTAAGGGAATTACGTGTTTTTAGGGTGTTTTGCAGAAATTCCTATAGCTCAAATCGGCACTCTAGCTGCGCTGGCGAGTGCACCACGGAGTGCCTTTAAAAGCTTGTATTTACCAAAAATCAGTGTATTTTGTCTTATTTTAGCCTAAATATCCAAGTGCTATAGAAACTACAGGTAGAATATGTTTCCAACGTATATATACAAAATCGTCGTTTCAGACCGTGAAACGCTCAAATATGATGAAAAAACTGTTTCTCTGAACTTGTCTCCAAATCACGTGAAAACGCGTTTTCTAAGCAAATTACGTGTTTTTAGGGTGTTTTGCAGTAACTTCTATAGTTCACATCGGCACTCCAGCTGCGCTGGCGAGTACACCACGGAGTGCCTCCAAAAGCTTGTTTTGACTAAAAATCAGTGTATTTTGTCTTATTGTAGCATAAATAACCAAGTGCCATCGAAACTACAGGTTTAATATGTTTCTAAAGTATACATACAAAATCGTCGTTTCAGAGCGTGAAACGTTAAAATCTGATGTAAAAACTGTTTTTCAAAACATGTCTCCAAATCACTTGAAAACGCGTATTCTAAGCGAATTACGTGTTTTTAGAGTGTTTTGCAGTAACTTCTATAGTTCAAAAGGCACTCTAGCTGCGTTAACGAGTGCACCACGGAGTGCCTCCAAAACCTTGTATTCACTGAAAATCAGTGTATTTTGTCTTATTGTAGCCTAAATAACCAAGTGCCATCAAAACTACAGGTAGATTATGTTTCCAAAGGTTACATACAAAATCGTCGTTTCAGAGCGTGAAACGTTCAAATCTGATGTAAAAACTGTTTTTCAAAACATGTCTCCAAATCACTTGAAAACGCGTTTCCTAAGCGAATTACGTGCTTTTAGGGTGTTTTGCAGTAACTTCTATAGTTCAAATCGGCACTCTAGCTGTGCTGGCGAGTGCACCACGGAGTGCTTCCAAAAGCTTGTATTCACTAAAAATCAGTGTATTTTGTCTTATTGTAGCCTAAATAACCAAGTGCCAACAAAACTACAGGGTGAATATGTTTGTAAAGTCTACATACAAAATCGTCTTTCAGACCGTGAAACGTTCAAATCTGATGTAAAAACTGTTATTCAAAACATGCCTCCAAATCACTTGAAAACCCGTATTCTAAGCGAATTACGTGTTTTTAGAGTGTTTTGCAGTAACTTCTATAGTTCAAAAAGGCACTCTAGCTGCGTTAACGAGTGCACCACAGAGTGCCTCCAAAACCTTGTATTCACTGAAAATCAGTGTATTTTGTCTTATTGTAGCCTAAATAACCAAGTGCCATCGAAACTACAGGTAGAATATGTTTCCAAAGTGTACATACAAAATCGTCGTTTCAGACCGTGAAACGCTCAAATATGATGTAAAAACTATATCTCTGAACATGTCTCCGAATCACTTGAAAACGCGTTTCCTAAGCGAATTACGTGTTTTTAGGGTGTTTTGCAGTAACTTCTATAGTTCAAATCGGCACTCTAGCTGCGCTAAAGAGTGCACCACGGAGTGCTTCCAGAAGCTTGTATTCACTAAAAATCAGTGTATTTTGTCTTATTGTAGCCTAAATAACCAAGTGCCAACAAAACTACAGGTTGAATATGTTTCTAAAGTCTACATACAAAATCGTCTTTCAGACCGTGAAACGTTCGTAAAAACTGTTTTTCAAAACATGTCTCCAAATCACTTGAAAACGCGTATTCTAAGCGAATTACGTGTTTTTAGAGTGTTTTGCAGTAACTTCTGTAGTTCAAATCGGTACTCTAGCTGCGCTGGCGTATGCACCACGGAGTGCCTCCAAAACCTTGTATTCACTAAAAATCAGTGTATTTTGTCTTATTGTAGCCTAAATAACCAAGTGCCATCAAAACTACAGGTGGAATATGTTTCCACAGTGTACATACTCGTCGTTTCAGACCATGAAACGCTCAAATATGATGTAAAATCTGTTTCTCTGAACATGTCTCCAAATCACTTGAAAACGCGTTTCCTAAGCGAATTACTTGTTTTTAGGGTGTTTTGCAGTAACTTCTATAGTTCAAATCGGCACTCTAGCTGCGCTGGCGAGTGCACCACGGAGTGCTTTCAAAACCTTGTAATCACTAAAAATCAGTGTATTTTGTCATATTGTAGCCTAAATAACTAAGTGCCATCAAAACTACAGGTGGAATATGTTTCCACAGTGTACATACTCGTCGTTTCAGACCGTGAAACGCTCAAATATGATGTAAAAACTGTTTCTCAAAACATGTCTCCAAATCACTTGAAAACGCGTTTCCTAAGCGAATTACGTGTTTTTAGGGTGTTTTGCAGTAACTTCTATAGTTCACATCGGCACTCTAGCTGCGCTGGCGAGTACACCACGGAGTGCCTCTAAAAGCTTGTATTCACTAAAAATCTGTGTATTTTGTCTTATTGTAGCCTAAATAACCAAGTGCCATCGAAACTACAGGTTGAGTATGTTTCTAAAGTCTACATACAAAAACGTCGTTTCAGACCGTGAAACGTTCAAATCTGATGTATAAACTGTTTTTCAAAATATGTCTCCAAATCACTTGAAAACGCGTATTCTAAGCGAATTACGTATTTGTAGAGTGTTTTGCAGTAACTACTGAATTTCAAATCGGTACTCTAGCTGCGCTGGCGTGTGCACCACGGAGTGCCTCCAAAACCTTGTATTCACTAAAAATCAGTGTATTTTTTTCTTATTGTAGCCTAAATAACCAAGTGCCATTAAAACTGCAGGTGGAATATGTTTCCACAGTGTACATACTCGTCGTTTCAGACCTTGAAACGCTCAAATATGATGTAAAAACTGTTTCTCAAAACATGTTTTCAAATCACTTGAAAACGCGTTTCCTAAGCGAATTACGAGTTTTTAGGGTGTTTTGCAGTAAATTCTATAGTTCAAATCGGCACTCTAACTGCGCTAGCGGGTGCACCACGGAGTGCCTCCAAAGCCTTGTATTCACTAAAAATCTGTGTATTTTCTCATATTGTAGCCTAAATAACCAAGTGCCATCGAAACTACAGATAGAATATGTTTCCAAAGTGTACATACAAAATCGTCGTTTCAGACCGTGAAATGCTCAAATATGATGTAAAAATTGTTTCCCTGAACATGTCTCCAAATCAATTGACAACGCGTTTTCTAAGCGAATTACGTGTTTTTAGGGTGTTTTGCAGTAACTTCTATGGTTCAAATCGGCACTCTAGCTGCGCTAGCGGGTGCACCACGGAGTGCCTCCAAAACCTTGTATTCACTAAAAATCTGTGTATTTTGTCGTATTGTAGCCTAAATAACCAAGTGCCATCAAAACTACAGGTAGAATATGTTTCCAAAGTGTACATACAAAATCGTCGTTTCAGACTGTGAAATGCTCAAGTATGATGTAAAAATTGTTTCCCTGAACATGTCTCCAAATCAGTTGAAAACGCATTTTCTAAGCGAATTACGTGTTGTTAGGGTGTTTTGCAGTAACTTCTATAGTTCAAATCGGCATTCTAGCTGCGCTGGCGAGTGCACCACGGAGTGCCTCCAAAAGCTTGTATTCACTAAAAATCAGTGTATTTTGTCTTCTTGTAGCTAAATAACCAAGTGCCATCGAAACTACAGGTGGAATATGTTTCCAAAGTGTACATACAAAATCGTCGTTTTAGACCGTGAAACGCTCAAATATGATGTAAAAACTGTTTCTCTGAACATGTCTCCAAATCACTTGAAAACGCGTTTTCTAAGTGAATTGCGTATTTTTAGGGTGTTTTTCAGTAACTTCTATAGTTCAAATCGACATTCTAGCTGCGCTGGCGAGTGCACAACGGAGTGCCTCCAAAACCTTGTATTCACTAAAAATCAGTGTATTTTGTGTTATTGTAGTCTAAATAATCAAGTGCTAACGAAACTACAGGTGGAATATTTTTCTAAAGTCTACATACAAAATCGTCGTTTCAGACCGTGAAACGCTCAAATGTAAAAACTCTTTCTCAAAACATGTCTCCAAATCACTTGAAAACGCGTTTCCTAAGCGAATTACGTGTTTTTAGGGTGTTTTGCAGAAACTTCTGTAGTTCAAATCAGCACTCTAGCTGCGCTGGCGAGTGCACCACGGAGTGCCTCCAAAACCTTGTATTTATTAAAAATCAGTGTATTTTGTCTTATAGTAGCCTAAATAACCAAAAGCCATCGAAAATACAGGTAGAATATGTTTCCAAAGTGTACATACAAAATCGTCGATTCAGACTGTGAAACGCTCAAATATGATGTAAAAACTGTTTCTCTGAACAAGTCTCCAAATCACTTGAAAACGCGTTTTCTAAGCGAATTACGTGTTTTTAGGGTGTTTTACAGTAATTTCTATAGTTCAAATCGGCACTCTAGCTGCGCTGGCGAGTGCACCACGAAGTGCCTCCAAAAGCTTGTATTCACTAAAAATCTGTGTATTTTGTCTTATTGTAGCCTAAATAACCAAGTGCCATCGAAACTACAGGTTGAATATATTTCTAAAGTCTACATACAAAATCGTCGTTTCAGACCGTGAAACGTTCAAATCTGATGTAAAATCTGTTTTTCAAAACATGTCTCCAAATCACTTGAAAACGCGTTTTCTAATTGAATTACGTGTTTTTAGAGTGTTTTTCAGTAACTTCTATACTTCAAATCGGCACTCTAGCTACGCTGGCGAGTGCACCACGGAGGCCTCCAAAAGCTTGTTTCCACTAAAAATCAGTGTATTTTGTCTTATTGTATCCTAAATAACCAAGTGCCATCTAAACTACAGGTGGAATATGTTTCCAAAGTACACATACAAAATCGTCATTTCAGACCGTGAAACGCTCAAATATGATGTAAAAACTGTTTCTCAAAACATGTTTCCAAAAAACTTGAAAACGCGTTTCCTAAGCGAATTACGTGTTTTTAGGGTGTTTTGCAGTAACATATATAGTTTAAATCGGCACTGTAGCTGCGCTGGTGAGTGCACCACAGAGTGCTTCCAAAAGCTTGTATTCACTAAAAATCAGTGTATTTTGTCTTATTGTAGCCTATATAACCAAGTGCCAACAAAACTACAGGTTGAATATGTTTCTAAAGTCTACATACAAAATTGTCTTTCAGACCGTGAAACGTTCAAATCTGATGTAAAAACTGTTTTTCAAAACATGTCTCCAAATCACTTGAAAACGCCTTTTCTAAGCAACCAACGTGTTTTTAGAGTGTTTTGCAGTAACTTCTATAGTTCAAATCGGCACTCTAGCTGCGCTGGCGAGTGCACCACGGAGTGCCTCCAAAAGCTTGTATTCACTAAAAATTTATGTATTTTGTCTTATTGTAGCCTAAATAACCAAGTGCCATCGAAACTACAGGTTGAATATGTTTCTAATGTGTACATACAAAATCGTCGTTTCAGACCGTGAAACGTTCAAATCTGATGTAAAAACTATTTTTCAAAACATGTCTCCAAATCACTTGAAAACGCGTTTCTAAGCGAATTACGTGTTTTTAGGGTGTTTTACAGTAACTTCTATAGTTCAAATCGGTACTCTAGCTGCGCTGGCGAGTGCACCACGAAGTGCCTCCAAAAGCTTGTATTCACTATAAATCTGTGTATTTTGAATTATTGTAGCCTAAATAACCAAGTGCCATCGAAATTACAGGTTGAATATATTTCTAAAGTCTACATACAAAATTGTCGTTTCAGACCGTGAAACGTCACAAATCTGATGTAAAAACTGTTTTTCAAAACATGTCTCCAAATCACTTGAAAACGCGTTTTCTATGCGAATTACGTGTTTTTAGAGTGTTTTTCAGTAACTTCTATAGTTCAAATCGGCACTCTAGCTACGCTGGCGAGTGCACCACGGAGGCCTCCAAAACTTGTTTTCACTAAAAACAGTGTATTTTGTCTTATTGTATCCTAAATAACCAAGTGCCATCGAAACTACAGGTGGAATATGTTTCCGAAGTGTACATACAAAATCGTCATTTCAGGCCGTGAAACGCTCAAATATGATGTAAAAACTGTTTTCAAATCACTTAAAAACGCGTTTCCTATGCGAATTACGTGTTTTTAGGGTGTTTTGCAGTAACTTCTATAGTTCAAAACGGCACTCTAGCTGCGCTGGCGAATGCACCACGGAGTGCCTCCAAAAGCTTGTATTCACTAAAAATCTGTAAATTTTGTCTTATTGTAGCCTAAATAACCAAGTGCCAACGATACTACAGGTTGAATATGTTTCTAAAGTCTACATACAAAATCGTCGTTTCAGACCGCGAAACGTTCAAATCTGATGTAAAATCTGTTTTTCAAAACATGTCTCCAAATCACTTGAAAACGCGTTTTCTAAGCGAATTACGTGTTTTTAGGGTGTTTTGCAGTAACTTCTCTAGTTCAAATCGGCACTCTAGCTGCGCTGGCGAGTGCACCACGGAGTGCCTCCAAAAGCTTGTATTTACTAAAAATCTGTGTATTTTGTCTTATTTTAGCCTAAATAATTAAGTGCCATTGAAACTACAGGTTGAATATGTTACTAAAGTCTACATACAAAATCGTCGTTTCAGACCGTGAAACGCTTAAATATGATGTAAAAACTGTTTTTCAAAACATGTCTCCAAATCACTTGAAAACGCTTTTTCTAAGCGAACTACGTGTTTTTAGAGTGTTTTGCAGTAACTTCTACTTCTAGTGCACCACGGAGAGCTTCCAAAACCTTGTATTCACTAAAAATCAGTGTATTTTGTCATATTGTAGCCTAAATAACCAAGTGCCATCGAAACTACAGGTAGAATATGTTTCCAAAGTGTACATACAAAATCGTCGTTTCAGACCGTGAAACGCTCAAATATGATGTAAAAACTATTTCTCTGAACATGTCTCCAAATCACTTGAAAACGTGTTTTCTAAGCGAATTACGTGTTTTTAGGGTGTTTTGCAGTAACTTCTATAGTTCAAGTCGGCACTCTAGCTGCGCTGGCGAGTGCACCACGGAGTGCCTCCAAAAGCTTGTATTCACTAAAAATCTATGTAATTTGTCTTATTGTAGCCTAAATAATCAAGTGCCATCGAAACTACGGGTAGAATATGTTTCCAAAGTGTACATACAAAATCGTCGTTTCAGACCGTGAAAAGCTCAAATATGATGTAAAAACTATTTCTCTGAACATGTCTCCAAATCACTTAAAAACGTGTTTTCTAAGCGAATTACGTGTTTTTAGGGTGTTTTGCAGTAACTTCTATAGTTCAAATCGGCACTCTAGCTGCGCTGGCGAGTGCACCACTGAGTGCCTCCAAAACCTTGTATTCAGTAAAAATCAGTGTATTTTGTCATATTGTAGCCTAAATAACCAAGTGCCATCGAAACTACAGGTAGAATATGTTTCCAAAGTGTACATACAAAATCGTCGTTTAAGACCGTGAAACGCTCAAATATGATGTAAAAACTGTTTCTCTGAACCTGTCTCCAAATCACTTGAAAACTAGTTTCCTAAGCGAATTACGTGTTTTTAGGGTGTTTTGCTGTAACTTCTATAGTTCAAGTCGACACTCTAGCTGCGCTGGCGAATGCACCACGGAGTGCCTCCAAAACTTTGTATTCACCAAGTACCATCGAAACTACAGGAAGAATATGTTTCCAAAGTGTACATACAAAATCGTCGTTTCAGACCGTGAAACGCTTAAATATGATGTAAATCTGTTTCTCTGAACATATCTCCAAATCAGTTGAAAACCGCGTTTTCTAAGCGAATTATGTGTTTTTAGGGTGTTTTGCATTAACTTCTATAGGTCAATTCGGCACTCTAGCTGCGCTGGCGAGTGCACCACGGAGTGCCTCAAAATGCTTGTATTCACTAAAAATCTGTGTATTTTGTCTTATTGTAGCCTAAATAACCAAGTGCCATCGAAACTACAGGTTGAGTATGAGTTGCTAAAGTCTACATACAAAAACGTCGTTTCAGACAGTGAAACGTTCAAATCTGATGTAAAAACTGTTTTGCAGTAACTTCTATAGTTCAAATCGGCACTCTAGCTGCGCTGGCGAGTGCACCACTGAGTGCCTCCAAAACCTTGTATTCAGTAAAAATCAGTGTATTTTGTCATATTGTAGCCTAAATAACCAAGTGCCATCGAAACTACAGGTAGAATATGTTTCCAAAGTGTACATACAAAATCGTCGTTTAAGACCGTGAAACGCTCAAATATGATGTAAAAACTGTTTCTCTGAACCTGTCTCCAAATCACTTGAAAACGCGTATTCTAAGCGAATTACGTGTTTTTAGAGTGTTTTGCAGTAACTTCTGTAGTTCAAATCGGTACTCTAGCTGCGCTGGCGTATGCACCACGGAGAGCCTAAAAAACCTTGTATTCACTAAAAATCAGTGTATTTTGTCTTATTGTAGCCTAAATAACCAAGTGCCATCAAAACTACAGGTGGAATATGTTTCCACAGTGTACATACTCGTCGTTTCAGACCGTGAAACGCTCAAATATGATGTAAAATCTGTTTCTCTGAACATGTCTCCAAATCACTTGAAAACGCGTTTCCTGAGCGAATTACATGTTTTTAGGGTGTTTTGCAGTAACTTCTATAGTTCAATTCGGCACTCTAGCTGCGCTGGCGAGTGCACCACGGAGTGTTTCCAAAACTTTGTATTCACTAAAAATCAGTGTATTTTGTCATATTGTAGCCTAAATAACCAAGTGCCATCAAAACTACAGGTGGAATATGTTTCCACAGTGTACATACTCGTCGTTTCAGACCGTGAAACGCTCAAATATGATGTAAAAACTGTTTCTCTGAACATGTCTCCAAATCACTTGAAAACGCGTTTTCTAAGCGAATTACGTGTTTTTAGGGTGTTTTGCAGTAACTTCTATAGTTCAAATCGGCACTCTAGCTGTGCTGGCGAGTGCACCACGAAGTGCCTCCAAAAGCTTGTATTCACTAAAAATCTGTGTATTTTGTCTTATTGTATTCTAAATAACCAAGTGCCATCTAAACTACAGGTGGAATATGTTTCCAAAGTACACATACAAAATCGTCATTTCAGACCGTGAAACGCTCAAATATGATGTAAAAACTGTTTCTCAAAACATGTTTCCAAATCACTTGAAAACGCGTTTCCTAAGCGAATTACGTGTTTTTAGGGTGTTTTGCAGTAACATCTATAGTTTAAATCGGCACTGTAGCTGCGCAGGTGAGTGCACTACAGAGTGCTTCCAAAAGCTTGTATTCACTAAAAATCAGTGTATTTTGTCTTATTGTAGCCTATATAACCAAGTGCCAACAAAACTACAGGTTGAATATGTTTCTAAAGTCTACATACAAAATTTCAGACCGTGAAACGTTCAAATCTGATGTAAAAACTGTTTTTCAAAACATGTCTCCAAATCACTTGAAAACGCCTTTTCTAAGCAACCTACGTGTTTTTAGAGTGTTTTGCAGTAACTTCTATAGTTCAAATCGGCACTCTGTCTGCGCTGGCGAGTGCACCACGGAGTGCCTCCAAAAGCTTGTATTTACTAAAAATCTATGTATTTTGTCTTATTGTAGCCTAAATAACCAAGTGCCATCGAAACTACAGGTTGAATATGTTTCTAGTCTACAAACAAAATCGTCGTTCCAGACCGTGAAACGCTCAAATATGATGTAAAAACTGTTTTTCTGAACATGTCTCCAAATCACTTGAAAACGCGTTTTCTAAGCGAATTACGTGTTTTTAGGGTGTTTTGAAGTAACTTCTATAGTTCAAATCGGCACTCTAGCTGCGCTGGCGAGTGCACCACTGAGTGCCTCCAAAACCTTGTATTCAGTAAAAATCTGTGTATTTTGTCATATTGTAGCCTAAATAACCAAGTGCCATCGAAACTACAGGTTGAATATGTTTCTAAAGTGTACATACAAAATCGTCGTTTCAGACCGTGAAACGTTCAAATCTGATGTACAATCTGTTTTTCAAAACATGTCTCCAAATCACTTGAAAACGCGTTTTCTAATTGAATTACGTGTTTTTAGAGTGTTTTTCAGTAACTTCTATACTTCAAATCGGCACTCTAGCTACGCTGGCGAGTGCACCACGGAGGCCTCCAAAAGCTTGTTTCCACTAAAAATCAGTGTATTTTGTCTTATTGTATTCTAAATAACCAAGTGCCATCTAAACTACAGGTGGAATATGTTTCCAAAGTACACATACAAAATCGTCATTTCAGACCGTGAAACGCTCAAATATGATGTAAAAACTGTTTCTCAAAACATGTTTCCAAATCACTTGAAAACGCGTTTCCTAAGCGAATTACGTGTTTTTAGGGTGTTTTGCAGTAACATCTATAGTTTAAATCGGCACTGTAGCTGCGCAGGTGAGTGCACTACAGAGTGCTTCCAAAAGCTTGTATTCACTAAAAATCAGTGTATTTTGTCTTATTGTAGCCTATATAACCAAGTGCCAACAAAACTACAGGTTGAATATGTTTCTAAAGTCTACATACAAAATTTCAGACCGTGAAACGTTCAAATCTGATGTAAAAACTGTTTTTCAAAACATGTCTCCAAATCACTTGAAAACGCCTTTTCTAAGCAACCTACGTGTTTTTAGAGTGTTTTGCAGTAACTTCTATAGTTCAAATCGGCACTCTGTCTGCGCTGGCGAGTGCACCACGGAGTGCCTCCAAAAGCTTGTATTTACTAAAAATCTATGTATTTTGTCTTATTGTAGCCTAAATAACCAAGTGCCATCGAAACTACAGGTTGAATATGTTTCTAGTCTACAAACAAAATCGTCGTTCCAGACCGTGAAACGCTCAAATATGATGTAAAAACTGTTTTTCTGAACATGTCTCCAAATCACTTGAAAACGCGTTTTCTAAGCGAATTACGTGTTTTTAGGGTGTTTTGAAGTAACTTCTATAGTTCAAATCGGCACTCTAGCTGCGCTGGCGAGTGCACCACTGAGTGCCTCCAAAACCTTGTATTCAGTAAAAATCTGTGTATTTTGTCATATTGTAGCCTAAATAACCAAGTGCCATCGAAACTACAGGTTGAATATGTTTCTAAAGTGTACATACAAAATCGTCGTTTCAGACCGTGAAACGTTCAAATCTGATGTACAATCTATTTTTCAAAACACGTCTCCAAATCACTTGAAAACGCGTTTTCTAAACGAATTACGTGTTTTTAGGGTGTTTTGCAGTAACTTCTCTAGTTCAAATCGGCACTCTAGCTGCGCTGGCGAGTGCACCACGGAGTGCTTCCAAAAGCTTGTATTCACTAAAAATCAGTGTATTTTGTCTTATTGTAGCCTAAATAACCAATTGCCAACAAAACTACAGGTGGAATATGTTTCCAAAGTAAACATACAAAATCGTCATTTCAGACCGTGAAACGCTCAAATATGATGTAAAAACTGTTTCTCAAAACATGTTTCCAAATCATTGGAAAACGCGTTACCTAAGCGAACTACGTGTTTTTAGAGTGTTTTGCAGTAACCTCTATAGTTCAAATCGGCACTCTAGCTGCGCTGGCGAGTGCACCACGGAGTGCCTCCAAAAGCTTGTATTTACTAAAAATCTGTGTATTTTGTCTTATTTTAGCCTAAATAATCAAGTGCCATTGAAACTACAGGTTGAATATGTTTCTAAAGTCTACATACAAAATCGTCGTTTCAGACCGTGAAACGCTTAAATATGATGTAAAAACTGTTTTTCAAAACACGTCTCCAAATCACTTGAAAACGCGTTTTCTAAGCGAATTACGTGTTTTTAGGGTGTTTTACAGTAACTTCTATAGTTTAAATCGGCACTCTAGCTGCGCTGGCGAGTGCACCACGAAGTGCTTCCAAAAGCTTGTATTCACTAAAAATCTGTGTATTTTGTCATATTGTAGCCTAAATAAACAAGTTCCATCGAAACTACAGGTATAATATGTTTCCAAAGTGTACATACAAAATCATCGTTTCAGACCGTGAAACGCTCAAATATGATGTAAAAACTATTTCTCTGAACATGTCTCCAAATCACTTGAAAACGTGTTTTCTAAGCGAATTACGTGTTTTTAGGGTGTTTTGCAGTAACTTCTATAGTTCAAGTCGGCACTCTAGCTGCGCTGGCGAGTGCACCACGGAGTGCCTCCAAAAGCTTGTATTCACTAAAAATCTATGTAATTTGTCTTATTGTAGCCTAAATAATCAAGTGCCATCGAAACTACAGGTAGAATATGTTTCCAAAGTGTACATACAAATTCGTCGTTTCAGACCGTGAAAAGCTCAAATATGATGTAAAAACTATTTCTCTGAACATGTCTCCAAATTACTTGAAAACGTGTTTTCTAAGCGAATTACGTGTTTTTAGGGTGTTTTGCAGTAACTTCTATAGTTCAAATCGTCACTCTAGCTGCGCCGGCGAGTGCACCACGGAGGGCCTCCAAAAGCTTGTATTTACTAAAAATCTGTGTATTTTGTCTTATTGTAGCCTAAATAACCTAGTGCCATCGAAACTACAGGTTAAATATGTTTCTAAAGTCTACATACAAAATCGTCGTTTCAGACCGTGAAACGCTCAAATATGATGAAAAATCTGTTTCTCTGAACATGTCTCCAAATCACTTGAAAACGCGTTTCCTAAGCGAATTACTTGTTTTTAGGGTGTTTTGCAGTAACTTCTATAGTTCAAATCGGCACTCTAGCTGCGCTGGCGAGTGCACCACGGAGTGCTTTCAAAACCTTGTAATCACTAAAAATCAGTGTATTTTGTCATATTGTAGCCTAAATAACTAAGTGCCATCAAAACTACAGGTGGAATATGTTTCCACAGTGTACATACTCGTCGTTTCAGACCGTGAAACGCTCAAATATGATGTAAAAACTGTTTTTCAAAATATGTCTCCAAATCACTTGAAAACGCCTTTTCTAAGCAACCAACGTGTTTTTAGAGTGTTTTGCAGTAACTTCTATAGTTCAAATCGGCACTCTAGCTGCGCTGGCGAGTGCACCACGGAGTGCCTCCAAAAGCTCGTATTCACTAAAAATCAGTGTATTTTGTCTTCTTGTAGCTAAATAACCAAGTGCCATCGAAACTACAGGTGGAATATGTTTCCAAAGTGTACATACAAAATCGTCGTTTTAGACCGTGAAACGCTCAAATATGATGTAAAAACTGTTTCTCAAAACATGTCTCCAAATCACTTGAAAACGCGTTTCCTAAGCGAATTACGTGTTTTTAGGGTGTTTTGCAGTAACTTCTATAGTTCAAATCTGCACTCTAGCTGCGCTGGCGAGTGCACCACGGAGTGCCTCCAAAACCTTGTATTCACTAAAATTCAGTGTATTTTGTCATATTATCGCCTAAATAACCAAGTGCCATCGAAACTACAGGTAGAATATGTTTCCAAAGTGTACATACAAAATCATCGTTTCAGACCGTGAAACGCTCAAATATGATGTAAAAACTGTTTCTCTGAACATGTCTCCAAATCATTTGAAAACGCGTTTTCTAAGTGAATTGCGTATTTTTAGGGTGTTTTTCAGTTACTTCTATAGTTCAAATCGACATTCTAGCTGCGCTGGCGAGTGCACAACGGAGTGCCTCCAAAACCTTGTATTCACTAAAAATCAGTGTATTTTGTGTTATTGTAGCCTAAATAATCAAGTGCTACCGAAACTACAGGTGGAATATTTTTCTAAAGCCTACATACAAAATCGTCGTTTCAGACCGTGAAACGCTCAAATGTAAAAACTCTTTCTCAAAACATGTCTCCAAATCACTTGAAAACGCGTTTCCT
Organism: Harpalus rubripes; assembly: GCA_963082715.1. Lineage (NCBI taxonomy): Eukaryota > Metazoa > Arthropoda > Insecta > Coleoptera > Carabidae > Harpalus > Harpalus rubripes. The sequence goes on along the minus strand of OY720452.1, from coordinate 38,283,421 downwards.
AAGCGAATTACGTGTTTTTAGGGTGTTTTGCAGAAACTTCTGTAGTTCAAATCAGCACTCTAGCTGCGCTGGCGAGTGCACCACGGAGTGCCTCCAAAACCTTGTATTTATTAAAAATCAGTGTATTTCGTCTTATAGTAGCCTAAATAACCAAAAGCCATCGAAAATACAGGTAGAATATGTTTCCAAAGTGTAAATACAAAATCGTCGTTTCAGACTGTGAAACGCTCAAATATGATGTAAAAACTGTTTCTCTGAACAAGTCTCCAAATCACTTGAAAACGCGTTTTCTAAGCGAATTACGTGTTTTTAGGGTGTTTTACAGTAACTTCTATAGTTCAAATCGGCACTCTAGCTGCGCTGGCGAGTGCACCACGAAGTGCCTCCAAAAGCTTGTATTCACTAAAAATCTGTGTATTTTGTCTTATTGTAGCCTAAATAACCAAGTGCCATCGAAACTACAGGTTGAATATATTTCTAAAGTCTACATACAAAATCGTCGTTTCAGACCGTGAAACGTTCAAATCTGATGTAAAATCTGTTTTTCAAAACATGTCTCCAAATCACTTGAAAACGCGTTTTCTAATTGAATTACGTGTTTTTAGAGTGTTTTTCAGTAACTTCTATAGTTCAAATCGGCACTCTAGCTACGCTGGCGAGTGCACCACGGAGGCCTCCAAAAGCTTGTTTCCACTAAAAATCAGTGAATTTTGTCTTATTGTATCCTAAATAACCAAGTGCCATCTAAACTACAGGTGGAATATGTTTCCAAAGTACACATACAAAATCCTCATTTCAGACCGTGAAACGCTCAAATATGATGTAAAAACTGTTTCTCAAAACATGTTTCCAAAAAACTTGAAAACGCGTTTCCTAAGCGAATTACGTGTTTTTAGGGTGTTTTGCAGTAACATATATAGTTTAAATCGGCACTGTAGCTGCGCTGGTGAGTGCACCACAGAGTGCTTCCAAAAGCTTGTATTCACTAAAAATCAGTGTATTTTGTCTTATTGTAGCCTATATAACCAAGTGCCAACAAAACTACAGGTTGAATATGTTTCTAAAGTCTACATACAAAATTGTCTTTCAGACCGTGAAACGTTCAAATCTGATGTAAAAACTGTTTTTCAAAACATGTCTCCAAATCACTTGAAAACGCCTTTTCTAAGCAACCAACGTGTTTTTAGAGTGTTTTGCAGTAACTTCTATAGTTCAAATCGGTACTCTAGCTGCGCTGGCGAGTGCACCACGGAGTGCCTCCAAAAGCTTGTATTCACTAAAAATCTATGTATTTTGTCTTATTGTAGCCTAAATAACCAAGTGCCATCGAAACTACAGGTTGAATATGTTTCTAATGTGTACATACAAAATCGTCGTTTCAGACCGTGAAACGTTCAAATCTGATGTAAAAACTATTTTTCAAAACATGTCTCCAAATCACTTGAAAACGCGTTTCTAAGCGAATTACGTGTTTTTAGGGTGTTTTACAGTAACTTCTATAGTTCAAATCGGTACTCTAGCTGCGCTGGCGAGTGCACCACGAAGTGCCTCCAAAAGCTTGTATTCACTAAAAATCTGTGTATTTTGAATTATTGTATCCTAAATAACCAAGTGCCATCGAAACTACAGGTGGAATATGTTTCCGAAGTGTACATACAAAATCGTCATTTCAGGCCGTGAAACGCTCAAATATGATGTAAAAACTGTTTTCAAATCACTTAAAAACGCGTTTCCTATGCGAATTACGTGTTTTTAGGGTGTTTTGCAGTAACTTCTATAGTTCAAAACGGCACTCTAGCTGCGCTGGCGAGTGCACCACGGAGTGCCTCCAAAAGCTTGTATTCACTAAAAATCTGTAAATTTTGTCTTATTGTAGCCTAAATAACCAAGTGCCAACGATACTACAGGTTGAATATGTTTTTAAAGTCTACATACAAAATCGTCGTTTCAGACCGCGAAATGTTCAAATCTGATGTAAAATCTGTTTTTCAAAACATGTCTCCAAATCACTTGAAAACGCGTTTTCTAAGCGAATTACGTGTTTTTAGGGTGTTTTGCAGTAACTTCTCTAGTTCAAATCGGCACTCTAGCTGCGCTGGCGAGTGCACCACGGAGTGCCTCCAAAAGCTTGTATTTACTAAAAATCTGTGTATTTTGTCTTATTTTAGCCTAAATAATCAAGTGCCATTGAAACTACAGGTTGAATATGTTACTAAAGTCTACATACAAAATCGTCGTTTCAGACCGTGAAACGCTTAAATATGATGTAAAAACTGTTTTTCAAAACACGTCTCCAAATCACTTGAAAACGCATTTTCTTAGCAAATTACGTGTTTTTAGGGTATTTTGCAGTAACGTCTATAGTTGTAATCGGCACTCTAGCTGCGCTGGCGAGTGCACCACGGAGTGCTTCCAAAAGCTTGTATTCACTAAAAATCAGTGTATTTTGTCTTATTGTAGCCTAAATAACCAAGTGCCAACAAAACTACAGGTTGAATATGTTTCTAAAGTCTACATACAAAATCATCTTTCAGACCGTGAAACGTTCAAATCTGATGTAAAAACTGTTTTTCAAAACATGTCTCCAAATCACTTGAAAACGCCTTTTCTAAGCGAACTACGTGTTTTTAGAGTGTTTTGCAGTAACTTCTACTTCTAGTGCACCACGGAGAGCTTCCAAAACCTTGTATTCACTAAAAATCAGTGTATTTTGTCATATTGTAGCCTAAATAACCAAGTGCCATCGAAACTACAGGTAGAATATGTTTCCAAAGTGTACATACAAAATCGTCGTTTCAGACCGTGAAACGCTCAAATATGATGTAAAAACTATTTCTCTGAACATGTCTCCAAATCACTTGAAAACGTGTTTTCTAAGCGAATTACGTGTTTTTAGGGTGTTTTGCAGTAACTTCTATAGTTCAAGCCGGCACTCTAGCTGCGCTGGCGAGTGCACCACGGAGTGCCTCCAAAAGCTTGTATTCACTAAAAATCTATGTAATTTGTCTTATTGTAGCCTAAATAATCAAGTGCCATCGAAACTACAGGTAGAATATGTTTCCAAAGTGTACATACAAATTCGTCGTTTCAGACCGTGAAAAGCTCAAATATGATGTAAAAACTATTTCTCTGAACATGTCTCCAAATCACTTGAAAACGTGTTTTCTAAGCGAATTACGTGTTTTTAGGGTGTTTTGCAGTAACTTCTATAGTTCAAATCGGCACTCTAGCTGCGCTGGCGAGTGCACCACTGAGTGCCTCCAAAACCTTGTATTCAGTAAAAATCAGTGTATTTTGTCATATTGTAGCCTAAATAACCAAGTGCCATCGAAACTACAGGTAGAATATGTTTCCAAAGTGTACATACAAAATCGTCGTTTAAGACCGTGAAACGCTCAAATATGATGTAAAAACTGTTTCTCTGAACCTGTCTCCAAATCACTTGAAAACTAGTTTCCTAAGCGAATTACGTGTTTTTAGGGTGTTTTGCAGTAACTTCTATAGTTCAAATCGACACTCTAGCTGCGCTGGCGAATGCACCACGGAGTGCCTCCAAAACTTTGTATTCACCAAGTGCCATCGAAACTACAGGAAGAATATGTTTCCAAAGTGTACATACAAAATCGTCGTTTCAGACCGTGAAACGCTTAAATATGATGTAAATCTGTTTCTCTGAACATATCTCCAAATCAGTTGAAAACCGCGTTTTCTAAGCGAATTATGTGTTTTTAGGGTGTTTTGCATTAACTTCTATAGGTCAAATCGGCACTCCTGCTGCGCTGGCGAGTGCACCACGGAGTGCCTCAAAATGCTTGTATTCACTAAAAATCTGTGTATTTTGTCTTATTGTAGCCTAAATAACCAAGTGCCATCGAAATTACAGGTTGAATATGTTTCTAAAGTCTACATACAAAATCGTGTTTCAGACCGTGAAACGTTCAAATCTGATGTGAAAACTGTTTTTCAAAACATGTCTGCAAATCACTTGAAAACGCGTTTTCTAAGCGAATTACGTGTTTCTAAAGTGTTTTGCAGTAACTTCTATAGTTCAAATCGGCACTCTAGCTGCGCTGGCGAGTGCACCACGGAGGCCTCCAAAAGCTTGTTTTCACTAAAAATCAGTGTATTTTGTCTTAATGTATCCTAAATAACCAAGTGCCATCGAAACTTCAGGTGGAATATGTTTCCAAAGTGTACATACAAAATTGTCGTTTCACACCGTGATTCGCTCACATATGATGTAAAATCTGTTTCTCAAAACATGTCTCCAAATCACTTGAAAACGGGTTTCCTAAACGAATTACGTGTTTTTAGGGTGTTTTGCAGTAACTTCTATAGTTCAAATCGGCACTCTAGCTGCGCCGGCGAGTGCACCACGGAGGGCCTCCAAAAGCTTGTATTTACTAAAAATCTGTGTATTTTGTCTTATTGTAGCCTAAATAACCTAGTGCCATCGAAACTACAGGTTAAATATGTTTCTAAAGTCTACATACAAAATCGTCGTTTCAGACAGTGAAACGCTCAAATATGATGTAAAAACTGTTTCTCTGAACATGTTTTCAAATCACTTGAAAACGCGTTTCCTAAGCGAATTACGTGTTATTAGGGTGTTTTTCAGTAACTTCTATAGTTCAAATTGGCACTCTAGCTGCGCTAGCGAGTGCACCACGGAGTGCTTCCAAAACCTTGTATTCGCTAAAAATCAGTGTATTTTGTCATATTGTAGCCTAAATAACCAAGTGCCATCGAAACTACAGGTTGAGTATGTTTCTAAAGTCTACATACAAAAACGTCGTTTCAGACAGTGAAACGTTCAAATCTGATGTAAAAACTGTTTTTCAAAACATGTCTCCAAATCACTTGAAAACGCGTATTCTAAGCGAATTACGTGTTTTTAGAGTGTTTTGCAGTAACTTCTGTAGTTCAAATCGGTACTCTAGCTGCGCTGGCGTATGCACCACGGAGTGCCTCCAGAACCTTGTATTCACTAAAAATCAATGTATTTTGTCTTATTGTAGCCTAAATAACCAAGTGCCATCAAAACTACAGGTGGAATATGTTTCCACAGTGTACATACACGTCGTTTCACACCGTGAAACGCTCAAATATGATGTAAAATCTGTTTCTCTGAACCTGTCTCCAAATCACTTGAAAACTAGTTTCCTAAGCGAATTACGTGTTTTTAGGGTGTTTTGCAGTAACTTCTATAGTTCAAATCGACACTCTAGCTGCGCTGGCGAATGCACCACGGAGTGCCTCCAAAACTTTGTATTCACCAAGTGCCATCGAAACTACAGGAAGAATATGTTTCCAAAGTGTACATACAAAATCGTCGTTTCAGACCGTGAAACGCTTAAATATGATGTAAATCTGTTTCTCTCAACATATCTCCAAATCAGTTAAAAACCGCGTTTTCTAAGCGAATTACGTGTTATTAGGGTGTTTTTCAGTAACTTCTATAGTTCAAATTGGCACTCTAGCTGCGCTAGCGAGTGCACCACGGAGTGCTTCCAAAACCTTGTATTCGCTAAAAATCAGTGTATTTTGTCATATTGTACCCTAATTAACCAAATGCCATCGAAACTACAGGTTGAATATGTTTCTAAAGTCTACATACAAAATCGTCGTTTCAGACCGTGAAACGTTCAAATATGATGTAAAAACTGTTTTTCAAAACATGTCTCCAAATCACTTGAAAACGCGTTTCCTAAGCGAATTACGTGTTTTTAGGGTGTTTTGCAGTAACTTCTATAGTCCAAATCGGCACAATAGCTGCGCTGGCGAGTGCACCACGGAGTGCCTCCAAAAGCATGTATTCACTGAAAATCAGTGTATTTTGTCTTATTGTAGCCTAAATAAACAAGTGCCGCCATCGAAACTACAGGTGGAATATGTTTCCAAAGTGTACGTACAAAATCGTCGTTTCAGACCGTGAAACGTTCAAATATGATGTAAAAACTATTTTCAAAACATGTCTCCAAATCACTTGAAAACGCGTTTCCTAAGCGAATTACGTGTTTTTAGGGTGTTTTGCAGTAACTTCTATAGTTCAATTGGCACTCTAGCTGCGCTGGCGAGTGCACCACGGACTGCCTTCAAAACCTTGTATTCACTAAAAATCAGTGTATTTTGTTATAGTGTACCCTAAATAACCAAGTAACATCGAAACTACAGGTTGAATATGTTTCAAAAGTCTACATACAATCGTTGTTTCAGACCGTGAAACTTTCAAATCTGATGTAAAAACTGTTTTTAAAACATATCTCCAAATCACTTGTAAACGCGTTTTCTAAGCGAATTACGTGTTTTTAGGGTGTTTTGCAGTAACTTCTATAGTTCAAATTAGCACTCTAGCTGCGCTAGCGAGTGCACCACGGAGTGCCTCCAAAACCTTGTATTCACTAATAATCAGTGTATTTTGTCTTATTGTAGCCTGAATAACCAAGTGCCATTGAAACTACAGGTGGAATATGTTTCCAAAGTGTACATACAAAATCGTCGTTTCAGACCGTGAAACGCTCAAATATGATGTAAAAACTATTTCTCTAAACATGTCTCCAAATCAGTTGACAACGCGTTTTCTAAGCGAATTACGTGTATTTAAGGGTTGTTTTGCAGTAACTTCTATAGTTCAAATCGGCACTCTAGCTGCGCTGGCGGATGCACCATGGAGTGCCTCCAAAACTTTGTATTCACCAAGTGCCATCGAAACTACAGGTGGAATAAGTTTCCAAAGGGTACATACAAAATCGTCGTTTCAGACCGTGAAACGCTCAAATATGATGTAAAAACTATTTCTCTAAACATGTCTCCAAATCACTTGAAAACGTGTTTTCTAAGCGAATTACGTGTTTTTAGGGTGTTTTGCAGTAACTTCTATAGTTTAAGTCGGCACTCTATCTGCGCTGGCGAGTGCACCACGGAGTGCTTCCAAAACCTTGTATTCACTAAAAATCAGTGTATTTTGTCATATTGTAGCCTAAATAAACAAGTGCCATCGAAACTACAGGTAGAATATGTTTCCAAAGTGTACATACAAAATCGTCGTTTCAGACCGTGAAACGCTCAAATATGATGTAAAAACTATTTCTCTGAACATGTCTCCAAATCACTTGAAAACGTGTTTTCTAAGCGAATGAGGTGTTTTTAGGGTGTTTTGCAGTAACTTCTATAGTTCAAATCGACACTCTAGCTGCGCTGGCGAATGCACCACGGAGTGCCTCCAAAACTTTGTATTCACCAAGTGCCATCGAAACTACAGGAAGAATATGTTTCCAAAGTGTACATACAAAATAGTCGTTTCAGACCGTGAAACGCTTAAATATGATGTAAATCTGTTTCTCTGAACATATCTCCAAATCAGTTAAAAACCGCGTTTTCTAAGCGAATTATGTGTTTTAAGAGTGTTTTGCATTAACTTCTATAGGTCAAATCGGCACTCTAGCTGCGCTGGCGAGTGCACCACGGAGTGCCTCAAAATGCTTGTATTCACTAAAAATCTGTGTATTTTGTCTTATTGTAGCCTAAATAACCAAGTGCCATCGAAACTACAGGTTGAGTATGTTTCTAAAGTCTACATACAAAAACGTCGTTTCAGACAGTGAAACGTTCAAATCTGATGTAAAAACTGTTTTTCAAAACATGTCTCCAAATCACTTGAAAACGCGTATTCTAAGCGAATTACGTGTTTTAAGAGTGTTTTGCAGTAACTTTTGTAGTTCAAATCGGTACTCTAGCTGCGCTAGCGTATGCACCACGGAGTGCCTCCAGAACCTTGTATTCACTAAAAATCAATGTATTTTGTCTTATTGTAGCCTAAACAACCAAGTGCCATCAAAACTACAGGTGGAATATGTTTCCACAGTGTACATACACGTCGTTTCAGACCGTGAAACGCTCAAATATGATGTAAAATCTGTTTCTCTGAACATGTCTCCAAATCACTTGAAAACGCGTTTCCTAAGCGAATTACGTGTTTTTAGGGTGTTTTGCAGTAACTTCTATAGTTCACATCGGCACTCTAGCTGCGCTGGCGAGTACACCACGGAGTGCCTCTAAAAGCTTGTATTCACTAAAAATCTGTGTATTTTGTCTTATTGTACCCTAAATAACCAAGTGCTATCGAAGCTACAGGTAGAATATGTTTCCAAAGTGTACATACAAAATCGTCGTTACAGACCGTGAAATGCTCAAATATGATGTAAAAATTGTTTCCCTGAACATGTCTCCAAATCAGTTGACAACGCGTTTTCTAAGCGAATTACGTGTATTTAAGGGTTGTTTTGCAGTAACTTCTATAGTTCAAATCGGCACTCTAGCTGCGCTGGCGGATGCACCATGGAGTGCCTCCAAAACTTTGTATTCACCAAGTGCCATCGAAACTACAGGTGGAATAAGTTTCCAAAGGGTACATACAAAATCGTCGTTTCAGACCGTGAAACGCTCAAATATGATGTAAAAACTATTTCTCTAAACATGTCTCCAAATCACTTGAAAACGTGTTTTCTAAGCGAATTACGTGTTTTTAGGGTGTTTTGCAGTAACTTCTATAGTTTAAGTCGGCACTCTATCTGCGCTGGCGAGTGCACCACGGAGTGCTTCCAAAACCTTGTATTCACTAAAAATCAGTGTATTTTGTCATATTGTAGCCTAAATAAACAAGTGCCATCGAAACTACAGGTAGAATATGTTTCCAAAGTGTACATACAAAATCGTCGTTTCAGACCGTGAAACGCTCAAATATGATGTAAAAACTATTTCTCTGAACATGTCTCCAAATCACTTGAAAACGTGTTTTCTAAGCGAATTAGGTGTTTTTAGGGTGTTTTGCAGTAACTTCTATAGTTCAAATCGACACTCTAGCTGCGCTGGCGAATGCACCACGGAGTGCCTCCAAAACTTTGTATTCACCAAGTGCCATCGAAACTACAGGAAGAATATGTTTCCAAAGTGTACATACAAAATAGTCGTTTCAGACCGTGAAACGCTTAAATATGATGTAAATCTGTTTCTCTGAACATATCTCCAAATCAGTTAAAAACCGCGTTTTCTAAGCGAATTATGTGTTTTAAGAGTGTTTTGCATTAACTTCTATAGGTCAAATCGGCACTCTAGCTGCGCTGGCGAGTGCACCACAGAGTGCCTCAAAATGCTTGTATTCACTAAAAATCTGTGTATTTTGTCTTATTGTAGCCTAAATAACCAAGTGCCATCGAAACTACAGGTTGAGTATGTTTCTAAAGTCTACATACAAAAACGTCGTTTCAGACAGTGAAACGTTCAAATCTGATGTAAAAACTGTTTTTAAAACATGTCTCCAAATCACTTGAAAACGCGTATTCTAAGCGAATTACGTGTTTTAAGAGTGTTTTGCAGTAACTTTTGTAGTTCAAATCGGTACTCTAGCTGCGCTAGCGTATGCACCACGGAGTGCCTCCAGAACCTTGTATTCACTAAAAATCAGTGTATTTTGTCTGATTGTAGCGTAAATAACCAAGTGCCATCAAAACTACAGGTGGAATATGTTTCCACAGTGTACATACTCGTCGTTTCAGACCGTGAAACGCTCAAATATGATGTAAAATCTGTTTCTCTGAACATGTCTCCAAATCACTTGAAAACGCGTTTCCTAAGCGAATTACGTGTTTTTAGGGTGTTTTGCAGTAACTTCTATAGTTCAAATCGGCACTCTAGCTGCGCTGGCGAGTGCACCACGGAGTGCTTCCAAAACCTTGTATTCACTAAAAATCAGTGTATTTTGTCATATTGTAGCCTTAATAACCTAGTGCCATCAAAACTACAGGTGGAATATGTTTCCACAGTGTACATACTCGTCGTTTCAGACCGTGAAACGCTCAAATATGATGTAAAAACTATTTCTCTGAACATGTCTCCAAATCACTTGAAAACGTGTTTTCTAAGCGAATTAGGTGTTTTTGGGGTGTTTTGCAGTAACTTCTATAGTTCAAATCGACACTCTAGCTGCGCTGGCGAATGCACCACGGAGTGCCTCCAAAACTTTGTATTCACCAAGTGCCATCGAAACTACAGGAAGAATATGTTTCCAAAGTGTACATACAAAATAGTCGTTTCAGACCGTGAAACGCTTAAATATGATGTAAATCTGTTTCTCTGAACATATCTCCAAATCAGTTAAAAACCGCGTTTTCTAAGCGAATTATGTGTTTTAAGAGTGTTTTGCATTAACTTCTATAGGTCAAATCGGCACTCTAGCTGCGCTGGCGAGTGCACCACAGAGTGCCTCAAAATGCTTGTATTCACTAAAAATCTGTGTATTTTGTCTTATTGTAGCCTAAATAACCAAGTGCCATCGAAACTACAGGTTGAGTATGTTTCTAAAGTCTACATACAAAAACGTCGTTTCAGACAGTGAAACGTTCAAATCTGATGTAAAAACTGTTTTTTAAAACATGTCTCCAAATCACTTGAAAACGCGTATTCTAAGCGAATTACGTGTTTTAAGAGTGTTTTGCAGTAACTTTTGTAGTTCAAATCGGTACTCTAGCTGCGCTAGCGTATGCACCACGGAGTGCCTCCAGAACCTTGTATTCACTAAAAATCAGTGTATTTTGTCTTATTGTAGCGTAAATAACCAAGTGCCATCAAAACTACAGGTGGAATATGTTTCCACAGTGTACATACACGTCGTTTCAGACCGTGAAACGCTCAAATATGATGTAAAATCTGTTTCTCTGAACATGTCTCCAAATCACTTGAAAACGCGTTTCCTAAGCGAATTACGTGTTTTTAGGGTGTTTTGCAGTAACTTCTATAGTTCACATCGGCACTCTAGCTGCGCTGGCGAGTACACCACGGAGTGCCTCTAAAAGCTTGTATTCACTAAAAATCTGTGTATTTTGTCTTATTGTACCCTAAATAACCAAGTGCTATCGAAGCTACAGGTAGAATATTTTTTCCAAAGTGTACATACAAAATCGTCGTTTCAGACCGTGAAATGCTCAAATATGATGTAAAAATTGTTTCCCTGAACATGTCTCCAAATCAGTTGACAACGCGTTTTCTAAGCGAATTACGTGTATTTAAGGGTTGTTTTGCAGTAACTTCTATAGTTCAAATCGGCACTCTAGCTGCGCTGGCGGATGCACCATGGAGTGCCTCCAAAACTTTGTATTCACCAAGTGCCATCGAAACTACAGGTGGAATAAGTTTCCAAAGGGTACATACAAAATCGTCGTTTCAGACCGTGAAACGCTCAAATATGATGTAAAAACTATTTCTCTAAACATGTCTCCAAATCACTTGAAAACGTGTTTTCTAAGCGAATTACGTGTTTTTAGGGTGTTTTGCAGTAACTTCTATAGTTTAAGTCGGCACTCTATCTGCGCTGGCGAGTGCACCACGGAGTGCTTCCAAAACCTTGTATTCACTAAAAATCAGTGTATTTTGTCATATTGTAGCCTAAATAAACAAGTGCCATCAAAACTACAGGTAGAATATGTTTCCAAAGTATACATACAAAATCGTCGTTACAGACCGTGAAACGCTCAAATATGATGTAAAAACTATTTCTCTGAACATGTCTCCAAATCACTTGAAAACGTGTTTTCTAAGCGAATAACGTGTTTTTAGGGTGTTTTGCAGTAACTTCTATAGTTCAAGTCGGCACTCTAGCTGCGCTGGCGAGTGCACCACGGAGTGCCTCCAAAAGCTTGTATTCACTAAAAATCTATGCATTTTGTCTTATTGTAGCCTAAATAATCAAGTGCCATCGAAACTATAGGTTCAATATGTTTCTAGTCTACAAACAAAATCGACGTTTCAGACCGTGAAACGCTCAAATATGATGTAAACATTGTTTTTCAAAATATGTCTCCAAATCACTTGAAAACGCGTTTCCTAAGCGTATTACGAAATTTTAGTGTGTTTTGCAGTAACTTCTATGGTTCAAATCGGCACTCTAGCTGCGCTAGCGGGTGCACCACGGAGTGCCTCCAAAACCTTGTATTCACTAAAAATCTGTGTATTTTGTCGTATTGTAGCCTAAATAACCAAGTGCCATCAAAACTACAGGTAGAATATGTTTCCAAAGTGAACATACAAAATCGTCGTTTCAGACTGTGAAATGCTCAAATATGATGTAAAAATTGGTTCCCTGAACATGTCTCCAAATCAGTTGAAAACGCGTTTTCTAAGCGAATAACGTGTTTTTAGGGTGTTTTGCAGTAACTTCTATAGTTCAAATCGGCATTCTAGCTGCGCTGGCGAGTGCACCACGGAGTGCCTCCAAAAGCTTGTATTCACTAAAAATCAGTGTGTTTTGTCTTTTTGTAGCTAAATAACCATGCTTATTGTAGCCTAAATAATCAAGTACCATCGAAACTACAGGTAGAATATGTTTCCAAAGTGTACATACAAAATCGTCGTTTCAGACCGTGAAAAGCTCAAATATGATGTAAAAACTATTTCTCTGAACATGTCTCCAAATCACTTGAAAACGTGTTTTCTAAGCGAATTACGTGTTTTTAGGGTGTTTTGCAGTAACTTCTATAGTTCAAATCGGCACTCTAGCTGCGCTGGCGAGTGCACCACTGAGTGCCTCCAAAACCTTGTATTCAGTGAAAATCAGTGTATTTTGTCATATTGTAGCCTAAATAACCAAGTGCCATTGAAACTACAGGTAGAATATGTTTCCAAAGTTTACACACAAAATCGTCGTTTAAGACCGTGAAACGCTCAAATATGTTGTAAAAACTGTTTCTCTGAACCTGTCTCCAAATCACTTGAAAACTAGTTTCCTAAGCGAATTACGTGTTTTTAGGGTGTTTTGCAGTAACTTCTATAGTTCAAATCGACACTCTAGCTGCGCTGGCGAATGCACCACGGAGTGCCTCCAAAACTTTGTATTCACCAAGTGTCATTGAAACTACAGGAAGAATATGTTTCCAAAGTGTACATACAAAATCGTCGTTTCAGACCGTGAAACGCTTAAATATGATGTAAATCTGTTTCTCTGAACATATCTCCAAATCAGTTGACAACCGCGTTTTCTAAGCGAATTATGTGTTTTTAGGGTGTTTTGCATTAACTTCTATAGGTCAAATCGGCACTCTAACTGCGCTGGCGAGTGCACCACGGAGTGCCTCAAAATGCTTGTATTCACTAAAAATCTCTGTATTTTGTCTTATTGTAGCCTAAATAACCAAGTGCCATCGAAACTACAGGTTGAATATGATTCTAAAGTCTACATACAAAAACGTCGTTTCAGACAGTGAAACGTTCAAATCTGATGTAAAAACTGTTTTTCAAAACATGTCTCCAAATCACTTGAAAACGCGTATTCTAAGGGAATTACGTGTTTTTAGAGTTTTTTGCAGTAACTTTTGTAGTTCAAATCGGTACTCTAGCTGCGCTAGCGTATGCACCACGGAGTGCCTCCAAAACCTTGTATTCACTAAAAATCAGTGTATTTTGTCTTATTGTAGCCTAAATAACCTAGTGCCATCAAAACTACAGGTGGAATATGTTTCCACAGTGTACATACTCGTCGTTTCAGACCGTGAAACGCTCAAATATGATGTAAAATCTGTTTCTCTGAACATGTCTCCAAATCACTTGAAAACGCGTTTCCTAAGCGAATTACGTGTTTTTAGGGTGTTTTGCAGTAACTTCTATAGTTCAAATCGGCACTCTAGCTGCGCTGGCGAGTGCACCACGGAGTGCTTCCAAAACCTTGTATTCACTAAAAATCAGTGTATTTTGTCATATTGTAGCCTTAATAACCTAGTGCCATCAAAACTACAGGTGGAATATGTTTCCACAGTGTACATACTCGTCGTTTCAGACCGTGAAACGCTCAAATATGATGTAAAAACTGTTTCTCTGTACATGTCTCCAAATCACTTGAAAACGCGTTTCCTAAGCGAATTACGTGTTTTTAGGGTGTTTTGCAGTAACTTCTATAGTTCACATCGGCACTCTAGCTGCGCTGGCGAGTACACCACGGAGTGCCTCTAAAAGCTTTTATTCACTAAAAATCTGTGTATTTTGTCATATTGTAGCCTAAATAACCAAGTGGCATCGAAACTACAGGTTGAGTATGTTTCTAAAGTCTACATACAAAAACGTCGTTTCAGACCGTGAAACGTTCAAATCTGATGTAAAAACTGTTTTTCAAAATATGTCTCCAAATCACTTGAAAACGCGTATTCTAAGCGAATTACGTGTTTGTAGAGTGTTTTGCAGTAACTTCTGAAGTTCAAATCGGTACTCTAGCTGCGCTGGCGTGTGCACCACGGAGTGCCTCCAAAACCTTGTATTCTCTAAAAATCAGTGTATTTTGTCTTATTGTAGCCTAATTAACCAAGTGCCATCAAAACTGCAGGTGGAATATGTTTCCACAGTGTACATACTCGTCGTTTCAGACCTTGAAACGCTCAAATATGATGTAAAAACTGTTTCTCAAAACATGTCTCCAAATCACTTGAAAACGCGTTTCCTAAGCGAATTACGAGTTTTTAGGGTGTTTTGCAGTAAATTCTATAGTTCAAATCGGCACTCTAACTGCGCTAGCGGGTGCACCACGGAGTGCCTCCAAAGCCTTGTATTCACTAAAAATCTGTGTATTTTCTCATATTGTAGCCTAAATAACCAAGTGCCATCGAAACTACAGGTGGAATATGTTTCCACAGTGTACATACACGTCGTTTCAGACCGTGAAACGCTCAAATATGATGTAAAATCTGTTTCTCTGAACATGTCTCCAAATCACTTGAAAACGCGTTTCCTAAGCGAATTACGTGTTTTTAGGGTGTTTTGCAGTAACTTCTATAGTTCACATCGGCACTCTAGCTGCGCTGGCGAGTACACCACGGAGTGCCTCTAAAAGCTTGTATTCACTAAAAATCTGTGTATTTTGTCTTATTGTACCCTAAATAACCAAGTGCTATCGAAGCTACAGGTAGAATATGTTTCCAAAGTGTACATACAAAATCGTCGTTTCAGACCGTGAAATGCTCAAATATGATGTAAAAATTGTTTCCCTGAACATGTCTCCAAATCAGTTGACAACGCGTTTTCTAAGCGAATTACCTGTATTTAAGGGTGTTTTGCAGTAACTTCTATAGTTCAAATCGGTACTCTAGCTGCGCTGGCGGATGCACCATGGAGTGCCTCCAAAACTTTGTATTCACCAAGTGCCATCGAAACTACAGGTGGAATAAGTTTCCAAATGGTACATACAAAATCGTCGTTTCAGACCGTGAAACGCTCAAATATGATGTAAAAACTAGTTCTCTAAACATGTCTCCAAATTACTTGAAAACGCGTTTTCTAAGCGAATTACGTGTTTTTAGGGTGTTTTGCAGTAACTTCTATAGTTCAAGTCGGCACTCTAGCTGCGCTGGCGAGTGCACCACGGAGTGCCTCCAAAAGCTTGTATTCACTAAATATCTATGCATTTTGTCTTATTGTAGCCTAAATAATCAAGTGCCATTGAAACTACAGGTTTAATATGTTTCTAGTCTACAAACAAAATCGACGTTTCAGACCGTGAAACGCTCAAATATGATGTAAACACTGTTTTTCAAAATATGTCTCCAAATCACTTGAAAACGCCTTTCCTAAGCGAATTACGAAATTTTAGGTGCAGTAACTTCTATGGTTCAAATCGGCACTCTAGCTGCGCTAGCGGGTGCACCACGGAGTGCCTCCAAAACCTTGTATTCACTAAAAATCTGTGTATTTTGTCGTATTGTAGCCTAAATAACCAAGTGCCATCAAAACTACAGGTAGAATATGTTTCCAAAGTGTACATACAAAATCGTCGTTTCAGACTGTGAAATGCTCAAGTATGATGTAAAAATTGTTTCCCTGAATATGTCTCCAAATCAGTTGAAAACGCGTTTTCTAAGCGAATTACGTGTTTTTAGGGTGTTTTACAGTAACTTCTATAGTTCAAATCAGGATTCTAGCTTCGCTGGCGAGTGCACCACGGAGTGCCTCCAAAAGCTTGTATTCACTAAAAATCAGTGTATTTTGTCTTCTTGTAGCTAAATAACCAAGTGCCATCGAAACTACAGGTGGAATATGTTTCCAAAGTGTACATACAAAATCGTCGTTTTAGACCGTGAAACGCTCAAATATGATGTAAAAACTGTTTCTCAAAACAGGTCTCCAAATCACTTGAAAACGCGTTTCCTAAGCGAATTACGTGTTTTTAGGGTGTTTTGCAGTAACTTCTATAGTTCAAATCTGCACTGTAGCTGCGCTGGCGAGTGCACCACGGAGTGCCTCCAAAACCTTGTATTCTCTAAAATTCAGTGTATTTTGTCATATTATCGCCTAAATAACCAAGTGCCATCCAAACTACAGGTAGAATATGTTTCCAAAGTGTACATACAAAATCATCGTTTCAGACCGTGAAACGCTCAAATATGATGTAAAAACTGTTTCTCTGAACATGTCTCCAAATCACTTGAAAACGCGTTTTCTAAGTGAATTGCGTATTTTTAGGGTGTTTTTCAGTAACTTCTATAGTTCAAATCGACATTCTAGCTGCGCTGGCGAGTGCACAACGGAGTGCCTCCAAAACCTTGTATTCACTAAAAATCAGTGTATTTTGTCTTATTGTAGCCTAAATAACCAAGTGCCATCGAAACTACGGGTAGAATATGTTTCAAAGTGTACATACAAAATCGTCGTTTCAGACCGTGAACGCTCAAATATGATGTAAAAACTGTTTCTCTGAACATGTCTCCAAATCACTTGAAAACGCGTTTTCTAAGCGAATTACGTGTTTTTAGGGTGTTTTGCAGTAACTTCTATTGTTCAAATCGGCACTCTAGCTGCGCTGGCGAGTGCACCACGGAGTGCCACCAAAATCTTGTATTCTCTTAAAATCAGTGTATTTTGTCATATTGTAGACTAAATAACCAAGTGCCATCGAAACTATAGGTAGAACATGTTTCCAAAGTGTACATACAAAATCGTCGTTCAGACCGTGAAACGCTCTAATATGATGTTAAAACTGTTTCTCGGAACATGTCTCCAAATCACATGAAAACGCGTTTTCTAAGCGAATTACGTGTTTTTAGGCTGTTTTGCAGTAACTTATACAGTTCAAATCGGCACTCTAGCTGCGCTGGCGAGTGCACCACGGAGTGCCTCCAAAAGCTTGTATTCACTAAAATCAGTGTATTTTGTCTTATTCTAGCCTCAATAATCAAGTGCTAACGAAACTACAGGTGGAATATTTTTCTAAAGTCTACATACAAAATCGTCGTTTCAGACCGTGAAACGCTCAAATGTAAAAACTGTTTCTCAAAACATGTCTCCAAATCACTTGAAAACGCGTTTCCTAAGCGAATTACGTGTTTTTAGGGTGTTTTGCAGTAACATCTATAGTTTAAATCGGCACAGTAGCTGCGCTGGTGAGTGCACCACAGAGTGCTTCCAAAAGCTTGTATTCACTAAAAATCAGTGTATTTTGTCTTATTGTAGCCTACATAACCAAGTGCCAACAAAACTACAGGTTGAATATGTTTGTAAAGTCTACATACAAAATTGTCTTTCAGACCGTGAAACGTTCAAATCTGATGTAAAAACTGTTTTTCAAACATGTCTCCAAATCACTTGAAACGCCTTTTCTAAGCAACCAACGTGTTTTTAGAGTGTTTTGCAGTAACTTCTATAGTTCAAATCGGCACTCTAGCTGCGCTGGCGAGTGCACCACGGAGTGCCTCCAAAAGCTTGTATTCACTAAAAATCTATGCATTTTGTCTTATTGTAGCCTAAATAACCAAGTGCCATCGAAACTACAGGTTGAATATGTTTCTAGTCTACAAACAAAATCGTCGTTTCAGACCGTGAAACTCTCAAATATGATGTAAAAACTGTTTTTCTGAACATGTCTCCAAATCACTTGAAAACGCGTTTTCTAAGCGAATTACATGTTTTTAGGGTGTTTTGCAGTAACTTCTATAGTTCAAATCGGCACTCTAGCTGCACTGGCGAGTGCACCACTGAGTGCCTCCAAAACCTTGTATTCAGTAAAAATCAGTGTATTTTGTCATATTGTAGCCTAAATAACCAAGTGCCATCGAAACTACAGGTTGAATATGTTTCTAAAGTGTACATACAAAATCGTCGTTTCAGACCGTGAAACGTTCAAATCTGATGTAAATACTATTTTTCAAAACATGTCTCCAAATCACTTAAAAACGCGTTTCTAAGCGAACTACGTGTTTTTAGGGTGTTTTACAGTAACTTCTATAGTTCAAATCGGCACTCTAGCTGCGCTGGCGAGTGCACCACGAAGTGCCTCCAAAAACTTGTATTCACTAAAAATCTGTGTATTTTGAATTATTGTAGCCTAAATAACCAAGTGCCATCGAAATTACAGGTTGAATATATTTCTAAAGTCTACATACAAAATCGTCGTTTCAGACCGTGAAACGTCACAAATCTGATGTAAAAACTGTTTTTCAAAACATGTCTCCAAATCACTTGAAAACGCGTTTTCTATGCGAATTACGTGTTTTTAGAGTGTTTTTCAGTAACTTCTATAGTTCAAATCGGCACTCTAGCTACGCTGGCGGGTGCACCACGGAGGCCTCCAAAAGCTTGTTTTCACTAAAAACAGTGTATTTTGTCTTATTGTATCCTAAATAACCAAGTGCCATCGAAACTACAGGTGGAATATGTTTCCGAAGTGTACATACAAAATCGTCATTTCAGACCGTGAAACGCTCAAATATGATATAAAAACTGTTTTCAAATCACTTGAAAACGCGTTTCCTAAGCGAATTACGTGTTTTTAGGGTGTTTTGCAGTAACTTCTATAGTTCAAAACGGCACTCTAGCTGCGCTGGCGAGTGCACCACGGAGTGCCTCCAAAAGCTTGTATTCACTAAAAATCTGTAAATTTTGTCTTATTGTAGCCTAAATAACCAAGTGCCAACGATACTACAGGTTGAATATGTTTCTAAAGTCCACATACAAAATCGTCGTTTCAGACCGCGAAACGTTCAAATCTGATGTAAAATCTGTTTTTCAAAACATGTCTCCAAATCACTTGAAAACGCGTATTCTAAGCGAATTACGTGTTTTTAGAGTGTTTTGCAGTAACTTCTGTAGTTCAAATCGGTACTCTAGCTGCGCTGGCGTATGCACCACGGAGTGCCTCCAAAACCGTGTATTCACTAAAAATCAGTGTATTTTGTCTTATTGTAGCCTAAATAACCAAGTGCCATCAAAACTACAGGTGGAATATGTTTCCACAGTGTACATACTCGTCGTTTCAGCCCGTGAAACGCTCAAATATGATGTAAAATCTGTTTCTCTGAACATGTCTCCAAATCACTTGAAAACGCGTTTTCTAAGCGAAATACGTGTTTTAGGGTGTTTTGCAGTAATTTCTATGGTTCAAATCGGCACTCTAGCTGCGCTGGCGAGTACACCACGGAGTGCCTCTAAAAGCTTGTATTCACTAAAAATCTGTTTATTTTGTCTTATTGTAGCCTAAATAATCAAGTGCCTTCGAAACTACAGGTTGAGTATGTTTCTAAAGTCTACATACAAAAACGTCGTTTCAGACCGTGAAACGTTCAAATCTGATGTATAAACTGTTTTTCAAAATATGTCTCCAAATCACTTGAAAACGCGTATTCTAAGCGAATTACGTGTTTGTAGAGTGTTTTGCAGTAACTTCTGAATTTCAAATCGGTACTCTAGCTGCGCTGGCGTGTGCACCACGGAGTGCCTCCAAAACCTTGTATTCACTAAAATTCAGTGTATTTTTTACTTATTGTAGCCTAAATAACCAAGTGCCATCAAAACTGCAGGTGGAATATGTTTCCACAGTGTACATACTCGTCGTTTCAGACCTTGAAACGCTCAAATATGATGTAAAAACTGTTTCTCAAAACATGTCTCCAAATCACTTGAAAACGCGTTTCCTAAGCGAATTACAAGTTTTTAGGGTGTTTTGCAGTAAATTCTATAGTTCAGATCGGCACTCTAACTGCGCTAGCGGGTGCACCACGGAGTGCCTCCAAAGCCTTGTACTCACTAAAAATCTGTGTATTTTCTCATATTGTAGCCTAAATAACCAAGTGCTATCGAAACTACAGGTAGAATATGTTTCCAAAATGTACATACAAAATCGTCGTTTCAGACCGTGAAATGCTCAAATATGATGTAAAAATTGTTACCCTGAACATGTCTCCAAATCAGTTGACAACGCGGTTTCTAAGCGAATTACGTGTATTTTAGGGTGTTTTGCAGTAACTTCTATAGTTCAAATCGACATTCTAGCTGCGCTGGCGAGTGCACAACGGAGTGCCTCCAAAACCTTGTATTCACTAAAAATCAGTGTATTTTGTCTTATTGTAGCCTAAATAACCAAGTGCCATCGAAACTACGGGTAGAATATGTTTTCAAAGTGTACATACTCGTCGTTTCAGACCGTGAAACGCTCAAATATGATGTAAAATCTGTTTCTCTGAACATGTCTCCAAATCACTTGAAAACGCGTTTTCTAAGCGAATTACGTGTTTTTAGAGTGTTTTGCAGTAACTTCTGTAGTTCAAATCGGTACTCTAGCTGCGCTGGCGTATGCACCACGGAGTGCCTCCAAAACCTTGTATTCACTAAAAATCAGTGTATTTTGTCTTATTGTAGCCTAAATAACCAAGTGCCATCTAAACTACAGGTGGAATAAGTTTCCAAAGGGTACATACAAAATCGTCGTTTCAGACCGTGAAACGCTCAAATATGATGTAAAAACTATTTCTCTAAACATGTCTCCAAATCACTTGAAAACGCGTTTCCTAAGCGAATTACGAAATTTTAGGGTGTTTTGCAGTAACTTCTATGGTTCAAATCGGCACTCTAGCTGCGCTAGCGGGTGCACCACGGAGTGCCTCCAAAACCTTGTATTCACTAAAAATCTGTGTATTTTGTCGTATTGTAGCCTAAATAACCAAGTGCCATCAAAACTACAGGTAGAATATGTTTCCAAAGTGTACATACAAAATCGTCGTTTCAGACTGTGAAATGCTCAAGTATGATGTAAAAATTGTTTCCCTGAACATGTCTCCAAATCAGTTGAAAACGCGTTTTCTAAGCGAATTACGTGTTTTTAGGGTGTTTTGCAGTAACTTCTATAGTTCAAATCGGCATTCTAGCTGCGCTGGCGAGTGCACCACGGAGTGCCTCCAAAAGCTTGTATTCACTAAAAATCAGTGTATTTTGTCTTCTTGTAGCTAAATAACCAAGTGCCATCGAAACTACAGCTGGAATATGTTTCCAAAGTGTACATACAAAATCGTCGTTTTAGACCGTGAAACGCTCAAATATGATGTAAAAACTGTTTCTCAAAACATGTCTCCAAATCACTTGAAAACGCGTTTCCTAAGCGAATTACGTGTTTTTAGGGTGTTTTGCAGTAACTTCTATAGTTCCAATCTGCACTCTAGCTGCGCTGGCGAGTGCACCACGAAGTGCCTCCAAAACCTTGTATTCACTAAAATTCAGTGTATTTTGTCATATTATCGCCTAAATAACCAAGTGCCATCGAAACTACAGGTAGAATATGTTTCCAAAGTGTACATACAAAATCATCGTTTCAGACCGTGAAACGTTCAAATATGATGTATAAACTGTTTCTCTGAACATGTCTCCAAATCAATTGAAAACGCGTTTTCTAAGTGAATTGCGTATTTTTAGGGTGTTTTTCAGTAACTTCTATAGTTCAACTCGACATTCTAGCTGCGCTGGCGAGTGAACCATGGAGTGCCTCCAAAACCTTGTATTCACTAAAATTCAGTGTATTTTGTCATATTACCGCCTAAATAACCAAGTGCCATCGAAACTACAGGTAGAATATGTTTCCAAAGTGTACATACAAAATCATCGTTTCAGACCGTGAAACGCTCAAATATGATGTAAAAACTGTTTCTCTGATCATGTCTCCAAATCACTTGAAAACGCGTTCTCTAAGTGAATTGCGTATTTTTAGGGTGTTTTTCAGTAACTTCTATAGTTCAAATCGACATTCTAGCTGCGCTGGCGAGTGCACAACGGATTGCCTCCAAAACCTTGTATTCACTAAAAATCAATGTATTTGTCTTATTGTAGCCTAAATAACCAAGTGCCATCGAAACTACGGGTAGAATATGTTTTCAAAGTGTACATACAAAATCGTCGTTTCAGACCGTGAAACGCTCAAATATGATGTAAAAACTGTTTCTCTGAACATGTCTCCAAATCACTTGAAAACGCGTTTTCTAAGCGAATTACGTGTTTTTAGGGTGTTTTGCAGTAACTTCTATTGTTCAAATCGGCACTCTAGCTGCGCTGGCGAATGCATCACGGAGTGCTTCCAAAACCTTGTATTCACTAAAAATCAGTGTATTTTGTCATATTGTAGCCTAAATAACCAAGTGCCATCGAAACTACAGGTGGAATATGTTTCCAAAGTAAATATACAAAATCGTCATTTCAGACCGTGAAACGCTCAAATATAATGTAAAAACTGTTTCTCAAGACATGTTTTTAAATCATTGGAAAACGCGTTACCTAAGCGAACTACGTGTTTTTAGAGTGTTTTGCAGTAACCTCTATAGTTCAAATCGGCACTCTAGCTGCGCTGGCGAGTGCACCACGGAGTGCCTCCAAAAGCTTGTATTTACTAAAAATCTGTGTATTTTGTCTTATTTTAGCCTAAATAATCAAGTGCCATTGAAACTACAGGTTGAATATGTTTCTAAAGTCTACATACAAAATCGTCGTTTCAGACCGTGAAACGCTTAAATATGATGTAAAAACTGTTTTTCAAAACACGTCTCCAAATCACTTGGAAACGGGTTTTCTAAGCGAATTACGTGTTTTTAGGGTGTTTTACAGTAACTTCTATAGTTTAAATCGGCACTCTAGCTGCGCTGGCGAGTGCACAACGAAGTGCTTTTAAAAGCTTGTATTCACTAAAAATCTGTGTATTTTGTCTGATTGTAGCCTAAATAACCAAGTGCCATCGAAATTACAGGTTGATTATGTTTCCAAAGTGTACATACAAAATCGTGTTTCAGACCGTGAAACGTTCAAATCTGATGTAAAAACTGTTTTTCAAAACATGTCTGCAAATCACTTGAAAACGCGTTTTCTAAGCAAATTGCGTGTTTTTAGAGTGTATTGCAGTAACTTCTATAGTTTAAATCGGCACTCTAGCTGCGCTGGCAAGTGCACCACGGCGTGCCTCCAAAAGCTTGTATTCACTAAAAATCAGTGTATTTTGTCTTATTGTAGCCTAAATAACCAAGTGCCAACGAAACTACAGGTGAAATATGTTTCCAAAGTGTACATACAAAATCGTCGTTTCAGACCGTGAAACGCTCAAATATGATGTAAAAACTGTTTCTCAAAACATATCTCCAAATCACTTGAAAACGCGTTTCCTAAGCGAATTACGTGTTTTTAGGGTGTTTTGCAGTAACTTCTATAGTTCAAATCGGCAGTCTAGCTGCGCTGGCGAGTGCACCACGAAGTGCCTCCAAAAGCTAGTATTCACTAAAAATCTGTGTATTTTGTCTTATAGTAGCCTAAATAACCAAGTGCCGTCGAAAATACGGGTAGAATATGTTTCCAAAGTGTACATACAAAATCGACGTTTCAGACCGTGAAACGCTCAAATATGATGTAAAAACTGTATCTCTGAACATGTCTCCAAATCACTTGAAATTGCGTTTTCTAAGCGAATTACGTGTTTTTAGGGTGTTTTGCAGTAACTTCTATAGTTCAAAACGGCACTCTAGCTGCGCTGGCGAGTGCACCACGAAGTGCCTCCAAAAGCTTGTATTCACTAAAAATCTGTGTATTTTGAATTATTGTAGCCTAAATAACCAAGTGCCATCGAAATTACAGGTTGAATATATTTCTAAAGTCTACATACAAAATCGTCGTTTCAGACCGTGAAACGTCACAAATCTGATGTAAAAACTGTTTTTCAAAATATGTCTCCAAATCACTTGAAAACGCGTTTTCTATGCGAATTACGTGTTTTTAGAGTGTTTTTCAGTAACTTCTATAGTTCAAATCGGCACTCTAGCTACGCTGGCGAGTGCACCACGGAGGCCTCCAAAAGCTTGTTTTCACTAAAAACAGTGTATTTTGTCTTATTGTATCCTAAATAACCAAGTGCCATCGAAACTACAGGTGGAATATGTTTCCGAAGTGTACATACAAAATCGTCATTTCAGACCGTGAAACGCTCAAATATGATGTAAAAACTGTTTTCAAATCACTTGAAAACGCGTTTCCTAAGCGAATTACGTGTTTTTAGGGTGTTTTGCAGTAACTTCTATAGTTCAAAACGGCACTCTAGCTGCGCTGGCGAGTGCACCACGGAGTGCCTCCAAAAGCTTGTATTCACTAAAAATCTGTAAATTTTGTCTTATTGTAGCCTATATAACCAAGTGCCAACGATACTACAGGTTGAATATGTTTCTAAAGTCCACATACAAAATCTTCGTTTCAGACCGCGAAACGTTCAAATCTGATGTAAAACCTGTTTTTCAAAACATGTCTCCAAATCACTTGAAAACGCGTATTCTAAGCGAATTACGTGTTTTTAGAGTGTTTTGCAGTAACTTCTATAGTTCAAAACGGCACTCTAGCAGCGCTGGCGAGTGCACCACGGAGTGCTTCCAAAAGCTTGTATTCACTAAAAATCTATGCATTTTGTCTTATTGTAGCCTAAATAATCAAGTGCCATCGAAACTACAGGTTCAATATGTTTCTAGTCTACAAACAAAATCGACGTTTCAGACCGTGAAACGCTCAAATATGATGTAAACACTGTTTTTCAAAATATGTCTCCAAATCACTTGAAAACGCGTTTCCTAAGCGAATTACGAAATTTTAGGGTGTTTTGCAGTAACTTCTATGGTTCAAATCGGCACTCTAGCTGCGCTAGCGGGTGCACCACGGAGTGCCTCCAAAACCTTGTATTCACTAAAAATCTGTGTATTTTGTCGTATTGTAGCCTAAATAACCAAGTGCCATCAAAACTACAGGTAGAATATGTTTCCAAAGTGTACATACAAAATCGTCGTTTCAGACTGTGAAATGCTCAAGTATGATGTAAAAATTGTTTCCCTGAACATGTCTCCAAATCAGTTGAAAACACGTATTCTAAGCGAATTACGTGTTTTTAGAGTGTTTTGCAGTAACTTCTGTAGTTCAAATCGGTACTCTAGCTGCGCTGGCGTATGCACCACGGAGTGCCTCCAAAACCTTGTATTCACTAAAAATCAGTGTATTTCGTCTTATTGTAGCCTAAATAACCAAGTGCCATCAAAACTACAGGTGGAATATGTTTTCACAGTGTACATACTCGTCGTTTCAGACCGTGAAACGCTCAAATATGATGTAAAAACTGTTTCTCAAAAATGTCTCCAAATCACTTGAAAACGCGTTTCCTAAGCGAATTACGTGTTTTTAGGGTGTTTTGCAGTAACTTCTATAGTTCACATCGGCACTCTAGCTGCGCTGGAGAGTACACCACGGAGTGCCTCTAAAAGCTTGTATTCACTAAAAATCTGTTTATTTTGTCTTATTGTAGCCTAAATAACCAAGTGCCATCGAAACTATAGGTTGAGTATGTTTCTAAAGTCTACATACAAAAACGTCGTTTCAGACCGTGAAACGTTCAAATCTGATGTATAAACTGTTTTTCAAAATATGTCTCCAAATCACTTGAAAACGCGTATTCTAAGCGAATTACGTGTTTGTAGAGTGTTTTGCAGTAACTTCTGAATTTCAAATCGGTACTCTAGCTGCGCTGGCGTGTGCACCACGGAGTGCCTCCAAAACCTTGTATTCACTAAAAATCAGTGTATTTTTTTACTTATTGTAGCCTAAATAACCAAGTGCCATCAAAACTGCAGGTGGAATATGTTTCCACAGTGTACACACTCGTCGTTTCAGACCTTGAAACGCTCAAATATGATGTAAAAACTGTTTCTCAAAACATGTCTCCAAATCACTTGAAAACGCGTTTCCTAAGCGAATTACGAGTTTTTAGGGTGTTTTGCAGTAAATTCTATAGTTCAGATCGGCACTCTAACTGCGCTAGCGGGTGCACCACGGAGTGCCTCCAAAGCCTTGTAATCACTAAAAATCTGTGTATTTTCTCATATTGTAGCCTAAATAACCAAGTGCCATCGAAACTACAGGTAGAATATGTTTCCAAAGTGTACATACAAAATCGTCGTTTCAGACCGTGAAATGCTCAAATATGATGTAAAAATTGTTTCCCTGAACATGTCTCCAAATCAGTTGACAACGCATTTTCTAAGCGAATTACGTGTATTTAAGGGTGTTTTGTAGTAAATTCTATAGTTCAAATCGGCACTCTAGCTGCGCTGGCGGGTGCACCATGGAGTGCCTCCAAAACTTTGTATTCACCAAGTGCCATCGAAACTACAGTTGGTTTAAGTTTCCAAAGGGTACATACAAAATCGTCGTTTCAGACCGTGAAACGCTCAAATATGATGTAAAAACTATTTCTCAAAACATGTCTCCAAATCACTTGAAAACGCGTTTCCTAAGCGAATTACGTGTTTTTAGGGTGTTTTGCAGTAACTTCTATAGTTCACATCGGCACTCTAGCTGCGCTGGCGTGTACACCACGGAGTGCCTCTAAAAGCTTGTATTCACTAAAAATCTGTTTATTTTGTCTTATTGTAGCCTAAATAACTAAGTGCCATCGAAACTACAGGTTGAGTATGTTTCTAAAGTCTACATACAAAAACGTCGTTTCAGACCGTGAAACGTTCAAATTTGATGTAAAAACTGTTTTTCAAAACATATCTCCAAATCACTTGAAAACGCCTTTTCTAAGCGAACTACGTGTTTTTAGAGTGTTTTGCAGTAACTTCTATACATCAAATCGGCACTCTAGCTGCGCTGGCGAATGCACCACGGAGTGCTTCCAAAACCTTGTATTCACTAAAAATCAGTGTATTTTGTCATATTGTAGCCTAAATAAGCAAGTGCCATCGAAACTACAGGTGGAATATGTTTCCAAAGTAAATATACAAAATCGTCATTTTAGACCGTGAAACGCTCAAATATGATGTAAAAACTGTTTCTCAAGACATGTTTCCAAATCATTGGAAAACGCGTTACCTAAGCGAACTACGTGTTTTTAGAGTGTTTTGCAGTAACCTCTATAGTTCAAATCGGCACTCTAGCTGCGCTGGCGAGTGCACCACGGAGTGCCTCCAAAAGCTTGTATTTACTAAAAATCTGTATATTTTGTCTTATTGTAGCCTAAATAACCAAGTGCCATCGAAATTACAGGTTGATTATGTTTCCAAAGTGTACATACAAAATCGTGTTTCAGACCGTGAAACGTTCAAATCTGATGTAAAAACTGTTTTTCAAAACATGTCTGCAAATCACTTGAAAACGCGTTTTATAAGCAAATTACGTGTTTCTAAAGTGTTTTGCAGTAACCTCTATAGTTCAAATCGGCACTCTAGCTGCGCTGGCGAGTGCACCACGGAGTGCCTCCAAAAGCTTGTATTTACTAAAAATCTGTGTATTTTGTCTTATTGTAGCCTAAATAACCTAGTGCCATCGAAACTACAGGTTAAATATGTTTCTAAAGTCTACATACAAAATCGTCGTTTCAGACCGTGAAACGCTCAAATATGATGTAAAAACTGTTTCTCTGAACATGTCTCCAAATCACCTGAAAACGCATTTTCTAAGCAAATTACGTGTTTTTAGGGTATTTTGCAGTAACTTCTATAGTTCTAATCGGCACTCTAGCTGCGCTGACGAGTGCACCACGGAGCGCCTCCAAAAGCTTGTATTCACTAAAAATCTGTGTATTTTGTCTTATTGTAGCCTAAATAAACAAGTGCCATCGAAACTACAGGTTGAATATGTTTCTAAAGTCTACATACAAAATCGTCTTTCAGACCGTGAAACGTTCAAATCTGATGTCAAACTGTTTTTTAAAAAATGTCTACAAATCACTTGAAAACGCGTTTTGTAAGCAAATTGCGTGTTTTTAGAGTGTATTGCAGTAACTTCTATAGTTTAAATCGGCACTCTAGCTGCGATGGCAAGTGCACCACGGCGTGCCTCTAAAAGCTTGTATTCACTAAAAATCAGTGTATTTTGTCTTATTGTAGCCTAAATAACCAAGTGCCAACGAAACTACAGGTGAAATATGTTTCCAAAGTGTACATACAAAATCGTCGTTTCAGACCGTGAAACGCTCAAATATGATGTAAAAACTGTTTCTCAAAACATATCTCCAAATCACTTGAAAACGCGCTTCCTAAGCGAATTACGTGTTTTTAGGGTGTTTTGCAGTAACTTCTATAGTTCAAGTCGGCACTCTAGCTGCGCTGGCGAGTGCACCACGAAGTGCCTCCAAAAGTTTGTATTCACTAAAAATCTGTGTATTTTGTCTTATTGTAGCCTAAATAACCAAGTGCCAACAAAACTACAGGTTGAATATGTTTCTAAAGTCTACATACAAAATCGTCTTTCAGACCGTTAAACGTTCAAATCTGATGTAAAAACTGTTTTTCAAAACATGTCTCCAAATCACTTGAAAACGTGTTTTTTAAGCGAATTACGTGTTTTTAGGGTGTTTTGCAGTAACTTCTATAGTTTAAGTCGGCACTCTAGCTGTGCTGGCGAGTGCACCACGGAGTGCCTCCAAAAGCTTGTATTCACTAAAAATCTATGTAATTTGTCTTATTGTAGCCTAAATAATCAAGTGCCATCGAAACTACAGGTAGAATATGTTTCCAAAGTGTACATACAAAATCGTCGTTTCAGACCGTGAAAAGCTCAAATATGATGTAAAAACTATTTCTCTGAACATGTCTCCAAATCACTTGAAAACGCGTTTCCTAAGCGAATTACGTGTTTTTAGGGTGTTTTGCAGTAACTTCTATAGTTCACATCGGCACTCTAGCTGCGCTGGCGAGTACACAACGGAGTGCCTCTAAAAGCTTGTATTCACTAAAAATCTGTTTATTTTGTCTTATTGTAGCCTAAATAACCAAGTGCCATCGAAACTACAGGTTGAGTATGTTTCTAAAGTCTACATACAAAAACGTCGTTTCCGACCGTGAAACGTTCAAATCTGATGTATAAACTGTTTTTCAAAATATGTCTCCAAATCACTTGAAAACGCGTATTCTAAGCGAATTACGTGTTTGTAGAGTGTTTTGCAGTAACTTCTGAATTTCAAATCGGTACTCTAGCTGCGCTGGCGTGTGCACCACGGAGTGCCTCCAAAACCTTGTATTCACTAAAAATCAGTGTATTTTTTTACTTATTGTAGCCTAAATAACCAAGTGCCATCAAAACTGCAGGTGGAATATGTTTCCACAGTGTACATACTCGTCGTTTCAGACCTTGAAACGCTCAAATATGATGTAAAAACTGTTTCTCAAAACATGTCTCCAAATCACGTGAAAACGCGTTTCCTAAGCGAATTACGAGTTTTTAGGGTGTTTTGCAGTAAATTCTATAGTTCAGATCGACACTCTAACTGCGCTAGCGGGTGCACCACGGAGTGCCTCCAAAGCCTTGTATTCACTAAAAATCTGTGTATTTTCTCATATTGTAGCCTAAATAACCAAGTGCCATCGAAACTACAGGTGGAATAAGTTTCCAAAGGGTACATACAAAATCGTCGTTTCAGACCGTGAAACGCTCAAATATGATGTAAAAACTATTTCTCTAAACATGTCTCCAAATCACTTGAAAACGCGTTTTCTAAGCGAATTACGTGTTTTTAGGGTGTTTTGCAGTAACTTCTATAGTTCAAGTCGGCACTCTAGCTGCGCTGGCGAGTGCACCACGGAGTGTCTCCAAAAGCTTGTATTCACTAAAAATCTATGCATTTTGTCTTATTGTAGCCTAAATAATCAAGTGCCATCGAAACTACAGGTTCAATATGTTTCTAGTCTACAAACAAAATCGACGTTTCAGACCGTGAAACGCTCAAATATGATGTAAACACTGTTTTTCAAAATATGTCTCCAAATCACTTGAAAACGCCTTTCCTAAGCGAATTACGAAATTTTAGGGTGTTTTGCAGTAACTTCTATGGTTCAAATCGGCACTCTAGCTGCGCTAGCGGGTGCACCACGGAGTGCCTCCAAAACCTTGTATTCACTAAAAATCTGTGTATTTTGTCGTATTGTAGCCTAAATAACCAAGTGCCATCAAAACTACAGGTAGAATATGTTTCCAAAGTGTACATGCAAAATCGTCGTTTCAGACTGTGAAATGCTCAAGTATGATGTAAAAATTGTTTCCCTGGATATGTCTCCAAATCAGTTGAAAACGCGTTTTCTAAGCGAATTACGTGTTTTTAGGGTGTTTTACAGTAACTTCTATAGTTCAAATCGGCATTCTAGCTTCGCTGGCGAGTGCACCACGGAGTGCCTCCAAAAGCTTGTATTCACTAAAAATCAGTGTATTTTGTCTTCTTGTAGCTAAATAACCAAGTGCCATCGAAACTACAGGTGGAATATGTTTCCAAAGTGTACATACAAAATCGTCGTTTTAGACCGTGAAACGCTCAAATATGATGTAAAAACTGTTTCTCAAAACAGGTCTCCAAATCACTTGAAAACGCGTTTCCTAAGCGAATTACGTGTTTTTAGGGTGTTTTGCAGTAACTTCTATAGTTCAAATCTGCACTCTAGCTGCGCTGGCGAGTGCACCACGGAGTGCCTCCAAAACCTTGTATTCTCTAAAAATCAGTGTATTTTGTCTTATTGTAGCCTAAATAACCAAGTACTATCGAAACTACGGGTAGAATATGTTTTCAAAGTGTACATACAAAATCGTCGTTTCAGACCGTGAACGCTCAAATATGATGTAAAAACTGTTTCTCTGAACATGTCTCCAAATCACTTGAAAACGCGTTTTCTAAGCGAATTACGTGTTTTTAGAGTGTTTTGCAGTAACTTCTATAGTTCAAATCGGCACTCTAGCTGCGCTGGCGAGTGCACCACGGAGTGCCATCAAAATCTTGTATTCACTTAAAATCAGTGTATTTTGTCATATTGTAGACTAAATAACCAAGTGCCATCGAAACTATAGGTAGAACATGTTTCCAAAGTGTACATACAAAATCGTCGTTTCAGACCGTGAAACGCTCAAATATGATGTTAAAACTGTTTCTCTGAACATGTCTCCAAATCACATGAAAACGCGTTTTCTAAGCGAATTACGTGTTTTTAGGGTGTTTTACAGTAACTTCTATAGTTCAAATCGGCACTCTAGCTGCGCTGGCGAGTGCACCACGAAGTGCCTCCAAAAGCTTGTATTCACTAAAAATCTGTGTATTTTGTCTTATTGTAGCCTAAATAACCAAGTGCCATCTAAACTACAGGTGGAATATGTTTCTAAAGTACACATACAAAATCGTCATTTCAGACCGTGAAACGCTCAAATATGATGTAAAAACTGTTTCTCAAAACATGTTTCCAAATAACTAGAAAACGCGTTTCCTAAGCGAATTACGTGTTTTTAGGGTGTTTTGCAGTAACATCTATAGTTTAAATCGGCACTGTAGCTGCGCTGGTGAGTGCACCACAGAGTGCTTGCAAAAGCTTGTATTCACTAAAAATCAGTGTATTTTGTCTTATTGTAGCCTATATAACCAAGTGCCAACAAAACTACAGGTTGAATATGTTTCTAAAGTCTACATACAAAATTGTTTTTCAGACCGTGAAACGTTCAAATCTGATGTAAAAACTGTTTTTCAAAACATGTCTCCAAATCACTTGAAAACGCGTTTTCTAAGCGAATTACGTGTTTTTAGGGTGTTTTGCAGTAACTTCTATAGTTCAAATCGGCACTCTAGCTGCGCTGGCGAGTGCACCACTGAGTGCCTCCAAAACCTTGTATTCAGTAAAAATCAGTGTATTTTGTCATATTGTAGCCTAAATAACCAAGTGCTATCGAAACTACAGGTTGAATATGTTTCTAAAGTGTACATACAAAATCGTCGTTTCAGACCGTGAAACGTTCAAATCTGATGTAAATACTATTTTTCAAAACATGTCTCCAAATCACTTGAAAACGCGTTTCTAAGCGAATTACGTGTTTTTAGGGTGTTTTACAGTAACTTCTATAGTTCAAATCGGCACTCTAGCTGCGCTGGCGAGTGCACCACGAAGTGCCTCCAAAAGCTTGTATTCACTAAAAATCTGTGTATTTTGAATTATTGTAGCCTAAATAACCAAGTGCCATCGAAATTACAGGTTGAATATATTTCTAAAGTCTACATACAAAATCGTCGTTTCAGACCGTGAAACGTCACAAATCTGATGTAAAAACTGTTTTTCAAAAATGTCTCCAAATCACTTGAAAACGCGTTTTCTATGCGAATTACGTGTTTTTAGAGTGTTTTTCAGTAACTTCTATAGTTTAAATCGGCACTCTAGCTCCGCTGGCGAGTGCACCACGGAGGCCTCCAAAAGCTTGTTTTCACTAAAAATAGTGTATTTTGTCTTATTGTATCCTAAATAACCAAGTGCCATCGAAACTACAGGTGGAATATGTTTCCGAAGTGTACATACAAAATCGTCATTTCAGACCGTGAAACGCTCAAATATGATGTAAAAACTGTTTTCAAATCACTTGAAAACGCGTTTCCTAAGCGAATTACGTGTTTTTAGGGTGTTTTGCAGTAACTTCTATAGTTCAAAACGGCACTCTAGCTGCGCTGGCGAGTGCACCACGGAGTGCCTCCAAAAGCTTGTATTCACTAAAAATCAGTGTATTTTGTCTTATTGTAGCCTAAATAACCAAGTGCCATCGAAACTACAGGTGGAATATGTTTCCAAAGTAAACATACAAAATCGTCATTTCAGACCGGGAAACGCTCAAATATGATGTAAAATCTATTTTTCAAAACATGTCTCCAAATCACTTGAAAACGCGTTTTCTAAGCGAATTACGTGTTTTTAGGGTGTTTTGCAGTAACTTCTCTAGTTCAAATCGGCACTCTAGCTGCGCTGGCGAGTGCACCACGGAGTGCTTCCAAAAGCTTGTATTCACTAAAAATCAGTGTATTTTGTCTTATTGTAGCCTAAATAACCAATTGCCAACAAAACTACAGGTTGAATATGTTTCTAAAGTCTACATACAAAATCGTCTTTCAGACCGTGAAACGTTCAAATTTGATGTAAAAACTGTTTTTCAAAACGTCTCCAAATCACTTGAAAACGCCTTTTCTAAGCGAACTACGTGTTTTTAGAGTGTTTTGCAGTAACTTCTATAGTTCAAAGCGGCACTCTAGCTGCGCTGGCGAATGCACCACGGAGTGCCTCCAAAAGCTTGTATTCACTAAAAATCAGTGTATTTTGTCTTATTGTAGCCTAAATAACCAAGTGCCATCGAAACTACAGGTGGAATATGTTTCCAAAGTAAACATACAAAATCGTCATTTCAGACCGTGAAACGCTCAAATATGATGTAAAAACTGTTTCTCAAAACATGTTTCCAAATCATTGGAAAACGCGTTACCTAAGCGAACTACGTGTTTTTAGAGTGTTTTGCAGTAACCTCTATAGTTCAAATCGGCACTCTAGCCGCGCTGGCGAGTGCACCACGGAGTTCCTCCAAAAGCTTGTATTTACTAAAAATCTGTGTATTTTGTCTTATTTTAGCCTAAATAATCAAGTGCCATTGAAACTACAGGTTGAATATGTTTCTAAAGTCTACATACAAAATCGTCGTTTCAGACCGTGAAACGCTTAAATATGATGTAAAAACTGTTTTTCAAAACTCGTCTCCAAATCACTTGAAAACGCGTTTTCTAAGCGAATTACGTGTTTTTAGGGTGTTTTACAGTAACTTCTATAGTTTAAATCGGCACTCTAGCTGCGCTGGCGAGTGCACCACGAAGTGCTTCCAAAAGCTTGTATTCACTAAAAATCTGTGTATTTTGTCTTAATGTATCCTACATAACCAAGTGCCATCGAAACTTCAGGTGGAATATGTTTCCAAAGTGTACATACAAAATTGTCGTTTCAGGCCGTGATTCGCTCACATATGATGTAAAATCTGTTTCTCAAAACATGTCTCCAAATCACTTGAAAACGGGTTTCCTAAACGAATTACGTGTTTTTAGGGTGTTTTGCAGTAACTTCTATAGTTCAAATCGGCACTCTAGCTGCGCCGGCGAGTGCACCACGGAGTGCCTCCAAAAGCTTGTATTTACTAAAAATCTGTGTATTTTGTCTTATTGTAGCCTAAATAACCTAGTGCCATCGAAACTACAGGTTAAATATGTTTCTAAAGTCTACATACAAAATCGTCGTTTCAGACCGTGAAACGCTCAAATATGATGTAAAAACTGTTTCTCTGAACATGTCTCCAAATCACCTGAAAACGCATTTTCTAAGCAAATTACGTGTTTTAGGGTATTTTGCAGTAACGTCTATAGTTCTAATCGGCACTCTAGCTGCGCTGGCGAGTGCACCACGGAGTGCTTCCAAAAGCTTGTATTCACTAAAAATCAGTGTATTTTGTCTTATTGTAGCCTAAATAACCAAGTAACAACAAAACTACAGGTTGAATATGTTTCTAAAGTCAACATACAAAATCGTCTTTCAGACCGTGAAACGTTCAAATCTGATGTAAAAACTGTTTTTCAAAACATGTCTCCAAATCACTTGAAAACGCCTTTTATAAGCGAACTACGTGTTTTTAGAGTGTTTTGCAGTAACTTCTACAGTTCAAATCGGCACTCTAGCTTCGCTGGCGAGTGCACCACGGAGAGCTTCCAAAACCTTGTATTCACTAAAAATCAGTGTATTTTGTCATATTGTAGCCTAAATAACCAAGTGCCATCGAAACTACAGGTAGAATATGTTTCCAAAGTGTACATACAAAATCGTCGTTTCAGACCGTGAAACGCACAAATATGATGTAAAAACTATTTCTCTGAACATGTCTCCAAATCACTTGAAAACGCGTTTCCTAAGCGAATTACGTGTTTTTAGGGTGTTTTGCAGTAACTTCTATAGTTCAAATCGGCACTCGAGCTGCGCTGGCGAGTGCACCACGGAGTTCCTCCAAAACCTTGTATTCACCAAAAATCAGTATATTTTGTCATATTGTAGCCTAAATAACCAGGTGCCATCGAAACTACAGGTAGAATATGTTTCCAAAGTGTACATAAAAATCATAGTTTCAGACCGTGAAACGCTCAAATATGATGTAAAAACTGTTTCTCGAAACATGTCTCTAAATCACTTGAAAACGCGTTTCCTAAGCGAATTACGTGTTTTTAGGGTGTTTTGCAGTAACTTCTATAGTTCAAATTAGCACTCTAGCTGCGCTGGCGAGTGCACCACGGAGTGCCTCCAAAACCTTGTATTCAGTAAAAATCAGTGTATTTTGTCATATTGTACCTTAAATAACCAAGAGCTATCGAAACTACTGGTAGAATATGTTTTCAAAGTGTACATACAAAATCGTCGTTTCAGACCGTGAAACGCTCAAATATGATGTAAAAACTGTTTCTCTGAACATGTTTCCAAATCACTTGAAAACGCGTTTTCTAAGCGAATTACGTGTTTTTAGGGTGTTTTGCAGTAACTTTTATAGTTCAAATCGGCACTCTAGCCGCGCTGGCGAGTGCACCACGGAGCGCTTAAAAACCTTGTATTCACTGAAATTCAGTGTATTTTGTCATATTGTAGCCTAAATAACCAAGTGCCATCGAAACTATAGGTAGAATGTTTCCAAAGTGTACATACAAAATCGTCGTTTCAGACCGTGAAACGCTCAAATATGATGTAAAAACTGTTTCTCAAAACATGTCTCCAAATCACTTGAAAACGCGTTTCCTAAGCGAACTACGTGTTTTTAGGGTATTTTGCAGTAACTTCTATAGTTTAAATCGGCACTCTAGCTACGCTGGCGAGTGCACCACGGAGTGCCTCCATGACCTTGTATTAACTAAAAATCTGTGTATTTTGTTATATTGTAGCCTAAATAACCAAGAGCCATCGAAACTACAAGTGGAATATGTTTCCAAAGTGTACATACAAAATCATCATTTCAGACCGTGAAACGCTCAAATATTATGTGAAAACTGTTTTTCAAAACATGTCTCCAAATCACTTGAAAACGCGTTTTCTAAGCGAATTATGTGTTTTTAAAGTGTTTTGCAGTAACTTCTATAGTTCAAATCGGCACTCTAGCTGCGCTGGCGAGTGCACCACGGAGTGCCTCCAAAACCTTGTATTCACTAAAAATCAGTGTATTTCGTCTTATTGTAGCCTAAATAACCAAGTGCCATCGAAACTACAAATAGAATAAGTTTCCAAAGTGTACATACAAAATCGTCGTTTCAGACTGTGAAACGCTCAATTATGATGTAAAAACTGTTTCTCTGAACATGTCTCCAAATCACTTGAAAACGCAATTTCTAAGCGATTTACTTGTTTTTAGAGTGTTTTGCAGTAACTTCTATAGTTCAAATCGGCACTCTAGCTGCGCTGGCGTGTGCACAACGCAGTGCCTCCAAAAGCTTGTATTTACTAAAAATCTGTGTATTTTGTCTTATTGTAGCCTAAATAATCAAGTGCCATCGAAACTACAGGTTGAATATGTTTCTAAAGTCTACATGCAAAATCGTCGTTTCAGACCGTGAAACGTTCAAA
Organism: Harpalus rubripes; assembly: GCA_963082715.1. NCBI lineage: Eukaryota > Metazoa > Arthropoda > Insecta > Coleoptera > Carabidae > Harpalus > Harpalus rubripes. Next base: position 38,246,714 of record OY720452.1, on the reverse strand, counting down.
TCTGATGTAAAAACTGTTTTTCAAAAAATGTCTCCAAATCACTTGAAAACGCGTTTCCTAAGCGAATTACGTGTTTTTAGGGTGTTTTGCAATAACTTCTATAGTTCAAATCGGCACTCTAGCTGCGCTAGCGTGTGCACAACGGAGTGCCTCCAAAAGCTTGTATTTACTAAAAATCTGTGTATTTTGTCTTATTGTAGCCTAAATAACCAAGTGCCATCGAAACTACAGGTTAAATATGTTTCCAAAGTCGCCATACAAAATCGTCGTTTCAGAACGTGAAACGTTCAAATCTGATGTAAAAACTGTTTTTTAAAACATGTTTCTCAAATCACTTCAAAACGCGTTTTCCAAGCGAATTACGTGTTTTTAGAGTGTTTTGCAGTAACTTCTATAGTTCAAATCGGCACTCTAGCTGCGCTGGCGAGTGCACCACGGAGTGCCTCCAAAACCTTGTATTCACTACAAATCAGTGCATTTTGTTATATTGTAGCCTAAATAACCAAGTGCCATCGAAACTACAGGTGGAATATGTTTCCAAAGTGTACATACAAAATCGTAATTTCTGACCGTGAAACGCTCAAATATGATGTAAAAACTGTTTCTCAAAACATGTCTCCAAATCACTTTAAAAAGCGTTTCCTAAGCGAATTACGTGTTTTTAGGGTGTTTTTCAGTAACTTCTAAAGTTCAAATCAGCACTCTAGCTGCGCTGACGAGTGCACCACGGAGTGCCTCCAAAACCTTGTATTCAGTAAAAATCAGTGTATTTTGTCATATTGTAGCTTAAATAACCAAGAGCCATCGAAACTACAGGTAGAATATGTTTTCAAAGTGTACATACAAAATCGTCGTTTCAGACCGTGAAACGCTCAAATATGATGTAAAAACTGTTTCTCTGAACATGTCTCCAAATCACTTGAAAACGCGTTTCCTAAGCGAATTACGTGTTTTTAGGGTGTTTTGCAGTAACTTCTATAGTTCAAGTCGGCACTCTAGCTGCGCTGGCGAGTGCACCACGGAGTGCCTCCAAAAGCTTGTATTCACTAAAAATCTATGTAATTTGTCTTATTGTAGCCTAAATAATCAGGTGCCATCGAAACTACAGGTAGAATATGTTTCCAAAGTGTACATACAAAATCGTCGTTTCAGACCGTGAAAAGCTCAAATATGATGTAAAGACTATTTCTCTGAACATGTCTCCAAATCACTTGAAAACGTGTTTTCTAAGCGAATTACGTGTTTTTAGGGTGTTTTGCAGTAACTTCTATAGTTCAAATCGGCACTCTAGCTGCGCTGGCGAGTGCACCACTGAGTGCCTCCAAAACCTTGTATTCAGTAAAAATCAGTGTATTTTGTCATATTGTAGCCTAAATAACCAAGTGCCATCGAAACTACAGGTAGAATATGTTTCCAAAGTGTACATACAAAATCGTCGTTTAAGCCCTTGAAACGCTCAAATATGATGTAAAAACTGTTTCTCTGAACCTGTCTCCAAAACACTTGAAAACTAGTTTCCTAAGCGAATTACGTGTTTTTAGGGTGTTTTGCAGTAACTTCAATAGTTCAAATCGACACTCTAGCTGCGCTGGCGAATGCACCACGGAGTGCCTCCAAAACTTTGTATTCACCAAGTGCCATCGAAACTACAGGAAGAATATGTTTCCAAAGTGTACATACAAAATCGTCGTTTCAGACCGTGAAACGCTTAAATATGATGTAAATCTGTTTCTCTGAACATATCTCCAAATCAGTTGAAAACCGCGTTTTCTAAGCGAATTATGTGTTTTTAGGGTGTTTTGCATTAACTTCTATAGGTCAAATCGGCACTCTAGCTGCGCTGGCGAGTGCACCACGGAGTGCCTCAAAATGCTTGTATTCACTAAAAATCTGTGTATTTTGTCTTATTGTAGCCTAAATAACCAAGTGCCATCGAAACTACAGGTTGAGTATGTTTCTAATGTCTACATACAAAAACGTCGTTTCAGACAGTGAAACGTTCAAATCTGATGTAAAAACTGTTTTTCAAAACATGTCTCCAAATCACTTGAAAACGCGTATTCTAAGCGAATTACGTGTTTTTAGAGTGTTTTGCAGTAACTTCTGTAGTTCAAATCGGTACTCTAGCTGCGCTGGCGTATGCACCACGGAGTGCCTAAAACACCTTGTATTCACTAAAAATCAGTGTATTTTGTCTTATTGTAGCCTAAATAACCAAGTGCCATCGAAACTGCAGGTGGAATATGTTTCCACAGTGTACATACTCTTCGTTTCAGACCGTGAAACGCTCAAATATGATGTAAAATCTGTTTCTCTGAACATGTCTCCAAATCACTTGAAAACGCGTTTCCTAAGCGAATTACATGTTTTTAGGGTGTTTTGCAGTAACTTCTATAGTTCAAATCGGCACTCTAGCTGCGCTGGCGAGTGCACCACGGAGTGTTTCCAAAACCTTGTATTCACTAAAAATCAGTGTATTTTGTCTTATTGTAGCCTAAATAACCAAGTGCCATCAAAACTGCAGGTGGAATATGTTTCCACAGTGTACATACTCGTCGTTTCAGACCTTGAAACGCTCAAATATGATGTAAAAACTGTTTCTCAAAACATGTCTCCAAAACACTTGAAAACGCGTTTCCTAAGCGAATTACGAGTTTTTAGGGTGTTTTGCAGTAAATTCTATAGTTCAAATCGGCACTCTAGCTGCGCTGGCGGGTGCACCATGGAGTGCCTCCAAAACTTTGTATTCACCAAGTGCCATCGAAACTACAGGTGGAATAAGTTTCCAAAGGGTACATACAAAATCGTCGTTTCAGACCGTGAAACGCTCAAATATGATGTAAAAACTATTTCTCTAAACATGTCTCCAAATCACTTGAAAACGCGTTTTCTAAGCGAATTACGTGTTTTTAGGGTGTTTTGCAGTAACTTCTATAGTTCAAGTCGGCACTCTAGCTGCGCTGGCGAGTGCACCACGGAGTGCCTCCAAAAGCTTGTATTCACTAAAAATCTATGCATTTTGTCTTATTGTAGCCTAAATAATCAAGTGCCATCTAAACTACAGGTTTAATATGTTTCTAGTCTACAAACAAAATCGACGTTTCAGACCGTGAAACGCTCAAATATGATGTAAACACTGTTTTTCAAAATATGTCTCCAAATCACTTGAAAACGCGTTTTCTAAGCAAATTACGAAATTTTAGGGTGTTTTGCAGTAACTTCTATAGTTCAAATCGGCACTCTAGCTGCGTTGGCGAGTGCACCACGGAGTGCCTCCAAAAGCTTGTATTTACTAAAAATCAGTGTATTTTGTCTTATTGTAGCCTAAATAACCAAGTGCCATCAAAACTACAGGTAGAATATGTTTCCAAAGTGAACATACAAAATCGTCGTTTCAGACTGTGAAATGCTCAAATATGATGTAAAAATTGTTTCCCTGAACATGTCTCCAAATCAGTTGAAAACGCATTTTCTAAGCGAATTACGTGTTTTTAGGGTGTTTTGCAGTAACTTCTATAGTTCAAATCGGCATTCTAGCTGCGCTGGCGAGTGCACCACGGAGTGCCTCCAAAAGCTTGTATTCACTAAAAATCAATGTGTTTTGTCTTCTTGTAGCTAAATAACCAAGTGCCATCGAAACTACAGGTGGAATATGTTTCCAAAGTGTACATACAAAATCGTCGTTATAGACCGTCAAATATGATGTAAAAACTGTTTCTCAAAACATGTCTCCAAATCACTTGAAAACGCGTTTCCTAAGCGAATTACGTGTTTTTAGGGTGTTTTGCAGTAACTTCTATAGTTCAAATCTGCACTCTAGCTGCGCTGGCGAGTGCACCACGGAGTGCCTCCAAAACCTTGTATTCACTAAAATTCAGTGTATTTTGTCATATTATCGCCTAAATAACCAAGTGCCATCGAAACTACAGGTAGAATATGTTTCCAAAGTGTACATACAAAATCGTCGTTTCAGACCGTGAAACGCTCAAATATGATGTAAAAACTGTTTCTCTGAACATGTCTCCAAATCACTTGAAAACGCGTTTTCTAAGCGAATTACGTGTTTTTAGGGTGTTTTGCAGTAACTTATACAGTTCAAATCGGCACTCTAGCTGCGCTGGCGAGTGCACCACGGAGTGCCTCCAAAAGCTTGTATTTATTAAAAATCTGTGTATTTCGTCTTATAGTAGCCTAAATAACCAAAAGCCATCGAAAATACAGGTAGAATATGTTTCCAAAGTGTACATACAAAATCGTCGTTTCAGACCGTGAAACGCTCAAATATGATGTAAAAACTGTTTCTCTGAACAAGTGTCCAAATCACTTGAAAACGCGTTTTCTAAGCGAATTACGTGTTTTTAGGGTGTTTTACAGTAACTTCTATAGTTCAAATCGGCACTCTAGCTGCGCTGGCGAGTGCACCACGAAGTGCCTCCAAAAGCTTGTATTCACTAAAAATCTGTGTATTTTGTCTTATTGTATCCTAAATAACCAAGTGCCATCTAAACTACAGGTGGAATATGTTTCCAAAGTACACATACAAAATCGTCATTTCAGACCGTGAAACGCTCAAATATGATGTAAAAACTGTTTCTCAAAACATGTTTCCAAATCACTTGAAAACGCGTTTCCTAAGCGAATTACGTGTTTTTAGGGTGTTTTGCAGTAACATCTATAGTTTAAATCGGCACTGTAGCTGCGCAGGTGAGTGCACCACAGAGTGCTTCCAAAAGCTTGTATTCACTAAAAATCAGTGTATTTTGTCTTATTGTAGCCTATATAACCAAGTGCCAACAAAACTACAGGTTGAATATGTTTCTAAAGTCTACATACAAAATTGTCTTTCAGACCGTGAAACGTTCAAATCTGATGTAAAAACTGTTTTTCAAAACATGTCTCCAAATCACTTGAAAACGCCTTTTCTAAGCAACCTACGTGTTTTTAGAGTGTTTTGCAGTAACTTCTATAGTTCAAATCGGCACTCTGGCTGCGCTGGCGAGTGCACCACGGAGTGCCTCCAAAAGCTTGTATTCACTAAAAATCTATGTATTTTGTCTTATTGTAGCCTAAATAACCAAGTGCCATCGAAACTACAGGTTGAATATGTTTCTAGTCTACAAACAAAATCGTCGTTTCAGACCGTGAAACGCTCAAATATGATGTAAAAACTGTTTTTCTGAACATGTCTCCAACTCACTTGAAAACGCGTTTTCTAAGCGAATTACGTGTTTTTAGGGTGTTTTGCAGTAACTTCTATAGTTCAAATCGGCACTCTAGCTGCGCTGGCGAGTGAACCACTGAGTGCCTCCAAAACCTTGTATTTGTAGGGAAATATATAGTTAACTTAGGATATCTGTTGTTATGATATTATTATTATGTTTTTATATTTGACATGTATAGAGTTGACATTTAATAAAGAATTCTAATTCTACATGGTGTCAGGTGTAAAAAATTGATATAATGGCAGAAAATAGAGTGGAAGAATTGGAACAATTGGTTCACAATTTACAAACACTTGTTGTAAATATGCAAGTGCAGGGTCAGATGGGGACTTCACTACAATCACAGACAGTTTCGGCACCAATTCCTGAGAGATTTTCTTTCGAAAGAGAAGATTGGAGAGGGTGGATAACGGGATATGAAAGATATAGGAAAGCTGTGAAGTTAGAGAAACATGAACAAAATATACAAATTAATAATCTTTTACTGCATATGGGTAGTAAAGTGAATAAAGTTTTGGTCACTTTGCAGAAAAAAGAAAATGATTTAAAGACATATGAGGAAACAGTAAAATTATTTGAAGACTATTATATAAAAAAATCCAATATAATATATCAAAGGGCAATATTCAACAGAAGAAATCAATTTGAAACAGAAACTGCTGAAGAATATATTGCATCAATAATAGAATTAGGGAAGAAATGTAATTACGTCGCATTAGAAGATGAATTAATAAGAGACAGATTAATAGTTGGCATAAAAGACACAAAATTATCGGAATCATTACAATTAAATAACAATCTCACATTACAAGTTACTATTGACAAAATTTTACAGTCAGAATTAATAAAAAGTCAAAATAAAGAAATAAGACAAGTTAATCAGAAAGAAATTGACAATATAAGAAACAATAAAAAGCCTTATGTAAATAACAAAAACCGTAATAATTGGAATAAAAGTCAAGAAATAGACAAAAATATGTGTACACGATGTGGAATCAAACCAAAACATGATTATCAAAATTGTAATGCCAGAAATGTAAAATGTTACCGATGTTCCTTAAAGGGTCATTATGGAAGAATGTGCAGAACAAGGGATGTAAATGAAATAGAAAAAGGAAATCAAGATCAAGAATCAGATTCTGGAAGAAGTGATATAGAATTGGGTGAGATCAAAAATATAAATAGTATTAATAAAGAAAATACACCATGGTACATAAAGTTTCAGATCGGACCATTCAGAATTAGATTTAAGGTGGATACTGGAGCTGATGAAAGTATTATCTCTTGGGGAGTGTATAAAAAATTAAGTCATTTATGTAATATTGAAAAAACAAGAGAAATTTTAGTAGGACCTGGACAAAATAAATTAGATGTACTAGGAAAAGTAAAGTTACCTGTAGAATGGAATAGTAAGAAAATATCAATGACAGCATACGTTTCGAAAACAAAAGAAAATTTATTAGGAAGACCAGATATAATAAAATTGGGAATACTTAAATTTAGCAACGATTATTTATCAGTAAATGAAGTTGAAAATGAAACATTAAAAATCAAAATATTAAGACAATATCCAGAATTATTCGAAGGTCTTGGTAAAATCAAAAATGAAGAATATAATATAAAGGTTAAGGAAGAAAGACCAGCAAGTATAACAACTCCTAGAAGAATACCCTTTGCATTAATGGAGCCAGCAAAGAAAGAAATTGAAGGCATGAAAAAGGAAGGAGTTATAGAAGAAATAATAGAGGCAACTGAATATTGCGCACCAATGGTTTTAGCTGTGAAAGGCGAAGGAGATAAAAAGAAAATAAGAATTTGTACAGATTTTACAGAATTAAACAAACAAGTAATTCGAGAAAGATTTCAGTTACCAAGTGTAGAAGAAACTTTAACAGATATGAGAGGAGCGAAGATATTCTCTAAATTAGATTTGAAACATGGATATTGGCAGCTACCTATAAGTTTGGAATCTAGAAAATATACTTGTTTTATTACGCCATTTGGAAGATTCGTTTATAAAAGATTACCTCAAGGATTATCATCATCGCCAGAAGTATACCAGCGAACCATGCAAAAAATATTGAAAAACATAGAAGGAGTTAAGGTACATATCGATGACATAGTCATTTATGGAAAGAATGAGGAAGAACATGAAGCAAGATTGATGAAAGTTTTAAATGTTTTAAAAGAAAATGGGGTAACTCTAAATAAACAGAAATGCGAATTTGGGTTTAGAAAATTAAAATTTTTAGGCCACATTATTGAAGAGAATGGTAATATAGTAGCTGATCCAGAAAGAATAAAAGCATTAATGGAATATCCTGAACCAAAAAATATTAAAGACGTACAAAGATTTTTGGGCATGTTTAATTATTTAACTAAATTCATTCCACACTCGTCAACATTATCACATGGTTTAAGAGAACTTTTAAAAAAGAATCAAGATTGGAGTTGGAATGAACATCAGAAATGTTTTAATTCAATGAAGAAAACATTGACGAGTATCCCAGTATTAATTTCATATGATGTGAAAAAACAATTAAGAATTTCAGCAGATGCATCGTCTTTCGGTATTGGTGGATACTTAGAACAACTTCAAGAGGATGGAATTTGGAGACCAGTTCTTTATTGTTCAAAATCCCTCAGTAATACAGAAAGAATGTATGCTCAAATCGAAAAAGAAACTTTAGCGATCGTATGGGTATGTGAAAGATTAAGGCAATATTTAATTGGTAAAAAATTTCAAATTCGAACAGATCATTTGCCACTAATCAAAATCCTTCAGAATAAACCAATTGAAGAACTCAGCGCAAGGTTACAAAGGTTTCGCATGCGTATGTTATGTTTTGATTATGAAATTATACATGTACCAGGAAAAGAATTTTATGTAGCAGACGCATTAAGCAGAGCGCCAATGAATATTGGAATTAATGATGAGGATGTCCTGTATCACCAAATTAATGTAAGTGAAATATACAAATCAATTTATCAAGACAAAGATGACACATTTCAAATCCTAAGACAATATATAAAATTTGGCTGGCCAGAAAAGCAAAAATGTTCGGAGATAGTTTATCCTTATTTTAAATATAAAGATTATATAAGTGAAATAGATGGAATAATTTGTTATAAAGACAAAATTATTATACCTCAGCATGACAGAAGAACTGTTTTGGAAAAAATACATACTGGTCATCAAGGCATTACAAAATCTAGAGTTAGAGCGAATGAATGTGTTTGGTGGCCTAATATATATATGTTTTTATATTTGACATGTATAGAGTTGACATTTAATAAAGAATTCTAATTCTACATATTCAGTAAAAATCTGTGTATTTTGTCATATTGTAGCCTAAATAACCAATTGCCAACAAAACTACAGGTTGAATATGTTTCTAAAGTCTACATACAAAATCGTCTTTCAGACCGTGAAACGTTCAAATTTGATGTAAAAACTGTTTTTCAAAACATGTCTCCAAATCACTTGAAAACGCCTTTTCTAAGCGAACTACGTGTTTTTAGAGTGTTTTGCAGTAACTTCTATAGTTCAAATCGGCACTCTAGCTGCGCTGGCGAATGCACCACGGAGTGCCTCCAAAAGCTTGTATTCACTAAAAATCAGTGTATTTTGTCTTATTGTAGCCTAAATAACCAAGTGCCATCGAAACTACAGGTGGAATATGTTTCCAAAGTAAACATACAAAATCGTCATTTCAGACCGTGAAACGCTCAAATATGATGTAAAAACTGTTTCTCAAAACATGTTTCCAAATCATTGGAAAACGCGTTACCTAAGCGAACTACGTGTTTTTAGAGTGTTTTGCAGTAACCTCTATAGTTCAAATCGGCACTCTAGCCGCGCTGGCGAGTGCATCACGGAGTGCCTCCAAAAGCTTGTATTTACTAAAAATCTGTGTATTTTGTCTTATTTTAGCCTAAATAATCAAGTGCCATTGAAACTACAGGTTGAATATGTTTCTAAAGTCTACATACAAAATCGTCGTTTCAGACCGTGAAACGCTTAAATATGATGTAAAAACTGTTTTTCAAAACACGTCTCCAAATCACTTGAAAACGCGTTTTCTAAGCGAATTACGTGTTTTTAGGGTGTTTTACAGTAACTTCTATAGTTTAAATCGGCACTCTAGCTGCGCTGGCGAGTGCACCACGAAGTGCTTCCAAAAGCTTGTATTCACTAAAAATCTGTGTATTTTGTCTTATTGTAGCCTAAATAACCAAGTGCCATCGAAACTACAGGTAGAATATGTTTCCAAAGTGTACATACAAAATTATCGTTTCAGACCGTGATTCGCTCACATATGATGTAAAATCTGTTTCTCAAAACATGTCTCCAAATCACTTGAAAACGGGTTTCCTAAACGAATTACGTGTTTTTAGGGTGTTTTGCAGTAACTTCTATAGTTCAAATCGGCACTCTAGCTGCGCCGGCGAGTGCACCACGGAGTGCCTTCAAAAGCTTGTATTTACTAAAAATCTGTGTATTTTGTCATATTGTAGCCTAAATAACCAAGTGCCATCAAAACTACAGGTGGAATATGTTTCCACAGTGTACATACTCGTCGTTTCAGACCGTGAAACGCTCAAATATGATGTAAAAACTGTTTCTCAAAACATGTCCCCAAATCACTTGAAAACGCGTTTCCTAAGCGAATTACGTGTTATTAGGGTGTTTTGCAGTAACTTCTACAGTTCAAATCGGCACTCTAGCTTCGCTGGCGAGTGCACCACGGAGAGCTTCCAAAACCTTGTATTCACTAAAAATCAGTGTACTTTGTCATATTGTAGCCTAAATAACCAAGTGCCATCGAAACTACAGGTAGAATATGTTTCCAAAGTGTACATACAAAATCGTCGTTTCAGACCGTGAAACGCTCAAATATGATGTAAAAACTATTTCTCTTAACATGTCTCCAAATCACTTGAAAACGCATTTTCTAAGCGAACTACGTGTTTTTAGAGTGTTTTGCAGTAACTTCTATAGTTGAAATCGGCACTCTAGCTGCGCTGGCGAATGCACCACGGAGTGCCTCCAAAACCTTGTATTCAGTAAAAATCAGTGTATTTTGTCATATTGTAGCCTAAATAACCAAGTGCTATCGAAACTACAGGTAGAAGATGTTGCCAAAGTGTACATACAAATCGTCGTTTCAGACAGTGAAACGCTCAAATATGATATAAAAACTGTTTCTCTGAACATGTCTCCAAATCACTTGAAAACGCGTTTCCTAAGCGAATTACGTGTTATTAGGGTGTTTTTCAGTAACTTCTATAGTTCAAATCGGCACTCTAGCTGCGCTAGCGAGTGCACAACGGAGTGCTTCCAAAACCTTGTATTCCCTAAAAATCAGTGTATTTTGTCATATTGTAGCCTAAATAAACAAGTTTCATCGAAACTACAGGTAGAATATGTTTCCAAAGTGTACATAAAAAATCGTCGTTTCAGACCGTGAAACGCTCAAATATAATGTAAAAACTATTTCTCTGAACATGTCTCCAAATCACTTGAAAACGTGTTTTCTAAGCGAATTACGTGTTTTTAGGGTGTTTTGCAGTAACTTCTATAGTTCAAGTCGGCACTCTAGCTGCGCTGGCGAGTGCACCACGGAGTGCCTCCAAAAGCTTGTATTCACTAAAAATCTATGTAATTTGTCTTATTGTAGCCTAAATAATCAAGTGCCATCGAAACTACAGGTAGAATATATTTCCAAAGTGTACATACAAAATCGTCGTTTCAGACCGTGAAACGCTTAAATATGATGTAAATCTGTTTCTCTGAACATATCTCCAAATCAGTTGAAAACCGCGTTTTCTAATCGAATTATGTGTTTTTAGGGTGTTTTGCATTAACTTCTATAGGTCAAATCGGCACTCTAGCTGCGCTGGCGAGTGCACCACGGAGTGCCTCAAAATGCTTGTATTCACTAAAAATCTGTGTATTTTGTCTTATTGTAGCCTAAATAACCAAGTGCCATCGAAACTACAGGTTGAGTATGTTTCTAAAAACGTCGTTTCAGACAGTGAAACGTTCAAATCTGATGTAAAAACTGTTTTTCAAAACATGTCTCCAAATCACTTGAAAACGCGTATTCTAAGCGAATTACGTGTTTTTAGAGTGTTTTGCAGTAACTTTTGTAGTTCAAATCGGTACTCTAGCTGCGCTGGCGTATGCACCACGGAGTGCCTCCAAAACCTTGTATTCACTAAAAATCAGTGTATTTTGTCTTATTGTAGCCTAAATAACCAAGTGCCATCAAAACTACAGGTGGAATATGTTTCCACAGTGTACATACTCGTCGTTTCAGACCGTGAAACGCTCAAATATGATGTAAAAACTGTTTCTCAAAACATGTCCCCAAATCACTTGAAAACGCGTTTCCTAAGCGAATTACGTGTTTTTAGGGTGTTTTGCAGTAACTTCTATAGTTCACATCGGCACTCTAGCTGCGCTGGCGAGTACACCACGGAGTGCCTCTAAAAGCTTGTATTTACTAAAAATCTGTGTATTTTGTCTTATTGTAGCCTAAATAACCAAGTGCCATCGAAACTACAGGTTGAGTATATTTCTAAATTCTACATACAAAAACGTCGTTTCAGACCGTGAAACGTTCAAATCTGATGTAAAAACTGTTTTTCAAAATATGTCTCCAAATCACTTGAAAACGCGTATTCTAAGCGAATTACGTGTTTGTAGAGTGTTTTGCAGTAACTTCTAAAGTTCAAATCGGTACTCTAGCTGCGCTGGCGTGTGCACCACGGAGTGCCTCCAAAACCTTGTATTCACTAAAAATCTGTGTATTTTGTCTTATTGTAGCCTAAATAACCAAGTGCCATCGAAACTACAGGTTGAATATGTTTCTAAAGTCTACATACGAAATCGTCGTTTCAGACCGTGAAACAGTCAAATATGATGTAAAAATTGTTTCCCTGAACATGTCTCCAAATAAGTTGAAAACGCGTTTTCTATGCGAATTACGTGTTTTTTGGGTGTTTTGCAGTAACTTCTATAGTTCAAATCGGCATTCTAGCTGCGCTGGCGAGTGCACCACGGAGTGCCTCCAAAAGCTTGTATTCACTAAAAATCAGTGTGTTTTGTCTTCTTGTAGCTAAATAACCAAGTGCCATCGAAACTACAGGTGGAATATGTTTCCAAAGTGTACATACAAAATCGTCGTTTTAGACCGTGAAACGTTCAAATATGATGTAAAAACTGTTTCTCAAAACATGTCTCCAAATCACTTGAAAACGCGTTTCCTAAGCGAATTACGTGTTTTTAGGGTGTTTTGCAGTAACTTCTATAGTTCAAATCTGCACTCTAGCTGCGCTGGCGAGTGCACCACGGAGTGCCTCCAAAACCTTGTATTTACTAAAATTCAGTGTATTTTGTCATATTTTCGCCTAAATAACCAAGTGCCATCGAAACTACAGGTAGAATATGTTTCCAAAGTGTACATACAAAATCATCGTTTCAGACCGTGAAACGCTCAAATATGATGTAAAAACTGTTTCTCTGAACATGTCTCCAAATCACTTGAAAACGCGTTTTCTAAGTGAATTGCGTATTTTTAGGGTGTTTTTCAGTAACTTCTATAGTTCAAATCGACATTCTAGCTGCGCTGGCGAGTGCACAACGGAGTGCCTCCAAAACCTTGTATTCACTAAAAATCAGTGTATTTTGTCATATTGTAGCTTAAATAACCAAGAGCCATCGAAACTACAGGTAGAATATGTTTTCAAAGTGTACATACAAAATCGTCGTTTCAGACCGTGAAACGCTCAAATATGATGTAAAAACTGTTTCTCTGAACATGTTTCCAAATCACTTGAAAAAGCGTTTCCTAAGCGAATTACGTGTTTTTAGGGTGTTTTGCAGTAACTTCTATAGTTCAAATCAGCACTCTAGCTGCGCTGGCGAGTGCACCACGGAGTGCCTCCAAAAGCTTGAATTCACTAACAATCTGTGTATTTTGTCTTATTGTAGCCTAAATAATCAATTGCCAACGAAACTACAGGTTGTATATGTTTCTAAAGTCTACATACAAAATCGTCGTTTCAGACCGTGAAACGTTCAAATCTGATGTAAAAACTATTTTTCAAAACATGTCTGCAAATCACTTGAAAACGCGTTTTCTAAGCGAATTACGTGTTTTTAGAGTGTTTTGCAGTAACCTGTATTGTTCAAAACAGCACTCTAGTTGCGCTGGCGAGTGCACCACGGAGTGCCTCCAAAAGCTTGTATTCACTAAAAATCAGTGTATTTGGTCATATTGTAGCCTAAATATTGAAGTGCCATCGAAAATACAGGTAGAATATATTTCCAAAATGTACATAAAAAATCATAGTTTCAGACCGTGAAACGCTCAAATATGAAGTAAAAACTGTTTCTCAAAACATGTCTCCAAATCACTTGAAAACGCGTTTCCTAAGCGAATTACGTGTTTTTAGGGTGTTTTGCAGTAACCTCTATTTCAAATCAGCACTCTAGCTGCGCTGGCGAGTGCACCACGGAGTGCCTCCAAAAGCTTGTATTCGCTAAAAATCAGTGTATTTTGTCTTATTGTAGCCTAAATAACCAAGAGCCATCGAAACTACAGGTGGAATATGTTTCCAAAGTGTACATACAAAATCGTAATTTCTGACCGTGAAACGCTCAAATATGATGTAAAAACTGTTTCTCAAAACATGTCTCCAAATCACTTTAAAAAGCGTTTCCTAAGCGAATTACGTGTTTTTAGGGTGTTTTGCAGTAACTTCTATAGTTCAAATCAGCACTCTAGCTGCGCTGACGAGTGCACCACGGAGTGCCTCCAAAACCTTGTATTCAGTAAAAATCAGTGTATTTTGTCATATTGTAGCTTAAATAACCAAGAGCCATCCAAACTACAGGTAGAATATGTTTTCAAAGTGTACATACAAAATCGTCGTTTCAGACCGTGAAACGCTCAAATATGATGTAAAAACTGTTTCTCTGAACATGTTTCCAAATCACTTGAAAAAGCGTTTCCTAAGCGAATTACGTGTTTTTAGGGTGTTTTGCAGTAACTTCTATAGTTCAAATCAGCACTCTAGCTGCGCTGGCGAGTGCACCAGGGAGTGCCTCCAAAAACTTGAATTCACTAAAAATCTGTGTATTTTGTCTTATTGTAGCCTAAATAATCAAGTGCCATCGAAACTACAGGTTGAATATGTTTCTAAAGTCTACATACAAAATCGTCGTTTCAGACCGTGAAACGTTCAAATCTAATGTAAAAACAATTTTTAAAACATGTCTGCAAATCACTTGAAAAAGGCGTTTTCTAAGCGAATTACGTGTTTTTAGAGTGTTTTGCAGTAACCTGTATAGTTCAAATCGGCACTCTAGCTGCGCTGGCGAGTGCACCACGGAGTGCCTCCAAAAGCTTGTATTCACTAAAAATCAGTGTATTTGTTCTTATAGTAGCCTAAATAATGAAGTGCCATCGAAAATACAGGTAAAATATGGTTCCAAAGGGTACATACAAAATCGTCGTTTCAGACCGTGAAACGCTCAAATATGACGTAAAAACTGTTTCTCTGAATACGTCTCCAAATCACATGAAAACGCTTAAGCTAAGCGAATTACGTGTTTTTAAGGTGTTTTGCAGTAGCTTCTATAGTTCAAATCGGCACTCTATCTGCGCTGGCGAGTGCACCACGGAGTGCCTCCAAAACCTTGTATTCACTAAAAATCAGTGTATGTTGTCATATTGTAGCCTAAATAACCAAGTGCAATCGAAACTACAGGTAGAATATGTTTCCAAAGCGTACATATAAAATCGTCGTTTCAGACCGTGAAACGCTCAAATATGATGTAAAAACTGTTTCTCTTAACATGTCTCCAAATCACTTGCAAACGCGTTTTCTAAGCGAATTACGTGTTTTTAGGGTGTTTTGCAGTAACTTCTATAGTTCAAATCGACGCCCTAGCTGCGCTGGCGAGTGCACCACGGAGTGCCTCCAAAACCTTGTATTCACTAAAAATCTGTGTATTTTGTCTTATTGTAGCCTAAATAACCAAGTGCCAACGAAATTACAGGTTGAATATGTTTCTAAAGTCTACATACAAAATCGTCTTTCAGACCGTGAAACGTTCAAATCTGATGTAAAAACTGTTTTTCAAAACATGTCTCCAAATCACTTAAAAACGAATTTTCTAAGCAAATTACGTGATTTTAGAGTGTTTTGCAGTAAATTCTATATTTCAAATCAACACTCTAGCTCCGCTGGCGAGTGCACCAAGGAGTGCCTCCAAAAGCTTGTATTCACTAAAAGTCAGTGTATTTTGTCTTATTGTAGCCTAAATAACCAAGTGCCATCGAAACTACAGGTGGAATATGTTTCCAAAGTGTACATACAAAATCGTCATTTCTGACCGTGAAACGCTCAAATATGATGTAAAAACTGTTTCTCAAAATATATTTCCAAATCACTTGAAAACGCGTTTCCTAAGCGAATTACGTGTTTTAAGGTGTTTTGCAGTAACTTTTATAGTTCAAATCGGCACTCTAGCCGCGCTGGCGAGTGCACCACGGAGCGCTTAAAAACCTTGTATTCACTGAAATTCAGTGTATTTTGTCATATTGTAGCCTAAATAACCAAGTGCCATCGAAACTATAGGTAGAATGTTTCCAAAGTGTACGTACAAAATCGTCGTTTCAGACCGTGAAACGCTCAAATATGATGTAAAAACTGTTTCTCAAAACATGTCTCCAAATCACTTGAAAACGCGTTTCCTAAGCGAACTACGTGTTTTTAGGGTATTTTGCAGTAACTTCTATAGTTTAAATCGGCACTCTAGCTACGCTGGCGAGTGCACCACGGAGTGCCTCCATGACCTTGTACTAACTAAAAATCTGTGTATTTTGTTATATTGTTGCCTAATTAACCAAGTGCCATCGAAACTACAGGTTGAATATGTTTCCAAAGTGTACATACAAAATCGTCGTTTCAGACCGCGAAACGCTCAAATATGATGTAAAAACTGTTTCTCTGAACATGTCTCCAAATCACTTGAAAACGCGTTTTCTAAGCGAATTACGTGTTTTTAGAGTGTTTTGCAGTTACTTCTATAGTTCAAATCGGCACTCTAGCTGCGCTTTCGAGTGCACCACGGAGTGCCTCCAAAAGCTTGTATTCACTAAAAATCAGTGTATTTTGTCTTATTGTAGCCTAAATAACCAAGAGCCATCGAAACTACAAGTGGAATATGTTTCCAAAGTGTACATACAAAATCGTCATTTCAGACCGTGAAACGCTCAAATATTATGTGAAAACTGTTTTTCAAAACATGTCTCCAAATCACTTGAAAACGCGTTTTCTAAGCGAATTATGTGTTTTTAAAGTGTTTTGCAGTAACTTCTATAGTTCAAATCGGCACTCTAGCTGCGCTGGCGAGTGCACCACGGAGTGCCTCCAAAACCTTGTATTCACTACAAATCAGTGCATTTTGTTATATTGTAGCCTAAATAACCAAGTGCCATCGAAACTACAGGTGGAATATGTTTCCAAAGTGTACATACAAAATCGTCGTTTCAGACCGTGAAACGCTCAAATAGGCTGTAAAAACTGTTTCTCTGAACTTGTCTCCAAATCTCTTCAAAACGCGTTTCCTAAGCGAATTACGTGTTTTTAGAGTGATTCGCAGTAACGTCTATAGTACAAATCGGCACTGAAGCTGCGCTGGCGAGTGCACCACGGAGTGCCTCCAACAGCTTGTATTAACTAAAAATCTGTGTATTTTATCTTATTGTAGCCTAATTAACCAAGTGCCATCGAAACTACAGGTTAATTATGTTTTTAAAGTCTACATACAAAATCGTCTTTCAGACCGTGAAACGTTCAAATCTGATGTAAAAACTGTTTTTCAAAACATGTCTCCAAATCACTTGAAAACACGTTTTCTAAGCGATTTACGTGTTTTTAGAGTGTTTTGCAGTAACTTCTATAGTTCAAATCGGCACTCAAGCTGCGCTGGCGAGTGCACCACAGATGCCTCCAAAAGCTTGTATTCACTAAAAATCAGTGTATTTTGTCTTATTGTCGCCTAAATAACCAAGAGCCATCAAAACTAAAAGTGGCATATGTTTCCAAAGTGTACATAAAAAATCGTCATTTCAGAACGTGAAACGCTCAAATATTATGTAAAAACTTTTCCTCAAAACATGTTTCCAAATCACTTGATAACGCGTTTCCTAAGCGAAGTACGTGTTTTTAGGGTGTTTTGCAGTAACTTCTATAGTTCAAATCGGCACTCTAGCTGCGCTGGCGAGTGCACCACGGAGTGCCTCCAAAAGCTTGTATTAACTAAAAATCAGTGTATTTTGTCATATTGTAGCCTAAATAACCAAGTGCCATCGAAACTACAGGTAGAATATGTTTGGAGGGACTCCGTGGTGCACTCACCATCGCAGCTAGAGTGCCGATTTGAACTATAGAAGTTACTGCAAAACACACTAAAAACACGTAATTCGCATAGGAAACGCGTTTTCAAGTGATTTGGAGACATGTTTTGAGAAACAGTTTTTACATCATATTTGAGAGTTTCACGGTCTGAAACGACGATTTTGTATGTAGACTTTAGAAACATATTCAACCTGTAGTTTCGATAGCATTTGCTTATTTAGGCTACAATAAGACAAAATAAACAGAATTTTAGTGAATACAAGCTTTTGGAGGCACTCGCCAGCGCAGCTAAAGTGCCGATTTGAACTATAGAAGTTATTGCAAAACACCCTAAAAACACGTAGTTCGCATAGAAAACGCGTTTTCAAGTGATTTGGAGACATGTTTTGAAAAACAGTTTTTACATCAGATTTGAACGATTCACGGTCTGAAACGACGATTTCGTATGTAGACTTTAGAAACATATTCAACCTGTAGTTTCGATGGCACTTGGATATTTAGGGTACAATATGACAAAATACACAGATTTTTAGTGAATACAAGCTTTTGGAGGCACTCCGTAGTGCACTCGCCAGCGCAGCTAAAGTGCCGATTTGAACTATAGAAGTTACTGCAAAACACCCTAAAAACACGTAATTCGCTTAGGTAGCGCGTTTTCAAGTGATTTGGAGACATGTTCAGAGTAACAGTTTTTACATCATATTTGAGGTTTTCACGGTCTGAAACGACGATTTTGTATGTACACTTTGGAAACATATTCTACCTGTACTTTCGATGGCACTTGGTTATTTAAGCTACAATATGACAAAATACACAGATTTTTAGTAAATACAAGCTTTCGGAGGCACTCCGTGGTGCACTCGCCAGCGCAGCTAGAGTGCCGATTTAAACTATAGCAGTTACTGAAAGATACCCTAAAAACACGTAATTCGCTTAGAAAACGCGTTTTCAAGTGATTTGGAGACATGTTAAGAGAAACAGATTTTACATCATATTTAAGCGTTTCACGGTCTGAAACGACGATTTTGTATCTACACTTTGGAAACATATTCTACCTGTAGTTTCGATGGCACTTGGTTATTTAGGTTACAATATGACAAAATACACTGATTTTTAGTGAATACAAGGTATTGGAGGCACTCCGTGGTGCACTCGCCAGCGCGGCTAGAGTGCCGATTTGAACTATAAAAGTTACTGCAAAACACTCTATAAACATGTAATTCGTTTAAAAAACGCGTTTTCAAGTGATTTGGAGACATGTTTTGAAAAACAGTTTTTACATCATATTTGAGCGTTTCACGGTCTGAAACGACGATTTTGTATGTACACTTTGGAAACATATTCTACCTGTAGTTTCGATGGCACTTGGTTACTTAGGCTACAATAAGACAAAATACACAGATTTTTAGTGAATACAAGCTTGTGGAGGCACTCCGTGGTGCACTCGCCAGCGCAGCTAGAGTGCCGATTTGAACTATAGAAGCTACTGCAAAACACCCTAAAAACACATAATTCGCTTAGAAAACGCGTTTTCAAGTGATTTGGAGACATGTTTTGAAAAACAGTTTTTACATCATATTTGAGCGTTTCACGGTCTGAAACGACGATTTTGTATGTACACATTGGAAACATATTTTACCGGTAGTTTCGATGGCACTTGGTTATTTAGGCTACAATAAGACAAAATACACTGATTTTTAGTGAATACAAGCTTTTGGAGGCACTCCGTGGTGCACTCGCCAGCGCAGCTAGAGTGCCGATTTGAACTATAGAAGTTATTGCAAAAAACATTAAAAACACGTAATTCGTTTAGGAAACTTGTTTTTAAGTGATTTGGAGACATGTTCAAAGAAAAAGTTTATACATCATATTTCAGCGTTTCACGGTGTGAAACGACGATTTTGTATCTACATTTTCGAAACATATTCTACCTGTAGTTTCGATGGCACTTGGTTATTTGGGCTACAATATGACAAAATATACTGATTTTTAGTGAATACAAGGTATTGGAGGCACTCCGTGGTGCACTCGCCAGCGCAGCTAGAGTGCCGATTTGAACTATAGAACTTACTGCAAAACACCCTAAAAACACGTAATTCGCTCAGGATCAAGTGATTTGGAGACATGTTTTGAGAAACAGTTTTTACATCATATTTGAGCGTTTCACGGTCTGAAACGATGATTTTGTATCTACACTTTGGAAACATATTCTACCTGTAGTTTCGAATGCACTTGGTTATTTAGGCTACAATATGACAAAATACACTGATTTTTAGTGAATACTAGGTATTGGAGGCACTCCGTGGTGCACTCGCCAGCGCAGCTAGAGTGCCGATTTGAACTATAGAAGTTACTGCAAAACAACCTAAAAACACGTAATTCGCTTAGAAAACGCGTTTTCAAGTGATTTGGAGACATGTTCAGAGAAACATTTTTTATATCATATTTGAGCGTTTCACGGTCTGAAACGTCGATTTTGTATGTACACTTCGGAAACATATTCTACCTGTAGTTTCGATGGCACTTGGTTACTTAGGCTACAATATGACAAAATACACAGATTTTTAGTGAATGCTAGGTATTGGAGGCACTCCGTGGTGCACTCGCCAGCGCAGCTAGAGTGCCGATTTGAACTATAGAAGTTACTATAAAACACTCTAAAAACACGTAATTCGCTAAGAAAACGCGTTTTCAAGTAATTTGGATACATGTTGTGAAAAACAGTTTTTACATCATATTTGAACGTTTCACGGTCTGAAACGACGATTTTATATGTAGACTTTAGAAACATATTTAACCTGTAGTTTCGATGGCACTTGGTTATTTAGGCTACAATATGACAAAATACACTGATTTTTAGTGAATACAAGGTTTTGGAGGCACTCCATGGTGTACTTGCCAGCGCAGCTAGAGTGTCAATTTGAACTATAGAAGTTACTGCAAAACACCCTAAAACACGTAATTCGCTTAGGATACGCGTTTACAAGTGATTTGGAGACATGTTTTGAGAAACACTTTTTATATCATATTTGAGCGTTACACGGTCTGAAACGACGATTTTGTTTTGAAAACATATTCTACCTGTAGTTTCGATGGCACTTGGTTATTTAGGCTACAATATGACAAAATACACTGATTTTTAGTGAATACAAGGTTTTGGAGGCACTCCGTGGTGCACTTGCCAGCGCAGCTAGAGTGCCGATTTGAACTATAGAAGTTACTGCAAAACACCCTAAAAACACGTAATTCGCTTAGGATACGCGTTTTCAAGTGATTTGGAGACATGTTTTGAGAAACACTTTTTACATCATATTTGAGCGTTACACGGTCTGAAACGACGATTTTGTTTTGAAAACATATTCTACCTGTAGTTTCGATGGCACTTGGTTATTTAGGCTACAATATGACAAAATACACAAATTTTTAGTGAATATAAGGTTTTAGATGCACAATGTGGTGCACTCGCCAGGGCAGCTAGAGTGCCGATTTGAACTATAGAAGTTACTGCAAAACATCCTAAAAACACGTAATTCGCTTAGGTAACGCGTTTTCAAGTGATGTGGAGACATGTTTTGAGAGTAAGTTTTTACATCATATTTGAGCGTTTCACGGTCTGAAACGACGATTTTGTATGTAGACTTTAGAAACATATTCAACCTGTAGTTTCGATGGCACTTGTTTATTTAGGCTACAATAAGACAAAATACACTGATTTTTAGTGAATACAAGCTTTTGGAGGCATTCCGTGGTGCACTCGCCAGCGCAGCTAGAGTGCCGATTTGAACTATAGAAGTTACTGCAAAACACTCTAAAAACACGTGTTTTGCTTAGAAAACGCGTTTTCTAGTGATTTAGAGACATGTTCAGAGAAAAAGTTTTTACTTCATATTTGAGCGTTTCACGGTCTGAAACGACGATTTTGTATCTACACTTTGGAAACATATTCTACCTGTAGTTTCGATGGCACTTGGTTATTTAGGCTACAACATGACAAAATACACTGATTTTTAGTGAATACTAGGTATTGGAGGCACTCCGTGGTGCACTCGCCAGCGCAGCTAGAGTGCCGATTTGAACTATAGAAGTTACTGCAAAACACTCTAAAAACACGTAATTCGCTTAGAAAACGCGTTTTCAAGTGATTTGGAGACATGTTCAGAGAATCAGTTTTTACATCATATTTGAGCTTTTCAGGGTCTGAAACGACAATTTTGTATGTGAACTTTGGAAACATATTCTACCTGTATTTTCGATAGCACTTGGTTATTTAGGCTACAATATGACAAAATACACTGATTTTTAGTGAATACTAGGTATTGGAGGCACTCCGTGGTGCACTCGCCAGCGCAGCTTGAATGCCGATTTGAACTATAGAAGTTACTGCAAAACAACCTAAAAACACGTAATTCGCTTAGAAAACGCGTTTTCAAGTGATTTGGAGACTAGTTTTGAAAAACAGTTTTTAAATCACATTTGAGCGTTTCACGGTCTGAAACGACGATTTTGTATGTACACATTGGAAACATATTCCACCTGTAGTTTCGATGGCACTTAGTTTTTTAGGCTACAATAAGACTAAATACACTGATTTTTAGTGAATACAAGCTTTTGGAGGCATTCCGTGGTGCACTCGCCAGCGCAGCTAGAGTGCCGATTTGAACCATAGAAATTACTGCAAAACACCCTAAAAACACGTATTTCGCTTAGAAAACGCGTTTTCAAGTGATTTGGAGACATGTTCAGAGAAAAAGTTTTTACTTCATATTTGAGCGTTTCACGGTCTGAAACGACGATTTTGTATCTACACTTTGGAAACATATTCTACCTGTAGTTTCGATGGCATTTGGTTATTAAGGCTACAATATGACAAAATACACTGATTTTTAGTGAATACAAGGTATTGGAGGCACTCCGTGGTGCACTCGCAAGCGCAGCTAGAGTGCCGATTTGAACTATAGAAGTTATTGCAAAACACCCTAAAAACACGTAATTCGCTTAGGAAGCGCGTTTTCAAGTGATTTGGAGACATGTTTTGAGAAACAGTTTTTACATCATATTTGAGCGTTTCACGGTCTGAAACGACGATTTTGTATGTACACCTTGGAAACATATTCCACCTGTAGTTTCGATGGCACTTGGTTATTTAGGCTACAATAAGACAAAATACACTGATTTTTAGTGCATACAAGCTTTTGGAGGCATTCCGTGGTGCACTCGCCAGCGCAGCTAGAGTGCCGATTTGAACCATAGAAATTACTGCAAAACACCCTAAAACACGTATTTCGCTTAGAAAACGCGTTTTCAAGTGATTTGGAGACATGTTTAGAGAAACAGTTTTTATATCATATTTGAGCGTTTCACGGTCTGAAACGACGATTTTGTATCTACAATTTGGAAACATATTCTACCTGTAGTTTCGATGGCATTTGGTTATTTAGGCTACAATATGACAAAATACACTGATTTTTAGTGAATACAAGGTATTGGAGGCACTCCGTGGTGCACTCGCAAGCGCAGCTAGAGTGCCGATTTGAACTATAGAAGTTACTGCAAAACAACCTAAAAACACGTAATTTGCTTAGAAAACGCGTTTTCAAGTGATTTAGAGACATGTTCAGAGAAAAAGTTTTTACTTCATATTTGAGCGTTTCACGGTCTGAAACGACGATTTTGTATCTACACTTTGGAAACATATTCTACCTGTAGTTTCGATGGCACTTGGTTACTTAGTCTACAACATGACAAAATACACTGATTTTTAGTGAATACTAGGTATTGGAGGCACTCCGTGGTGCACTCGCCAGCGCAGCTAGAGTGCCGATTTGAACTATAGAAGTTACTGCAAAACAACCTAAAAACACGTAATTCGCTTAGAAAACGCGTTTTCAAGTGATTTGGAGACATGTTTAGAGAAACGGTTTTTATATCATATTTGAGCGTTTCACGGTCTGAAACGACGATTTTGTATGTACACTTTGGAAACATATTCTACCTGTATTTTCGATAGCACTTGGTTATTTAGGCTACAATATGACAAAATACACTGATTTTTAGTGAATACTAGGTATTGGAGGCACTCCGTGGTGCACTCGCCAGCGCAGCTTGAGTGCCGATTTGAACTATAGAAGTTACTGCAAAACACCCTAAAACACGTAATTCGCTTAGAAAACGCGTTTACAAGTGATTTGGAGACATGTTTTGAGAAACAGATTTTACATCATATTTGAGCGTTTCACGGTCTGAAACGACGATTTTGTATGTACACCTTGGAAACATATTCCACCTGTAGTTTCGATGACACTTGGTTATTTAGGCTACAATAAGACAAAATACACTGATTTTTAGTGAATACAAGGTATTGGAGGCACTCCGTGGTGCACTCGCCAGCGCAGCTAGAGTGCCGATTTGAACTATAGAAGTTACTGCAAAACACCCTAAAAACACGTAATTCGCTTAGAAAACGCGTTTTCAAGTGATTTGGAGACATGTTCAGAGAAAAAGTTTTTACTTCATATTTGAGCGTTTCACGGTCTGAAACGACGATTTTGTATCTACACTTTGGAAACATATTCTACCTGTAGTGTCGATGGCACTTGGTTATTTAGGCTACAATATGACAAAATACACTGATTTTTAGTGAATACAAGGTATTGGAGGCACTCCGTGGTGCACTCGCCAGCGCAGCTAGAGTGCCGATTTGAACTATAGAAGTTACTGCAAAACACCCTAAAAACACGTAATTCGCTTATGAAACGCGTTTTCAAGTGATTTGGAGATATGATTTGAAAACAGTTCTTACATCATATTTGAACGTTTCACGGTCTGATACAACGATTTTGTATGTAGACTTTAGAAACATATTCAACCTGTAGTTTCGATGGCACTTGGTAATTTAGGCTACAATATGACAAAATACACTGATTTTTAGTGAATACAAGGTTTTGAAGGCAGTCCGTGGTGCACTCGCTAGCGCAGCTAGAGTGTCGATTTGAACTATAGAAGTTACTGCAAAACACCCTAAAAACACATAATTCGCTTAGAAAACGCGTTTTCAAGTGATTTGGAGACATATTTTGAGAAATCATTTTTGAGCGTTTCACGGTCTGAAACGACAATTTTGTATGTACACTTTGGAAACATATTCCACCTGTAGTTTCGATGGCACTTGGTTATTTAGGCTACAATAAGACAAAATACACTGATTTTTAGTGAATACAAGCTTTTGGAGGCACTCCGTGGTGCACTCGCCAGCGCATCTAGAGTGCCGATTTGAACTATAGAAGTTACTGCAAAACAACATAAAAACACGTAATTCGCTTAGAAAACGCGTTTTCAAGTGATTTGGAGACATGTTTTGAAAAACAGTTTTTACATCATATTTGAACGTTTCACGGTCTGAAACGACGATTTTGTATGTACACATTGGAAACATATTCCACTTGTAGTTTCGATGGCATTTGGTTATTTAGGCTACAATATGACAAAATACACTGATTTTTAGTGAATACTAGGTATTGGAAGCACTCCGTGGTGCACTCGCCAGCGCAGCTTGAGTGCCGATTTGAACTATAGAAGTTATTGCAAAACACCCTAAAAACACGTAATTCGCTTAGGAAACGCGTTTTCAAGTGTTTTGGAGACATGTTTTGAGAAACAGTTTTTACATCATATTTGAGCGTTTCACGGTCTGAAACGACGATTTTGTATGTACACCTTGGATACATATTCCACCTGTAGTTTCGATGGCACTTGGTTATTTAGGCTACAATAAGACAAAATTCACTGATTTTTAGTGAATACAAGCTTTTGGAGGCATTCCGTGGTGCACTCGCCAGCGCAGCTAGAGTGCCGATTTGAACTATAGAAGTTATTGCAAAACACCCTAAAAACACGTAATTCGCTTAGGAAACGCGTTTTCAAGTGATTTGGAGACATGTTTTGTGAAACAGTTTTTACATCATATTTGAGCGTTTCACGGTCTGAAACGACGATTTTGTATGTACACCTTGGAAACATATTCCACATGTAGTTTCGATGGCACTTGGTTATTTAGGCTACGATAAGACAAAATACACTGGTTTTTAGTGAATACAAGCTTTTGGAGGCATTCCGTGGTGCACTCGCCAGCGCAGCTAGAGTGCCGATTTGAACTATAGAATTTACTGCAAAACCCCATAAAAACAAGTAATTCGCTTAGGAAACGCGTATTCAAGTGATTTGGAGATATGTTTTGAAAACAGTTTTTACATCATATTTGAACGTTTCACGGTCTGAAACGACGATTTTGTATGTAGACTTTAGAAACATATTCAACCTGTAGTTTCGATGGCACTTGGTTATTTAGGCTACAATATACAAAATACACTGATTTTTAGTGAATACAAGGTTTTGAAGGCAGTCCGTGGTGCACTCGCCAGCGCAGCTAAAGTGCCGATTTGAACTATAGAAGTTACTGCAAAACAACCTAAAAACACGTAATTCGCTTAGAAAACGCGTTTTCAAGTGATTTGGAGACATGTTTTGAAAAACAGTTTTTACATCATATTTGAACGTTTCACGGTCTGAAACGACGATTTTATATGTAGCCTTTAGAAACATATTCAACCTGAAGTTTCAATGGCACTTGGTTATTTATGGTACAATATGACAGAATACACAGATTTTTAGTGAATACAAGCTTTTGGAGGCACTCCGTGGTGCACTCGCCATCGCAGCTAGAGTGCCGATTTGAACTATAGAAGTTACTGCAAAACACCCTAAAAACACGTAATTCGCTTAGGAAACGCGTTTTCAAGTGATTTGGAAACATGTTTTGAGAAACAGGTTATACATCATATTTGAGCTTTTCACGGTCTGAAACGATTTTGTATGTACACTTTTGGAAACATATTCTACCTGTACTTTTGATGGCACTTGGTTATCTAGGCTACAATAAGACAAAATACATAGAATTTTAGTGAATACAAGCTTTTGGAGGCACTCCGTGGTGCACTCGCCAGCGCAGCTAGAGTGCCGATTTGAACTATAGAAGTTACTGCAAAACACCCTAAAAACACGTAATTCGCTTAGGAAACGCGTTTTCAAGTGATTTGGAGATATGTTTTGAAAACAGTTTTTACATCATATTTGAACGTTTCACGGTCTGATACGACGATTTTGTATGTAGACTTTAGAAACATATTCAACCTGTAGTTTCGATGGCACTTGGTAATTTAGGCTACAATATGACAAAATACACTGATTTTTAGTGAATACATGGTTTTGAAGGCAGTCCGTGGTGCACTCGCCAGCGCAGCTAGAGTGTCGATTTGAACTATAGAAGTTACTGCAAAACACCCTAAAAACACATAATTCGCTTAGAAAACGCGTTTTCAAGTGATTTGGAGACATGTTTTGAAAAACAGTTTTTACATCATATTTGAACGTTTCACGGTCTGAAACGACGATATTGTATGTAGACTTTAGAAACATATTCAACCTGTAGTTTCGATGGCACTTGGATATTTATGGTACAATATGACAAAGTACACAGATTTTTAGTGAATACAAGCTTTTGGAGGCACTCCGTGGTGCACTCGCCATCGCAGCTAGAGCGCCGATTTGAACTATAAAAGTTACTGCAAAACACCCTAAAAACACGTAATTCGCTTAGGAAAGGCGTTTTCAAGTGATTTGGAGACATGTTTTGAAAAACAGTTTTTACATCATCTTTGAGCGTTTCACGGTCTGAAGCGACGATTTTGTATGTACACTTTGGAAACATATTCCACCTGTAGTTTCAATGGCACTTGGTTATTCAGGCTACAATAAGACAAAATACACTGATTATTAGTGAACACAAGGTTTTGGAGGCACTCCGTGGTGCACTCGCCAGCGCAGCTTTGAACGTTTCACGGTCTGAAACGACGATTTTGTACGATTATGTAGACTTTAGAAACATATTCAACCTGTAGTTTCGATGGCACTTGGTTATTTAGGCTACAGTAAGACAAATTACACTGATTTTTAGTGAATACAAGCTTTTGGAGGCACTCCTTGGCGTACTCGCCAGCGCAGCTAAAGTGCCGATTTTAACTATAGAAGTTACTGCAAAACAACCTAAAAACACGTAATTCGCTTAGAAAACGCCTTTTCAAGTGATTTGGAGACATGTTCAGAGAAACAGTTTTTATATCATATTTGAGCGTTTCACGGTCTGAAACGATGATTTTGTATCTACACTTTGGAAACATATTCTACCTGTAGTTTCGAATGCACTTGGTTATTTAGGCTACAATATGACAAAATACACTGATTTTTAGTGAATACTAGGTATTGGAGGCACTCCGTGGTGCACTCGCCAGCGCAGCTAGAGTGCCGATTTGAACTATAGAAGTTACTGCAAAACAACCTAAAAACACGTAATTCGCTTAGAAAACGCGTTTTCAAGTGATTTGGAGACATGTTCAGAGAAACAGTTTTTATATCATATTTGAGCGTTTCACGGTCTGAAACGACGATTTTGTATGTACACTTCGGAAACATATTCTACCTGTAGTTTCGATGGCACTTGGTTACTTAGGCTACAATATGACAAAATACACAGATTTTTAGTGAATGCTAGGTATTGGAGGCACTCCGTGGTGCACTCGCCAGCGCAGCTAGAGTGCCGATTTGAACTATAGAAGTTACTGCAAAACACTCTAAAAACACGTAATTCGCTAAGAAAACGCGTTTTCAAGTAATTTGGATACATGTTGTGAAAAACAGTTTTTACATCATATTTGAACGTTTCACGGTCTGAAACGACGATTTTATATGTAGACTTTAGAAACATATTTAACCTGTAGTTTCGATGGCACTTGGTTATTTAGGCTACAATATGACAAAATACACTGATTTTTAGTGAATACAAGGTTTTGGAGGCACTCCATGGTGCACTTGCCAGCGCAGCTAGAGTGCCAATTTGAACTATAGAAGTTACTGCAAAACACCCTAAAACACGTAATTCGCTTAGGATACGCGTTTACAAGTGATTTGGAGACATGTTTTGAGAAACACTTTTTATATCATATTTGAGCGTTACACGGTCTGAAACGACGATTTTGTTTTGAAAACATATTCTACCTGTAGTT
The DNA here is from genome assembly GCA_963082715.1 of Harpalus rubripes. Taxonomy (NCBI): domain Eukaryota; kingdom Metazoa; phylum Arthropoda; class Insecta; order Coleoptera; family Carabidae; genus Harpalus; species Harpalus rubripes. The sequence continues at coordinate 38,217,940 of OY720452.1, read as the reverse complement.
TCGATGGCACTTGGTTATTTAGGCTACAATATGACAAAATACACTGATTTTTAGTGAATACAAGCTTTTGGAGGCACTCCGTGGTGCACTTGCCAGCGCAGCTAGAGTGCTGATTTGAACTATAGAAGTTACTGCAAAACACCCTAAAAACACGTAATTCGCTTAGGATACGCGTTTTCAAGTGATTTGGAGACATGTTTTGAGAAACACTTTTTACATCATATTTGAGCGTTACACGGTCTGAAACAACGATTTTGTTTTGAAAACATATTCTACCTGTAGTTTCTATGGCACTTGGTTATTTAGGCTACAATATGACAAAATACACAAATTTTTAGTGAATATAAGGTTTTAGATGCACAACGTGGTGCACTCGCCAGGGCAGCTAGAGTGCCGATTTGAACTATAGAAGTTACTGCAAAACACCCTAAAAACACGTAATTCGCTTAGGTAACGCGTTTTCAAGTGATGTGGAGACATGTTTTGAGAGTAAGTTTTTACATCATATTTGAGCGTTTCACGGTCTGAAACGACGATTTTGTATGTAGACTTTAGAAACATATTCAACCTGTAGTTTCGATGGCACTTGTTTATTTAGGCTACAATAAGACAAAATACACTGATTTTTAGTGAATACAAGCTTTTGGAGGCATTCCGTGGTGCACTCGCCAGCGCAGCTAGAGTGCCGATATGAACTATAGAAGTTACTGCAAAACACTCTAAAAACACGTATTTTGCTTAGAAAACGCGTTTTCAAGTGATTTAGAGACATGTTCAGAGAAAAAGTTTTTACTTCATATTTGAGCGTTTCACGGTCTGAAACGACGATTTTGTATCTACACTTTGGAAACATATTCTACCTGTAGTTTCGATGGCACTTGGTTATTTAGGCTACAACATGACAAAATACACTGATTTTTAGTGAATACTAGGTATTGGAGGCACTCCGTGGTGCACTCGCCAGCGCAGCTAGAGTGCCGATTTGAACTATAGAAGTTACTGCAAAACACTCTAAAAACACGTAATTCGCTTAGAAAACGCGTTTTCAAGTGATTTGGAGACATGTTCAGAGAATCAGTTTTTACATCATATTTGAGCTTTTCAGGGTCTGAAAGGACAATTTTGTATGTGAACTTTGGAAACATATTCTACCTGTATTTTCGATAGCATTTGGTTATTTAGGCTACAATATGACAAAATACACTGATTTTTAGTGAATACTAGGTATTGGAGGCACTCCGTGGTGCACTCGCCAGCGCAGCTTGAGTGCCGATTTGAACTAAAGAAGTTACTGCAAAACAACCTAAAAACACGTAATTCGCTTAGAAAACGCGTTTTCAAGTGATTTGGAGACTAGTTTTGAAAAACAGTTTTTAAATCACATTTGAGCGTTTCACGGTCTGAAACGACGATTTTGTATGTACACATTGGAAACATATTCCACATGTAGTTTCGATGGCACTTGGTTTTTTAGGCTACAATAAGACTAAATACACTGATTTTAGTGAATACAAGCTTTTGGAGGCATTCCGTGGTGCACTCGCCAGCGCAGCTAGAGTGCCGATTTGAACCATAGAAATTACTGCAAAACACCCTAAAAACACGTATTTCGCTTAGAAAACGCGTTTTCAAGTGATTTGGAGACATGTACAGAGAAAAAGTTTTTACTTCATATTTGAGCGTTTCACGGTCTGAAACGACGATTTTGTATCTACACTTTGGAAACATATTCTACCTGTAGTTTCGATGGCATTTGGTTATTTAGGCTACAATATGACAAAATACACTGATTTTTAGTGAATACATGGTATTGGAGGCACTCCGTGGTGCACTCGCAAGCGCAGCTAGAGTGCCGATTTGAACTATAGAAGTTATTGCAAAACACCCTAAAAACACGTAATTCGCTTAGGAAACGCGTTTTCAAGTGATTTGGAGACATGTTTTGAGAAACAGTTTTTACATCATATTTGAGCGTTTCACGGTCTGAAACGACGATTTTGTATGTACACCTTGGAAACATATTCCACCTGTAGTTTCGATGGCACTTGGTTATTTAGGCTACAATAAGACAAAATACACTGATTTTTAGTGCATACAAGCTTTTGGAGGCATTCCGTGGTGCACTCGCCAGCGCAGCTAGAGTGCCGATTTGAACCATAGAAATTACTGCAAAACACCCTAAAACACGTATTTCGCTTAGAAAACGCGTTTTCACGTGATTTGGAGACATGTTCAGAGAAAAAGTTTTTACTTCATATTTGAGCGTTTCACGGTCTGAAACGACGATTTTGTATCTACACTTTGGAAACATATTCTACCTGTAGTTTCGATGGCATTTGGTTATTTAGGCTACAATATGACAAAATACACTGATTTTTAGTGAATACAAGGTATTGGAGGCACTCCGTGGTGCACTCGCAAGCGCAGCTAGAGTGCCGATTTGAACTATAGAAGTTACTGCAAAACAACCTAAAAACACGTAATTTGCTTAGAAAACGCGTTTTCAAGTGATTTAGAGACATGTTCAGAGAAAAAGTTTTTACTTCATATTTGAGCGTTTCACGGTCTGAAACGACGATTTTGTATCTACACTTTGGAAACATATTCTACCTGTAGTTTCGATGGCACTTGGTTATTTAGTCTACAACATGACAAAATACACTGATTTTTAGTGAATACTAGGTATTGGAGGCACTCCGTGGTGCACTCGCCAGCGCAGCTAGAGTGCCGATTTGAACTATAGAAGTTACTGCAAAACAACCTAAAAACACGTAATTCGCTTAGAAAACGCGTTTTCAAGTGATTTGGAGACATGTTTAGAGAAACAGTTTTTATATCATATTTGAGCGTTTCACGGTCTGAAACGACGATTTTGTATGTACACTTTAGATACATATTCTACCTGTAGTTTCGATGGCACTTGGTTACTTAGGCTACAATATGACAAAATACATAGATTTTTAGTGAATACTAGGTATTGGAGGCACTCCGTGGTGCACTCGCCAGCGCAGCTAGAGTGCCGATTTGAACTATAGAAGTTACTGCAAAACACCCTAAAAACACATAATTCGCTTAGAAAACGCGTTTTCAAGTGATTTGGAGACATGTTTTGAAAAACAGTTTTTACATCATTTTTGAGCGTTTCACGGTCTGAAACGACGATTTTGTATGTACACCTTGGAAACATATTCCACCTGTAGTTTCGATGGCACTTGGTTATTTAGGCTACAATAAGACAAAATACACTGATTTTTAGTGAATACAAGCTTTTGGAGGCATTCAGTGGTGCACTCGCCAGCGCAGCTAGAGTGCCGATTTGAACTATAGAAGTTACTGCAAAACACCCTAAAAACACGTATTTCGCTTATAAAACGCGTTTTCAAGTGATTTAGAGACATGTTCAGAGAAAAAGTTTTTACTTCATATTTGAGCGTTTCACGGTCTGAAACGACGATTTTGTATCTACACTTTGGAAACATATTCTACCTGTAGTTTCGATGGCACTTGGTTATTTAGGCTACAACATGACAAAATACACTGATTTTTAGTGAATACTAGGTATTGGAGGCACTCCGTGGTGCACTCGCCAGCGCAGCTAGAATGCCGATTTGAACTATAGAAGTTACTGCAAAACAACCTAAAAACACGTAATTCGCTTAGAAAACGCGTTTTCAAGTGATTTGGAGACATGTTCAGAGAAACAGTTTTTATATCATATTTGAGCGTTTCACGGTCTGAAACGACGATTTTGTATGTAGATTTTAGAAACATATTCAACCTGTAGTTTCGATGGCACTTGGTTATTTAGACTACAATATGACAAAATACACTGATTTTTAGTGAATACAAGGTTTTGGAGGCACTCCGTGGTGCACTTGCCAGCGCAGCTAGAGTGCCGATTTGAACTATAAAAGTTACTGCAAAACACCCTAAAAACACGTAATCCGCTTAGGATACGCGTTTTCAAGTGATTTGGAGACATGTTATGAGAAACACTTTTTACATCATATTTGAGCGTTACACGGTCTGAAACGACGATTTTGTTTTGAAAACATATTCTACCTGTAGTTTCGATGACACTTGGTTATTAAGGCTACAATATGACAAAATACACAAATTTTTAGTGAATATAAAGTTTTGGATGCACTCCGTGGTGCACTCGCCAGCGCAGCTAGAGTGCCGATTTGAACTATAGAAGTTACTGCAAAACACCCTAAAAACTCGTAATTCGCTTAGGTAACGCGTTTTCAAGTGAATTGGAGACATGTTTTGAGAAACAGATTTTACATCATATTTGAGCGTTTCACGGTCTGAAACGACGATTTTGTATGTAGACTTTAGAAACATATTCAACCTGTAGTTTCGATGGCACTTGGTTATTTAGGCTTCAATATGACAAAATACACTGATTTTTAGTGAATACAAGGTGTTGGAGGCACTCCGTGGTGCACTCGCCAGCGCAGCTAGAGTGCCGATTTGAACTATAGAAGTTATTGCAAAACACCCTAAAAACACGTATTTCGCTTAGGAAACGCGTTTTCAAGTGACTTGGAGACATGTTTTGAGAAACAGTTTTTAAGTTTTTTTTGAGCGTTTCACGGTCTGAAACGACGATTTTGTATGTACACTTTGGAATCATATTCCACCTGTAGTTTCGATGGCACTTGGTTATTTAGGCTACAATAAGACAAAATACACTGATTTTTAGTGAATACAAGCTTTTGGAGGCATTCCGTGGTGCACTCGCCAGCGCAGCTAGAGTGCCGATTTGAACTATAGAAGTTACTGCAAAACAACCTAAAAACACGTAATTCGCTTAGAAAACGCGTTTTTAAGTAATTTGGAGACATGTTTTGAAAAACAGTTTTTACTTCAAATTTGTACGTTTCACGGTCTGAAACGACGATTTTGTATGTAGACTTTAGAAACATATTCTATCTGTAGTTTCGATGGCACTTGGTTATTTAGGCTACAATATGACAAAATACACTTATTTTTGGTGAATACAAGGTTTTGGAGGCACTCCGTGGTGCACTCGCCAGCGCAGCTAGAGTGCCGATTTGAACTATAGAAGTTACTGCAAAACACTCTAATAACACGTAATTCGCTAAGAAAACGCGTTTTTAAGTAATTTGGAGACATGTTTTGAAAAACAGTTTTTACATCAAATTTGTACGTTTCACGGTCTGAAACGACGATTTTGTATGTAGACTTTAGAAACATATTCAACCTGTAGTTTCGATGGCACTTGGTTATTTAGGCTACAATATACAAAATACACTGATTTTTAGTGAATATAAGGTTTTGAAGGCAGTCCGTGATGCACTCGCCAGCGCAGCTAAAGTGCCGATTTGAACTATAGAAGTTACTGCAAAACAACCTAAAAACACGTAATTTGCTTAGAAAACGCGTTTTCAAGTGATTTGAAGACATGTTTTAAAAAACAGTTTTTACATCATATTTGAGCATTTCACGGTCTGAAACGACCATATTATATGTACACATTGGAAACATATTCCACCTGTAGTTTCGATGGCACTTGGTTATTTAGGCTACAATAAGACAAAATACACTGATTTTTAGTGAATACAAGCTTTTGGAGGCACTCCGTGGTGCACTCGCCAGCGCAGCTAGAGTGCCGATTTGAACTATAGAAGTTATTGCAAAACACCCTTAAAACACGTAATTCGCTTAGGAAACGCGTTTTCAAGTGATTTGGAGACATGTTTTGAGAAACAGTTTTTACATCATTTTTGAGCGTTTCACGGTCTGAAACGACAATTTTGTATGTACACTTTGGAAACATATTCCACCTGTAGTTTCGATGGCACTTGGTTATTTAGGCTACAATAAGACAAAATACACTGATTTTTAGTGAATACAAGCTTTTGGAGGTACTCCGTGGTGCACTCACCAGCGCATCTAGAGTGCCGATTTGAACTATAGAAGTTACTGCAAAACAACCTAAAAACACGTAATTCGCTTAGAAAACGCGTTTTCAAGTGATTTGGAGACATGTTCAGAGAATCAGTTTTTACATCATATTTGAGCTTTTCAGGGTCTGAAACGACAATTTTGTATGTGAACTTTGGAAACATATTCTACCTGTATTTTCGATAGCACTTGGTTATTTAGGCTACAATATGACAAAATACACTGATTTTTAGTGAATACTAGGTATTGGAGGCACTCCGTGGTGCACTCGCCAGCGCAGCTTGAGTGCCGATTTGAACTATAGAAGTTACTGCAAAACACCCTAAAAACACGTAATTCGCTTAGGAAACGCGTTTTCAAGTGATTTGGAGACATGTTTTGAGAAACAGTTTTTACATCATATTTGAGCGTTTCACGGTCTGAAACGACGATTTTGTATGTACACCTTGGAAACATATTTCACCTGTAGTTTCGATGGTACTTGGTTATTTAGGCTACAATAAGACAAAATACACTGATTTTTAGTGAATACAAGCTTTTGGAGGCATTCCGTGGTGCACTCGCCAGCGCAGCTAGAGTGCCGATTTGAACCATAGAAATTACTGCAAAACACCCTAGAAACACGTATTTCGCTTAGAAAACGAGTTTTCAAGTGATTTGGAGACATGTTCAGAGAAAAAGTTTTTACTTCATATTTGAGCGTTTCACGGTCTGAAACGACGATTTTGTATCTACACTTTGGAAACATATTCTACCTGTAGTTTCGATGGCACTTGGTTATTTAGGCTACAATATACAAAATACACTGATTTTTAGTGAATACAAGGTTTTGAAGGCAGTCCGTGGTGCACTCGCCAGCGCAGCTAAAGTGCCGATTTGAACTATAGAAGTTAATGCAAAACACCCTAAAAACACGTAATTCGCTTAGGAAACGCGTTTTCAAGTGATTTGGAGACATGTTTTGAGAAACAGGTTTTACATCATATTTGAGCTTTTCACGGTCTGAAACGATTTTGTATGTACACTTTTGGAAACATATTCTACCTGTACTTTCGATGGCACTTAGTTATTTAGGCTACAATAAGACAAAATACATAGATTTTTAGTGAATACAAGCTTTTGGAGGCACTCCGTGGTGCACTCGCCAGCGCAGCTAGAGTGCCGATTTGAACTATAGAAGTTACTGCAAAACACCCTAAAACACGTAATTCGCTTAGAAAACGCGTTTACAAGTGATTTGGAGACATGTTTTGAGAAACATTTTTTACATCATTTTTGAGCGTTTCACGGTCTGAAACGACGATTTTGTATGTACACCTTGGAAACATATTCCACCTGTAGTTTCGATGACACTTGGTTATTTAGGCTACAATAAGACAAAATACACTGATTTTTAGTGAATATAAGGTATTGGAGGCACTCCGTGGTGCACTCGCCAGCGCAGCTAGAGTGCCGATTTGAACTATAGAAGTTACTGCAAAACACCCTAAAAACACGTAATTCGCTTAGGAAACGCGTTTTCAAGTGATTTCGAGATATGTTTTGAAAACAGTTTTTACATCATATTTGAACGTTTCACGGTCTGAAACGACGATTTTGTATGTAGACTTTAGAAACATATTCAACCTGTAGTTTCGATGGCACTTGGATATTTAGGCTACAATATGACAGAATACACTGATTTTTAGTGAATACAAGGTTTTGAAAGCAGTCCGTGGTGCACTCGCCAGCGCAGCTAGAGTGCCGATTTGAACTATAGAAGTTACTGCAAAACACCCTAAAACACGTAATTCGCTTAGAAAACGCGTTTACAAGTGATTTGGAGACATGTTTTGAGAAACATTTTTTACATCATTTTTGAGCGTTTCACGGTCTGAAACGACGATTTTGTATGTACACCTTGGAAACATATTCCACCTGTAGTTCCGATGGCACTTGGTTATTTAGGCTACAATAGGACAAAATACACTGATTTTTAGTGAATACAAGATTTTAGAGGCATTCCGTGGTGCACTCGCCAGCGCAGCTAGAGTGCCGATTTGAACTATAGAAGTTACTGCAAAACACCCTAAAAACACGTATTTCGTTTAGAAAACGCGTTTTCAAGTGATTTGGAGACATGTTCAGAGAAAAAGTTTTTACTTCATATTTGAGCGTTTCACGGTCTGAAACGACGATTTTGTATCTACACTTTGGAAACATATTCTACCTGTAGTGTCGATGGCACTTGGTTATTTAGGCTACAATATGACAAAATACACTGATTTTTAGTGAATACAAGGTTTTGGAGGCACTCCGTGGTGCACTCGCCAGCGCAGCTAGAGTGCCGATTTGAACTATAGAAGTTACTGCAAAACAGCCTAAAAACACGTAATTCGCTTAGGAAACGCGTTTTCAAGTGATTTGGAGATATGATTTGAAAACAGTTCTTACATCATATTTGAACGTTTCACGGTCTGATACAACGATTTTGTATGTAGACTTTAGAAACATATTCAACCTGTAGTTTCGATGGCACTTGGTAATTTAGGCTACAATATGACAAAATACACTGATTTTTAGTGAATACAAGGTTTTGAAGGCAGTCCGTGGTGCACTCGCCAGCGCAGCTAGTGTGTCGATTTGAACTATAGAAGTTACTGCAAAACACCCTAAAAACACATAATTCGCTTAGAAAACGCGTTTTCAAGTGATTTGGAGACATATTTTGAGAAATCATTTTTGAGCGTTTCACGGTCTGAAACGACAATTTTGTATGTACACTTTGGAAACATATTCCACCTGTAGTTTCGATGGCACTTGGTTATTTAGGCTACAATAAGACAAAATACACTGATTTTTAGTGAATACAAGCTTTTGGAGGCACTCCGTGGTGCACTCGCCAGCCAATCTAGAGTGCCGATTTGAACTATAGAAGTTACTGCAAAACAACATAAAAACACGTAATTCGCTTAGAAAACGCGTTTTTAAGTGATTTGGAGACATGTTTTGAAAAACAGTTTTTACATCATATTTGAACGTTTCACGGTCTGAAACGACGATTTTGTATGTACACATTGGAAACATATTCCACCTGTAGTTTCGATGGCATTTGGTTATTTAGGCTACAATATGACAAAATACACTGATTTTTAGCGAATACTAGGTATTGGAAGCACTCCGTGGTGCACTCGCCAGCGCAGCTTGAGTGCCGATTTGAACTATAGAAGTTATTGCAAAACACCCTAAAAACACGTAATTCGCTTAGGAAACGCGTTTTCAAGTGTTTTGGAGACATGTTTTAAGAAACAGTTTTTACATCATATTTGAGCGTTTCACGGTCTGAAACGACGATTTTGTATGTACACCTTGGAAACATATTCCACCTGTAGTTTCGATGGCACTTGGTTATTTAGGCTACAATAAGACAAAATACACTGATTTTTAGTGAATACAAGCTTTTGGAGGCATTCCGTGGTGCACTCGCCAGCGCAGCTAGAGTGCCGATTTGAACTATAGAAGTTATTGCACAACACCCTAAAAACACGTAATTCGCTTAGGAAACGCGTTTTCAAGTGATTTGGAGACATGTTTTGAGAAACAGTTTTTACATCATATTTGAGCGTTTCACGGTCTGAAACGACGATTTTGTATGTACACCTTGGAAACATATTCCACCTGTAGTTTCGATGGCACTTGGTTATTTAGGCTACGATAAGACAAAATACACTGGTTTTTAGTGAATACAAGCTTTTGGAGGCATTCCGTGGTGCACTCGCCAGCGCAGCTAGAGTGCCGATTTGAACCATAGAAATTACTGCAAAACACCCTAAAAACACGTATTTCGCTTAGAAAACGCGTTTTCAAGTGATTTGGAGACATGTTCAGAGAAAAAGGTTTTACTTCATATTTGAGCGTTTCACGGTCTGAAACGACGATTTTGTATCTACACTTTGGAAACATATTCTACCTGTAGTTTCGATGGCATGAGGTTATTTAGGCTACAATATGACAAAATACACTGATTTTTAGTGAATACAAGGTATTGGAGGCACTCCGTGGTGCACTCGCAAGCGCAGCTAGAGTGCCGATTTGAACTATAGAAGTTACTGCAAAACCCCATAAAAACAAGTAATTCGCTTAGGAAACGCGTTTTCAAGTGATTTGGAGATATGTTTTGAAAACAGTTTTTACATCATATTTGAACGTTTCACGGTCTGAAACGACGATTTTGTATGTAGACTTTAGAAACATATTCAACCTGTAGTTTCGATGGCACTTGGTTATTTAGGCTACAATATACAAAATACACTGATTTTTAGTGAATACAAGGTTTTGAAGGCAGTCCGTGGTGCACTCGCCAGCGTAGCTAAAGTGCCGATTTGAACTATAGAAGTTACTGCAAAACAACATAAAAACACGTAATTCGCTTAGAAAACGCGTTTTCAAGTGATTTGGAGACATGTTTAGAAAAACAGTTTTTACATCATATTTGAACGTTTCACGGTCTGAAACGACGATTTTGTATGTAGCCTTTAGAAACATATTCAACCTGAAGTTTCGATGGCACTTGGTTATTTATGGTACAATATGACAGAATACACTGATTTTTAGGGAATACAAGGTGTTGGAGGCACTCCGTGGTGCACTCGCCATCGCAGCTGGAGTGCCGATTTGAACTATAGAAGTTACTGCGAAACACCCTGAAAACACGTAATTCGCTTAGGAAACGCGTTTTCAAGTGATTTGGACACATGTTTTGAGAAACAGGTTATACATCATATTTGAGCTTTTCACGGTCTGAAACGATTTTGTATGTACACTTTTGGAAACATATTCTACCTGTACTTTTGATGGCACTTGGTTATCTAGGCTACAATAAGACAAAATACATAGATTTTTAGTGAATACAAGCTTTTGGAGGCACTCCGTGGTGCACTCGCCAGCGCAGCTAGAGTGCCGATTTGAACTATAGAAGTTACTGCAAAACACCCTAAAACACGTAATTCGCTTAGAAAACGCGTTTACAAGTGATTTGGAGACATGTTTTGAGAAACAGTTTTTACATCATATTTGAGCGTTTCACGGTCTGAAACGACGATTTTGTATGTACACCTTGGAAACATATTCCACCTGTAGTTTCGATGGCACTTGGTTATCTAGGCTACAATAAGACAAAATACACAGATTTTTAGTGACTACAAGGTATTGGAGGCACTCCGTGGTGCACTCGCCAGCGCAGCTAGAGTGCCGATTTGAACTATAGAAGTTACTGCAAAACACCCTAAAAACACGTAATTCGCTTAGGAAACGCGTTTTCAAGTGATTTGGAGATATGTTTTGAAAACAGTTTTTACATCATATTTGAACGTTTCACGGTCTGCTACGACGATTTTGTATGTAGACTTTAGAAACATATTCAACCTGTAGTTTCGATGGCACTTGGTAATTTAGGCTACAATATGACAAAATACACTGATTTTTAGTGAATACATGGTTTTGAAGGCAGTCCGTGGTGCACTCGCCAGCGCAGCTAGAGTGTCGATTTGAACTATAGAAGTTACTGCATAACACCCTAAAAACACATAATTCGCTTAGAAAACGCGTTTTCAAGTGATTTGGAGACATGTTTTGAAAAACAGTTTTTACATCATATTTGAACGTTTCACGGTCTGAAACGACGATATTGTATGTAGACTTTAGAAACATATTCAACCTGTAGTTTCGATGGCACTTGGATATTTATGGTACAATATGACAAAGTACACAGATTTTTAGTGAATACAAGCTTTTGGAGGCACTCCGTGGTGCACTCGCCATCGCAGCTAGAGCGCCGATTTGAACTATAAAAGTTACTGCAAAACACCCTAAAAACACGTAATTCGCTTAGGAAACGCGTTTTCAAGTGATTTGGAGACATGTTTTGAAAAACAGTTTTTACATCATTTTTGAGCGTTTCACGGTCTGAAGCGACGATTTTGTATGTACACTTTGGAAACATATTCCACCTGTAGTTTCAATGGCACTTGGTTATTCAGGCTACAATAAGACAAAATACACTTATTATTAGTGAACACAAGGTTTTGGATCACTCCGTGGTGCACTCGCCAGCGCAGCTTTGAACGTTTCACGGTCTGAAACGACGATTTTGTATGTAGACTTTAGAAACATATTCAACCTGTAGTTTCGATGGCACTTGGTTATTTAGGCTACAGTAAGACAAATTACACTGATTTTTAGTGAATACAAGCTTTTGGAGGCACTCCTTGGCGTACTCGCCAGCGCAGCTAAAGTGCCGATTTGAACTATACAAGTTACTGCAAAACACCCTAAAAACACATAATTCGCTTAGAAAACGCGTTTTCAAGTGATTTGGAGACATGTTTTAAAAACCGTTTTTACAGCATATTTGAGCGTTTCACGGTCTGAAACGACGATTTTGGATCTACACTTTGGAAACATATTCTACCTGTAGTTTTGATGGCACTTGTTTATTTAGGCTACAATATGACAAAATACACTGATTTTTAGTGAATACAAGTTATTGGAGGCACTCCGTGGTGCACTCGCCAGCGCAGCTAGGGTGCCGATTTGAACTATAGAAGTTACTGCAAAACACTCTAAAAACACGTAGTTCGCTTAGAAAACGCGTTTTCAAGTGATTTGGAGACATGTTTTGAAAAACAGTTTTTACATCAGATTTGAACATTTCACGGTCTGAAACGACGATTTTGTATGAAGACTTTAGAAATATATTCAACCTGTAGTTTCGACGGCGCTTGGTTATTTAGGCTACAATAATACAAAATACACAGATTTTTATTGAATACAAGCTTTTGGAGGCATTCCGTGGTGCACTCGCCAGCGCAGCTAGAATGCTGATTTGAACTATAGAAGTTACTGCAAAACAACCTAAAAACACGTAATTTGCTTAGAAAACGCGTTTTCAAGTGCTTTGGAGACATGTTCAGAAAAACAGTTTTTACATCATATTTGAGCGTTTCACGGTCTGAAACGACGAATTTGTATGTAGACTTTGGAAACATATTCTACCTGCAGTTTCGATGGCACTTGGTTATTTAGCCTACAATAAGACAAAATACACAGAAATTTAGTGAATACAAGCTTTTGGAGGCACTCCGTGGTGCACTCGCCAGCGCAGCTAGAGTGCCGATTTGAACTATAGCAGTTACTGAAAGATACCCTAAAAACACGTAATTCGCTTAGAAAACGCGTTTTCAAGTGATTTGGAGACATGTTTTGAAAAACTGTTTTTACATCATATTTGAGCGTTTCACGGTCTAAAACGACGATTTTGTATGTAGACTTTAGAAACATATTCAACCTGTAGTTTCGATGGCACTTGGTTATTTAGGGTACAATATGACAAAATACACAGATTTTTAGTGAATACAAGCTTTTGGAGGCACTTCGTGGTGCACTCGCCATCGCAGCTAGCGTGCCGATTTGAACTACAGAAGTTACTGCAAAACACCCTAAAAACACGTAATTCGCTTAGAAAACGCGTTTTCAAGTGATTTGGAGACATGTTAAGAGAAATAGTTTTTACATCATATTTGAGCGTTTCACGGTCTGAAACGACGATTTTATATCTACACCTTGGAAACATATTCTACCTGTAGTTTCGATGGCACTTGGTTATTTAGGCTACAATATGACAAAATACACTGATTTTTAGTGAATACAAGGTATTGGAGGCACTCCGTGTTGCACCCGCCAGCGCAGCTAGAGTGCCGATTTGAACTATAGAAGTTACTGAAAAACACTCTAAAAACACGTAATTCGCTTAGAAAACGCGTTTTCAAGTGATTTGGAGACATGTTTTGAAAAACAGTTTTTACATCATATTTGAGCGTTTCACGTTCTGAAACGACGATTTTGTATGTAGACTTTAGAAACATATTCAACCTGTAGTTTCGATGGCACGCAGCTAGAGTGCCGATTTGAACTATAGAAGTTACTGCAAAACACTCTAAAAACACATAAATCGTTTAGAAAACGCGTTTTCAAGTGATTTGGAGACATGTTTTGAAAAACTGTTTTTACATCATATTTGAGCGTTTCACGGTCTGAAACGACGATTTTGTATGTACACATTGGAAACATGTTCCACCTGTAGTTTCGATGGCACTTGGTTATTTAGGCTACAATAAGACAAAATACACAGATTTTTAGTGAATACAAGCTTTTGGAGGCACTCCGTGGTGCACTCGCCAGCGCAGCTAGAGTGCCGATTTGAACTATAGAAGTTACTGCAAAACACCCTAAAAACACGTAATTCGCTTAGAAAACGCATTTTCAAGTGATTTGGAGACATGTTTTGAGAAACAGTTTTTACATCATATTTGAGCTTTTCACGGTCTGAAACGACGATTTTGTATGTACACTTTTGGAAACATATTCTATTTGTACTTTCGATGGCACTTGGTTATTTAGGCTACAATAAGACAAAATACACAGATTTTTAGTGAATACAAGCTTTTGGAGGCACTCCGTGGTGCACTCGCCAGCGCAGTTAGAGTGCCAATTTGAACTATACCTGTAGTTTCGATGGCACTTGGTTATTTAGGGTACAATATGACAAAATACACAGATTTTTAGTGAATACAAGCTTTTGGAGGCACTTCGTGGTGCACTCGCCATCGCAGCTAGCGTGCCGATTTGAACTACAGAAGTTACTGCAAAACACCCTAAAAACACGTAATTCGCTTAGAAAACGCGTTTTCAAGTGATTTGGAGACATGTTAAGAGAAATAGTTTTTACATCATATTTGAGCGTTTCACGGTCTGAAACGACGATTTTATATCTACACCTTGGAAACATATTCTACCTGTAGTTTCGATGGCACTTGGTTATTTAGGCTACAATATGACAAAATACACTGATTTTTAGTGAATACAAGGTATTGGAGGCACTCCGTGTTGCACCCGCCAGCGCAGCTAGAGTGCCGATTTGAACTATAGAAGTTACTGCAAAACACTCTAAAAACACGTAATTCGCTTAGAAAACGCGTTTTCAAGTGATTTGGAGACATGTTTTGAAAAACAGTTTTTACATCATATTTGAGCGTTTCACGTTCTGAAACGACGATTTTGTATGTAGACTTTAGAAACATATTCAACCTGTAGTTTCGATTGCACGCATCTAGAGTGCCGATTTGAACTATAGAAGTTACTGCAAAACACTCTAAAAACACATAAATCGCTTAGAAAACGCGTTTTCAAGTGATTTGAAGACATGTTTTGAAAAACTGTTTTTACATCATATTTGAGCGTTTCACGGTCTGAAACGACGATTTTGTATGTACACATTGGAAACATGTTCCACCTGTAGTTTCGATGGCACTTGGTTATTTAGGCTACAATAAGACAAAATACACAGATTTTTAGTGAATACAAGCTTTTGGAGGCACTCCGTGGTGCACTCGCCAGCGCAGCTAGAGTGCCGATTTGAACTATAGAAGTTACTGCAAAACACCCTAAAAACACGTAATTCGCTTAGAAAACGCATTTTCAAGTGATTTGGAGACATGTTTTGAGAAACAGTTTTTACATCATATTTGAGCTTTTCACGGTCTGAAACGACGATTTTGTATGTACACTTTTGGAAACATATTCTATTTGTACTTTCGATGGCACTTGGTTATTTAGGCTACAATAAGACAAAATACACTGATTTTTAGTGAATACAAGGTGTTGGGGGCACTTCGTGGGGCACTCGCCAGCGCAGCTAGAGTGCCGATTTGAACTATAGAAGTTACTGCTAACCAACCTAAAGACACGTAATTCGCTTAGAAAACGCGTTTTCAAGGGATTTGGAGACATGTTTTGAAAAACAGTTTTTACATCATATTTGAGCGTTTCACGGTCTGAAACGACGATTTTGTATGTAGACGTTAGAAACATATTCAACCTGTAGTTTCGATGGCACTTGGTTATTTAGGCTACAATATGACAAAATACACTGATTTTTAGTGAATACAAGGTGTTGGGGGCACTTCGTGGGGCACTCGCCAGCGCAGCTAGAGTGCCGATTTGAACTATAGAAGTTACTGCAAAACACTCTAAAAACATGTAATTCGTTTAGAAAACGCGTTTTTAAATGATTTGGAGACATGTTTTAAAAAACAGTTTTTACATTTGAGCGTTTCACGGTCTGAAACGACGATTATGTATGTAGACTTTAGAAACATATTCAACCTATAGTTTCGATGGCACTTGGATATTTAGGGTACAATAAGACAAAATACACAGATTTTTAGTGAATACAAGCTTTTGGAGGCACTCCGTGGTGCACTCGCCAGCGCAGCTAGAATGCCGATTTTAACTATAGAAGTTACTGAAAGACACCCTAAAAACACGCAATTCGCTTAGAAAACGCGTTTTCAAGTGATTTGGAGACATGTTAAGAGAAACAGTTTTTACATCATATTTGAGCGTTTCACGGTCTGAAAAGACGATTTTGTATCTACACTTTGGAAATGTATTCTACCTGTAGTTTCGATGGCACTTGGTTATTTAGGCTACAATAGGACAAAATACACTGATTTTTAGTGAATACAAGCTACTGGAGGCACTCCGTGGTGCACTCGTCAGCGCAGCTAGAGTGCCGATTTGAACTATAGAAGTTTCTGCAAAACACTCTAAAAACACGTAATTTGCATAGAAAACGCTTTTTCAAGTGATTTGGAGACATGTTTTGAAAAACAGTTTTTACATCATATTTGAGCGTTTCACGGTCTGAAACGACGATTTTGTATGTAGACTTTAGAAACATATTCAACCTGTAGTTTCGATGGCACTTGGTTATTTAGGGTACAATATGACAAAATACACTGATTTTTAGTGAATACAAGCTTTTGGAGGCACTCCGTGGTGCACTCGCCATCGCAGCTAGAGTGCCGATTTGAACTATAGAAGTTACTGCAAAACACCCTAAAAACACGTAATTCGCTTAGGAAACGCGTTTTCAAGTGATTTGGAGACATGTTTTGAAAAACAGTTTTTACATCATATTTGAGCGTTTTACGGTCTTGAAACGACGATTTTGTATGTACACATTGGAAACATATTCTACCTGTACTTTCGATGGCACTTGGTTTTTTAGGCTACAGTAAGACAAAATACACAGATTTTTAGTGATTACAAGCTTTTGGAGGCACTCCGAGGTGCACTCGCCAGCGCAGCTAGAGTACCGATTTGAACTATAGAAGTTACTGCAAAACACCCTAAAAACACATAATTCGCTTAGAAAACGCGTTTTCAAGTGATTTGGAGACATGTTTTGAAAAACAGTTTTTACATCATATTTGAGCGTTTCACGGTCTGAAACGACGATTTTGTAGGTACACATTGGAAACATGTTCCACCTGTAGTTTCAATGGCACTTGGTTATTTAGGCTACAATAAGACAAAATACACTGATTTTTAGTGAATACAAGCTTTTGGAGGCACTCCGTGGTGCACTCGTTAACGCAGCTAGAGTGCCTTTTTGAACTATAGAAGTTACTGCAAAACAACCTAAAAACACGTAATTCGTTTAGAAAACGCGTTTTCAAGTGATTTGGAGACATGTTCAGAAAAACAGTTTTTACATCTTATTTGAGCGTTTCACGGTCTGAAACGACGATGTTGTATGTACACTTTTAAAACATATTCCACATGTAGTTTCGATGGCACTTGGTTATTTAGGCTACAATAAGACAAAATACACTGATTTTTAGTGAATACAAGCTTTTGGAGGCACTCCGTGGTGCACTCGCCAGCGCAGCTAGAGTGCCGATTTGAACTATAGAAGTTACTGCAAAACACCCTAAAAACACGTAATTCGCATAGAAAACGCGTTTTCAAGTGATTTGGAGACAAGTTTTGAAAAACACTTTTTACATCATTTTTGAGCGTTTCGCTGTCTGAAACGACGATTTTGTATGTACACTTTGGAAACATATTCCACCTGTAGTTTTGATGGCACTTGGTTATTTAGGCTACAATAAGACAAATTACACTGATTTTTAGTGTATACAAGCTTTTGGAGGCACTCCGTGGTGCACTCGCCAGCGCAGCTAGAGTGCCGATTTGAACTATAGAAGTTACTGCAAAACACCCTAACAACACATAATTCGCTTAGAAAACGCGTTTTCAAGTGATGTGGAGACATGTTTTGAAAAACAGTTTTTACATCATATTTGAGCGTTTCAAGGTCTGAAACGACGATTTTGTATGAACACATTGGAAACATATTCAACCAGTAGTTTCGATGGCACTTGGTTATTTAGGCTACAATAAGACAAAATACACTGATTTTTAGTGAATACAAGCTTTTGAAGGCACTCCGTGGTGCACTCGTCAGCGCAGTTAGAGTGCCAATTTGAACTATAGAAGTTACTGAAAAACACCCTAAAAACACGTAATTCGCTTAGAAAACGCGTTTTCAAGTGATTTGGAGACATGTTAAGTGAAAGTGTTTTTACATCATATTTGAGCGTTTCACGGTCTGAAACGACGATTTTGTATGTAGACTTTAGAAACATATTCAACCTATAGTTTCGATGGCACTTGGTTATTTAGGGTACAATAAGACAAAATACACTGATTTTTAGTGAATTCAAGCTTTTGGAGGCACTCCGTGGTGCACTCGCCAGCGCAGCTAGAATGCCGATTTGAACTATAGAAGTTACTGCAAAACAACCTAAAAACACGTAATTCGCTTAGAAAACGCGTTTTCAAGTGATTTGGAGACATGTTCAGAGAAACAGTTTTTACATCATATTTGAGCGTTTCACGGTCTGAAACGATGATTTTGTATGTACACTTTGGAAACATATTCTTCCTGTACTTTCGATAGCACTTGGTTATTTAGGCTACAATAAGACAAAATACACAGATTTTTAGTGAATACAAGCTTTTTGAGGCACTTCGTGGTGCTCTCGCCAGCGCAGCTAGAGTGCCGATTTGAACTATAGAAGTTACTGCAAAACACCCTAAAAACACATAATTCGCTTAGAAAACGCGTTTTCAAGTGATTTGGAGACATGTTTTGAAAAACAGTTTTTACATCACATTTGAGCGTTTCACGGTCTGAAACGACGATTTTGTATGTACACATTGGAAACATATTCTACCTGTAGTTTCGATGGCACTTGGTTATTTAGGCTACAATATGACAAAATACACTGATTTTTAGTAAATACAAGGTTTGGAGGCACTCCGTGGTGCACTCGCCAGCGCAGCTAGAGTGCCGATTTGAACAATAGAAGTTACTGCAAAACACTCTAAAAACACGTAATTCGCATAGAAAACGCGTTTTCAAGTGATTTGGAGACATGTTTTGAAAAACAGTTTTTACATCATATTTGAGCGTTTTACGGTCTGAAACGACGATTTTCTATGTACACATTGGAAACATGTTCCACCTGTAGTTTCGATGGCACTTGGTTATTTAGGCTATAATAAGACAAAATACACTGATTTTTAGTGAATACAAACTTTTGGAGGCACTCCGCGGTGCACTCGCCAGCGCAGCTAGAGTGCCGATTTGAACCATAGAAGTTACTGCAAAACAACCTAAAAACACGTAATTCGCTTAGAAAACGCGTTTTCAAGTGATTTGGAGACATGTTCAGAGAAAAAGTTTTTACATCATATTTGAGCGTTTCACGGTCTTAAACAACGATTTTGTTTGTACACCTTGGAAACATATTCCACCTGTAGTTTCGATGGCACTTGGTTACTTAGGCTACAATAAGACAAAATACACTGATTTTGAGTGAATACAAGCTTTTGGAGGCACTCCGTGGTGCACTCGCCAGCGCAGCTAGAGTGCCGATTTGAACTATAGAAGTTATTGCAAAACACCCTAAAAACACATAATTCGCTTAGAAAACGCGTTTTCAAGTGATTTGGAGACATGTTTTGAAAAACAGTTTTCACATCATATTTGAGCGTTTCACGGTCTGAAACGACGATTTTGTATGTACACATTGGAAACATGTTCCACCTGTAGTTTCGATGGCACTTGGTTATTTAGGCTACAATATGACAAAATACACTGATTTTTAGTGAATACAAGGTATTGGAGGCACTCCGTGTTGCACTCGCCAGCGCAGCTAGAGTGCCGATTTGAACTATAGAAGTTACTGAAAAGCACCCTAAAAACACGTAATTCGCTTAGAAAACGCAATTTCAAGTGATTTAGAGACATGTTTTGAAAAACAGTTTTTACATCAAATTTGAGCGTTTCACGGTCTGAAACGACGATTTTGTATGTAGACGTTAGAAACATATTTAACCTGTAGTTTCGATGGCACTTGGTTATTTAGACTACAATATGACAAAATACACTGATTTTTAGTGAATACAAGGTGTTGGAGGCACTTCTTGGTGCACTCGCCAGCGTCGCTAGAGTGCCGATTTGAGCTATAGAAGTTACTGCAAAACACTCTAAAAACACGTAATTCGCTTACAAAACGCGTTTTCAAGTGATTTGGAGACATGTTTTAAAAAATCTTATGTGGCCAGCACATTACCTTCCGTCAGTTCGTCAGTTCTATGTATTTTGTATAAATGTCATGTCATACAGAAAGTTCCTTGCAAAAGATTATATTTTTTGTACATTACCTTAAGGCAGTTGTATGTATTTTATACAAATTCCATACAGAAAGCAAAAATTTTATATTTCCAGTAAAATTATAAAACATACATACTGTCAACTGCACTGGACACTGACACCTTTCAATCAGAATTTTCATAATACATCAGCTGTTTCCAGAGTTAGCTAGCTAATTATGATATTTAATTTCTTTATAATTTTTTAACTCTATATCCATTTAATATGAAATATAAAATGCATTCAAATCGCATAGAGAATAAAATATTCTTTAATATTTATAATAACATCAAATGTGAAAAAATGATATTTAACATAATTTTTTCAAGAAAAACTGTTAAAATCTGCAAATGAGGGTACTTCCGGTTGACCAATTCTAACCAAAATCTAATCAGCTCTTCACATGGATTTAACGAAGAGGAATACGAAAGAATTATAATTTTTTGAATTGTAGTATGGAAGTTATCGTAGACGAAAATTTTGTTACACACACACACACACACAGACACACATACACACACACACACACACACACACACACACACATACAGACATCATCGTAAAAATAGTAAAATCGTTGTCTAGGGACCCTAAAACGTGCTTATTCATCAAAAACTAACCACCGAATTTTTTGACCAAAGACAATACCTTCCTTACCTAAAGGTGACGGAAGGTAAAAACAGTTTTTACAACATGTTTGAGCGTTTCACGGTCTGAAACGACGAATTTGTATGTAGACTTTAGACACATATTCAACCTGTAGTTACGATGGCACTTGGTTATTTAGGGTACAATATGACAAAATACACAGATTTTTAGTGAATACAAGCTTTTGGAGGCACTCCGTGGTGCACTCGCCAGCGCAGATAGAATGCCGATTTGAACTATAGAAGTTACTTCAAAACAACCTAAAAACACGTAATTCGCTTAGAAAACGCGTTTTCAAGTGATTTGGAGACATGTTCAGAGAAACAGTTTTTACAACATATTTGAGCGTTTCACGGTCTGAAACGACGATTTTGTATGTACACTTTGGAAACATATTCCACCTGTAGTTTCGATGGCACTTGGTTATTTAGGCTACAATAAGACAAAATACACTGATTTTTAGTGAATACAAGCTTTTGGAGGCACTCCGTGGTGCACTCGCCAGCGCAGCTAGAGTGCCGATTTGAACTATAGAAGTTACTGCAAAACACCCTAAAAACACGTAATTCGCATAGAAAACGCGTTTTCAAGTGATTTGGAGACAAGTTTTGAAAAACAATTTTTACACCATTTTTGAGCGTTTCGCGGTCTGAAACGACGATTTTGTATGTACACTTTGGAAACATATTCCACCTGTAGTTTTGATGGCACTTGGTTATTTAGGCTACAATAAGACAAATTACACTGATTTTTAGTGAATACAAGCTTTTGGAGGCACTCCGTGGTGCACTCGCCAGCGCAGCTAGAGTGCCGATTTGAACTATAGAAGTTACTGCAAAACACCCTAAAAACACATAATTCGCTTAGAAAACGCGTTTTCAAGTGATTTGGAGACATGTTTTGAAAAACAGTTTTTACATCATATTTGAGCGTTACAAAGTCTGTAACGACGATTTTGTATGTACACATTGGAAACATATTCAACCTGTAGTTTCTATGGCACTTGGTTATTTAGGCTACAATAAGACAAAATACACTGATTGTTAGTGAATACAAGCTTTTGGAGGCACTCCGTGGTGCACTCGCCAGCGCAGCTAGAGTGCCGATTTGAACTATAGAATTTACTGCAAAACACCCTAAAAACACATAATTCGCTTAGAAAACGCGTTTTCAAGTGATTTGGAGACATGTTTTGAAAAACAGTTTTTACATCATATTTGAGCGTTACAAGGTCTGTAACGACGATTTTGTATGTACACATTGGAAACATATTCAACCTGTAGTTTCGATGGCACTTGGTTATTTAGGCTACATTAAGACAAAATACACTGATTTTTAGTGAATACAAGCTTTTGAAGGCACTCCGTGGTGCACTCGCCAGCGCAGTTAGAGTGCCAATTTGAACTATAGAAGTTACTGAAAAACACCCTAAAAACACGTAATTCGTTTAGAAAACGCGTTTTCAAGTGATTTGGAGACATGTTTTGAAAAACAGTTTTTACATCAAATTTGAGCGTTTCACGGTCTGAAACGACGATTTTGTATGTAGACGTTAGAAACATATTCAACCTGTAGTTTCGATGGCACTTGGTTATTTAGGCTACAATATGACAAAATACACTGATTTTTAGTGAATACAAGGTGTTGGAGGCACTTCGTGGTGCACTCGCCCGCGCAGCTAGAGTGCCGATTTGAACTATAGAAGTTACTGCAAAACACTCTAAAAACACGTAATTCGCTTACAAAACGCGTTTTCAAGTGATTTGGAGACATGTTTTAAAAAATCTGATGTGGCCAGCACATTACCTTCCGTCAGTTCTATGTATTTTGTACAAATTTCATACAGAAAGTTCCTTATTGCTAAAGATTATATTTCTTGTACTTTACCTTCCGGCAGTTGCATATATTTTATGCAAACTCCATACAATTTATAGCAAAAGATCCTATATTTCCAGTAAAATTATAAGACACACACACTATGTCAATTTCACTTGACACTGACATCTTTCAATCAAAATTTTCTTAATATAGTAGCTGTTTCCATAGCTATGGCTACTTTATGAAAATTAATTTCTTTATAATTTATTAACTCTATATCCATTTAATATTAAGTATAAAATGCAGTCAAATCGTATAGACAATAAAATATTCTTTAATATTTATAATAACATTAAATGTGAAAAAAAGATATTTGACATAGTTTTTTCAAGAAAAACTGTTAAAATCTTCAAATGAGGGTACTTCCGGTTGTCCAATTCTAACCAAAATCTAATCAGCTCTTCACATGGATGTAACGAAGAGAAATACGAAAGAATTATAATTTTTAGAATTGTAGTATTAGAGTTATCGCAGACGAAAATTTTGTTACACACACACACACACAGACAGACACATATACATACACACACACACACACACACACACACACACACACACATACAGACATCATCGTAAAAAGAGTAAAATTGTATTCTAGGGACCCTAAAACGTGCTTATTCATCAAAAACTCACCACCGAATTTTTTGACCAAAGACAATACCTTCCTTACCTAAAGGTGACGGAAGGTAAAAACAGTTTTTACAACATGTTTGAGCTTTTCACGGTCTGAAACGACGAATTTGTATGTAGACTTTAGAAACATATTCAACCTGTAGTTTCGATGGCACTTGGTTATTTAGGTTACAATATGACAAAATACACAGATTTTTAGTGAATACAAGCTTTTGGAGGCACTCCGTGGTGCACTCGCCATCGCAGCTAGAGTGCCGATTTGAACTATAGAAGTTACTGCAAAACACCCTAGAAACACGTAATTCGCTTAAGAAACGCATTTTCAAGTGATTTGGAGACATGTTTTGAGAAACAGTTTTTACATCATATTTGAGCTTTTCACGGTCTGAAACGACGATTCTGTATGTACACTTTTGGAAACATATTCTACCTGTACTTTCGATGGCACTTGGTTATTTAGGCTACAATAAGACAAAATACACAGATTTTTAGTGAATACAAGCTTTTGGAGGCACTCCGTGGTGCACTCGCCAGCGCAGCTAGAGTGACGATTTGAACTATAGAAGTTACTGCAAAACACCCTAAAAACACATAATTCGCTTAGAAAACGCGTTTTTAAGTGATTTGGAGACATGTTTTGAGAAACAGTTTTTACATCATATTTGAGCTTTTCACGGTCTGAAACGACGATTTTGTATGTACACATTGGAAACATGTTCCATCTGTAGTTTCGATGGCACTTGGTTATTTAGGCTACAATAAGACAAAATACACAGATTTTTAGTGAATACAAGCTTTTGGAGGCACTCCGTGGTGCACTCGCCAGCGCAGCTAGAGTGCCGATTGGAACTATAGAAGTTACTGAAAAACACCCTAAAAACACGTAATTCGCTTAGAAAACGCGTTTTCAAGTGATTTGGAGGCATGTTCAGAGAAAAAGTTTTTACTTCATATTTGAACGTTTCACGGTCTGAAACGACGATTTTGTATCTACACTTTGGAAACATATTCTACCTGTAGTTTCGATGGCACTTGGTTATTTAGGCTACAATATGACAAAATACAATGATTTTTAATGAATACAACGTATTGGAGGAACTCCGTGGTGCACTCGCCAGCGTAGCTAGAGTGCCGATTTGAACTATAGAAGTTACTGCAAAACACCCTAAAAACACGTAATTCGCTTAGAAAACGCGTTTACAAGTGATTTAGAGACATGTTTTGAAAAACAGTTTTTACATCAGATTTGAACGTTTCACGGTCTGAAACGACGATTTTGTATGTAGACTTTAGAAACATATTCAACCTGTAGTTTCGATGGCACTTGCTTATTTAGGCTACAATAAGACAAAATAAACAGATTTTTAGTGAATACAAACTTTTGGAGGCACTCCGTGGTGCACTCGCCATCGCAGCTAGAGTGCCGATTTGAACAATAGAAGTTACTGCAAAACACCATAAAAACACGTAATTCGCTTAGGAAACGCGTTTTCAAGTGATTTGGAGACATGTTTTGAGAAACAGTTTTTACATCATATTTGAGCGTTTCACGGTCTGAAACGACGATTTTGTATGTTCAATTTGGATACATATTCTACCTGTAGTTTAGATGGCACTTGATTATTTAGGCTACAATAAGACAAAATACACAGTTTTTTAGGGAATACAAGCTTTTGGAGGCACTCCGTGGTGCACTCGCCAGCGCAGTTAGAGTGCCAATTTGAACTATAGAAGTTACTGAAAAACACCCTAAAAACACGTAATTCGCTTAGAAAACGCGTTTTCAAGTGATTTGGAGACATGCTACGTGAATGAGTTTTTACATCATATTTGAGCGTTTCACGGTCTGAAACGACGATTTTGCATCTACACTTTGGAAACATATTCTACCTGTAGTTTCGATGGCACTTGGTTATTTAGGCTACAATATGACAAAATACACTGATTTTTGGTGAATACAAGGTTTTGGAGGCACTCCGTGGTGCACTCGCCAGCGCAGCTAGAGTGCCGATTTGATCTATAGAAGTTACTGCAAAACACCCTAAAAACACGTAATTCGCTTAGGAAACGCGTTTTCAAGTGATTTGGAGACATGTTTTGAGAAACAGTTTTTACATCATATTTTAGCGTTTCACGGTCTGAAACAACGATTTTGTATGTAGACTTTAGAAATATATTCAACCAGTAGTTTCGATAGTACTTGGTTATTTAGGGTACAATAAAACAAAATACACAGATTTTTAGTGAATACAAGCATATAGAGGCACTCCGTGGTGCACTCGCCAGCGCAGCTAGAATTCCGACTTGAATTATAGAGGTTACTGCAAAACAACCTAAAAACACGTAATTCGCTTAGAAAACGCGTTATCAAGTGATTTGGAGACATGATCAGAGAAAAAGTTTTTACATCATATTTGAGCGTTTCACGGTCTAAAACGACGATTTTGTATGTACACTTTGGAAACATATTCTACCTGTAGTTTCGATGGCACTTGGTTATTTAGGCTACAATATGACAAAAAAAACTGATTTTTAGTGAATACAAGGTATTGGAAGCACTCCGTGGTGCACTCGCCAGCGCAGCTAGAGTGCCGATTTGAACTATAGAAGTTACTGCCAAACACTCTAAAAACACGTTATTCGCTTAGAAAACGCGTTTTCAAGTGATTTGGAGACATGTTTTGAAAAACAGTTTTTACATCAGAATTGAACGTTTCATAGTCTGAAACGACGATTTTGTATGTAGACTTTAGAAACATATTCAACCTGTAGTCTCGATGGCACTTTCTTATTTAGGCTACAATATGACAAAATACACTGATTTTTAGTGAATACAATTTTTGGAGGCACTCCGTTGTGCACTCGCCATCGCAGCTAGAGTGCCGATTTGAACTATAGAAGTTACTGCAAAACACCATAAAAACACGTAATTCGCTTAGGAAACGCGTTTTCAAGTGATTTGGAGACATGTATTGAGAAACAGTTTTTACATCATATTTGAGCCTTACACGGTCTGAAACGAAGATTTAGTTTAGGAAACATATTCTACCTGTAGTTTCGATGGCACTTGGTTATTTAGGCTACAATATGGCAAAATACACTGATTTTTAGTGAATATAAGGTTTGGAGGCACTCCGTGGTGCACTCGCCAGCGCAGCTAGAGTGCCGATTTGAGCTATAGAAGTTACTGCAAAACACCCTAAAAACACGTAATTCGCTTTGGAAACGCGTTTTCAAGTGATTTGGAGACATGTTTTGAGAAACAGTGTTTACATCATATTTGAGTGTTTCACGGTCTGAATCGACTATTTTGTATGTAGACTTAAGAAACATATTCAACCTGTAGTTTAGATGACAATTGGTTATTTAGGGTACAATAAGACAAAATACACAGATTTTTAGTGAATACAAGCTTTTGGAGGCACTCCGTGGTGCACTCGCCAGCGCAGCTAGAGTGCCGATTTGAACTATAGAAGTTACTGCAAAACACACTAAAAACGCGTAGTTCGCTTAGAAAACGCGTTTTCAAGTGATTTGGAGACAAGTTTTGAAAAACAGTTTTTACTTCAGTTTTGAACGTTTCACGGTCTGAAACGACGATTTTGTTTGTAGACTTTAGAAATATATTCAACCTGTAGTTTCGATAACACTTGGTTATTTTGGGTACAATAAGACAAAATACACAGATTTTTAGTGAATACAAGCTTTTGGAGGCACTCCGTGGTGCACTCGCCAGCGCAGCTAGAATTCCGACTTGAATTATAGAGGTTACTGCAAAACACCCTAAAAACACGTAATTCGCTTAGAAAACGCGTTTTCAAGTGATTTGGAGACATGATCAGAGAAAAAGTTTTTACATCATATTTGAGCGTTTCACGGTCTAAAACGACGATTTTGTATGTACACTTTGGAAACATATTCTACCTGTAGTTTCGATGGCACTTGGTTATTTAGGCTACAATATGACAAAAAAAACTGATTTTTAGTGAATATAAGGTATTGGAAGCACTCCGTGGTGCACTCGCCAGCGCAGCTAGAGTGCCGATTTGAACTATAGAAGTTACTGCCAAACACTCTAAAAACACGTTATTCGCTTAGAAAACGCGTTTTCAAGTGATTTGGAGACATGTTTTGAAAAACAGTTTTTACATCAGAATTGAACGTTTCATAGTCTGAAACGACGATTTTGTATGTAGACTTTAGAAACATATTCAACCTGTAGTCTCGATGGCACTTTCTTATTTAGGCTACAATATGACAAAATACACTGATTTTTAGTGAATACAATTTTTGGAGGCACTCCGTTGTGCACTCGCCATCGCAGCTAGAGTGCCGATTTGAACTATAGAAGTTACTGCAAAACACCATAAAAACACGTCACGGTCTGAAACGACGATTTTGTTTGTAGACTTTAGAAATATATTCAACCTGTAGTTTCGATAACACTTGGTTATTTTGGGTACAATAAGACAAAATACACAGATTTTTAGTGAATACAAGCTTTTGGAGGCACTCCGTGGTGCACTCGCCAGCGCAGATAGAATGCCGATTTGAACTATAGAAGTTGCTGTAAAACACCCTAAAAACACGTAATTCGCTTAGAAAACGCGTTTTCAAGTGATTTGGAGACATGTTTTGAAAAACAGTTTTTACATCATATTTGAACGTTTCACGGTCTGAAACGACGATTTTTTATGAAGACTCTAGAAACATATTCAACCTGTAGTTTCGATGGCACTTGGTTATTTAGGCTACAATATGACAAAATACACAGATTTTTAATGAATACAAGGTTTTGGAGGCACTCCGTGGTGCACACGCCAGCGCAGCTAGAGTGCCGATTTGAACTATAGAAGTTACTGCAAAACACTCTAAAAACACGTAATTCGCTTAGGAAACGCGTTTTCAAGTGATTTGGAGATATGTTTTGAGAAACAGTTTTTACATCATTTTTGAGCGTTTCACGGTCTGAAACGACGATTTTGTATGTACACTTTGGATACATATTCTACCTGTAGTTTTGATGGCACTTGGTTATTTAGGGTACAATATGACAAAATACACAGATTTTTAGTGAATACAAGCTTTTGGAGGCACTCCGTGGTGCACTTGCCATCGCAGCTAGAGAGCCAATTTGAACTATAGAAATTACTGCAAAACACCCTAAAAACACTTAATTCGCTTAGGAAACGCGTTTTCAAGTGATTTGGAGACATGTTCAGAGTAACAGTTTTTACATCAGATTTGAGTTTTTCACGGTCTGAAACGACGATTTTGTATGTACACTTTGGGAACATATTCTACCTGTACTTTCGATGGCACTTGGTTATTTAGGCTACAATAAGACAAAATACACTGATTTTTAGTGAATACAACCTTTAAGAGGCACTCCGTGGTGCTCTCGCCAGCGCAGCTAGAGTGCCGATTTGAACTATAGAAGTTACTGCAAAACACCCTAAAAACAAGTAATTCGCTTAGAAAACGCGTTTTCAAGTGATTAGGAGACATGTTCAGAGAAACAGTTTTTACATCATATTTGAGCGTTTCACGGTCTGAAACGACGATTTTGTATGTATAATTTAGAAACATATTCCACCTGTAGTTTCGATGGTACATGGTTATTTAGGCTACAATAAGACAAAATACACTGATTATTAGTGAATACAAGGTTTTGGAGGGATTCAGTGGTGCACTCGCAAGCGCAGCTAGAATGCCGATTTTAACTATAGAAGTTACTGCAAAACATTCTAAAAACACATAATTCGCTTAGGCAACGCGTTTTCAAGTGATTTGGAGACATGTTTTGAGAAACAGTTTTTACATCATATTTGAGTTTTTCACGGTCTGAAACGACGATTTTGTATGTACACTTTGGAAACACATTCTACCTAAACTTTCGATGGCACTTGGTTATTTAGGCTACAATAAGATAAAATACACTGATTTTTAGTGAATACAAGCTTTTGGAAGCACTTCGTGGTGCACTCGCCAGCGCAGATTGAGTGCCGATTTGAACTATAGAAGTTACTGCAAAACACCCTAAAAACCAATAATTCGCTTAGAAAACGCGTTTTCAAGTGATTTGGAAACATGTTTTGAAAAACAGTTTTTACATCATTTTTGAGCGTTGCACGGTCTGAAACGACGATTTTGTATGTACACTTTGGAAACATATTCCACCTGTAGTTTCGATGGCACTTGGTTATTTAGGCTAGAATAAGACAAAATACACTGATTTTTAGTGAATACAACCTTTTGGAGGCACTCCGTGGTGCACTCGCCAGCGCAGGTAGAGTGCCGATTTGAACTATAGAAGTTACTGCAAAACACCCTAAAAACACGTATTTCGCTTAGAAAACGCGTTTTCAAGTAATTTGGAGACATGTTTTGAAAAACAGTTTTTACATCAGATTTGAACGTTTCACGGTCTGAAACGACGATTACGTATGTAGACTTTAGCAACATATTCAACCTGTAGTTTCGATTGCACCTGGTTATTTAGGGTATAATATGACAAAATACACAGATTTATAGTGAATACAAGCTTTTAAAGGCACTCCGTGGTGCACTTGCCATCGCAGCTAGAGAGCCAATTTGAACTATAGAAGTTACTGCAAAACACCCTAAAAACACTTAATATGCTTAGGAAACGCGTTTTCAAGTGATTTGGAGACATGTTCAGAGTAACAGTTTTTACATCATATTTGAGTTTTTCACAGTCTGAAACGACGATTTTGTATGTACACTTTGGAAACATATTCTACCTGTACTTTCGATGGCACTTGGTTATTTAGGCTACAATAAGACAAAATACACAGATTTTTAGTGAATACAAGCTTTTGGAGGCACTCCGTGGTGCACTCGCGAGCGCAGATAGAGTGCCGATTTGAACTATAGAAGTAACTGCAAAACACCCTAGAAACACGTAATTCGCTTAGAAAACGCTTTTTAAAGTGATTTGGAGACATGTTTTGAAAAACAGTTTTTACATCATTTTTGAGCGTTTCACTGTCTGAAACGATGATTATGTATGTACACTTTGGAAACATATTCCACCTGTTGTTTCGATGGAACTTGGTTATTTAGGCTACAATAAGACAAAATACACTGATTTTTAGTGAATACAACCTTTTGGAGGCACTCCGTGGTGCACTCGCCAGCGCAGCTAGAGTGCCGATTTGAACTATAGAAGTTACTGCAAAACACCCTAAAACACGTAATTCGCTTAGAAAACGCGTTTTCAAGTGATTTGGAGACATGTTCAGAGAAACAGTTTTTACATCATATTTGAGCGTTTCACGGTCTGAAACGACGATTTTGTATGTACACTTTGGAAACATATTCTACCTGTAGTTTCGATGTCACTTGGTTTTTTCATGCTACAATATGACAAAATACACTGATATTTAGAGAATACTAGCTTTTGGAGGCACACCGTGGTGCACTCGCCAGCGCAGCTAGAGTGCCGATTTGAACTAAGTTACTGCAAAACACTCTAAAAACATGTAATTCGCTTAGAAAACGCGTTTCAAGTGATTTGGAGACATATTTTGAAAATAAGTCTTTACAACATATTTGAACGTTTCACGGTCTGAAACGACGATTTTGTATGTATACTTTAGAAACATATTCAACCTGTAGTTTCGATGGCACTTGGTTATTTAGGCTACAATATGACAAAATACACTGATTTTTAGTGAATACAAAGTTTTGGAGGCACTCCGTGGTGCACACGCCAGCGCAGCTAGAGTTCCGATTTGAACTATAGAAGTTACTGCAAAACAGCCTAAAAACACGTAATTCGCTTAGGAAACGCGTTTTCAAGTGATTTGGAGACATGTTTTGAGAAACAGTTTTTACATCATATTTTAGCGTTTCACGTTCTGAAACGACGATTTTGTATGTAGACTTTAGAAATATATTCAACCTGTAGTTTCGATGGCACTTGGTTATTTAGGGTACAATAAAACAAAATACACAGATTTTTAGTGAATACAAGCTTGTGGAGGCACTCCGTGGTGCCCTCGCCAGCGCAGCTAGAATGCCGATTTGAACTATAGAGGTTACTGCAGAACAACCTGAAAACACGTAATTCGCTTAGAAAACGCGTTATCAAGTGATTTGGAGACATGTTCAGAGAAACAGGTTTTACATCATATTTGCGCGTTTCACGGTCTGAAACGACGATTTTGTATGTACACTTTGGAAACATATTCTACCTGTAGTTTCGATGGCGCTTGGTTATTTAGGCTACAATAAGACAAAATACACTGATTTTTAGTGAATACAAGCTTGTGGAGGCACTCCGTAGTGCACTCGCCAGCGCAGCTAGAGTGCCGATTTGAACTTTAGAAGCTACTGCAAAACACCCTAAAAACACATAATTCGCTTAGAATTCGCGTTTTCAAGTGATTTGGAGACATTTTTGAAAAACAGTTTTTACATCATATTTGAGCGTTTCACGGTCTGAAACGCCGATTTTGTATGTACACATTGGAAACATATTCCCCGGTAGTTTCGATGGCACTTGGTTATTTAGGCTACAATAAGACAAAATACACAGATTTTTAGTGAATACAAGCTTTTGGAGGCACTTCGTGGTGCACTCGCTAGCGCAGCTAGAGTGCCGATTTGAACTATAGAAGTTACTGCAAAACACCCTAAAAACACATAATTTACTTAGAAAACGCGTTTTTAAGTGATTTGGAGACCTGTTCAGAGAAAAAGTTTGTACAACATATTTCAGCGTTTCACGGTCTGAAACGACGATTTTGTATCTACACTTTCGAAACATATTCTACCTGTAGTTTCGATGGCACTTGGTTATTTAGGCTACAATAAGACAAAATATACTGATTTTTAGTGAACACAAGGTTTTGGAGGCACTCCGTGGTGCACTCGCCAGCGCAGCTAGAGTGCCGATTTGAACTATAGAAGTTATTGCAAAACACCCTAAAAACACGTATTTCGTTTAGGAAACGCATTTTTAAGTGATTTGGAGACATGTTTTGAGAAAAGTTTTTAAATCGTTTTTGAGCGTTTCACGGTCTGAAACGACGATTTTGTATGTACACTTTGGAATCATATTCCACCTGTAGTTTCGATGGCACTTGGTTATTTAGGCTACAATAAGACAAAATACACAGATTTTTAGTGAATACAAGCTTTTGGAGGCACTTCGTGGTGCACTCGCTAACGCAGCTAGAGTGCCGATTTGAACTATAGAAGTTACTGCAAAACACCCTAAAAACACGTAATTTACTTAGAAAACGCGTTTTTAAGTGATTTGGAGACATGTTTTGAAAAACAGTTTTTACATCATATTTGAGCGTTTCACGGTCTGAACTGGCGATTTTGTATCTACACTTTGGAAACATATTCTACCTGTAGTTTCGATGGCGCTTGGTTATTTAGGCTGCAATATAACAAAATACACAGATTTTTAGTGAATACATGGTTTTGGAGGCCCTCCGTGGTGCACTCGCCAGCTCAGCTAGAGTGCCGATTTGAACTATAGAAGTTACTGCAAAACACCCTAAAAACACGAAATTCGCTTAGGAAACGCGTTTTCAAATGATTTGGACACATGTTTTGAAAAACAGTTTTTACATCAGATTTGAACGTTTCACCTTCTGAAACGACGATTTTCTATGTAGACTTTAGAAACATATTCAACCTGTAGTTTCGATGGCACTTGGTTAATTAGGGTACAATATGACAAAATACACAGATTTTTAGTGAATACAAGTTTTGGAGGCACTCCGAGGTGCACTCGCCAGCGCAGCTAGAATGCAGATTTGAACTATAGAAGTTACTGCAAAACACCCTACAAACACGTAATTCGCTTAGAAAACGCGTTTTCAAGTGATTTGGAGACATGATTTGAAAAAAAGTTTTTACATCATATTTGAGCGTTTCACGGTCTGAAACGACGATTTTGTATGTACACTTTGGAAAAATATTCTACCTGTAGTTTCGATGGCACTTGGTTATTTAGGCTACAATAAGACAAAATACACTAATTTTTAGTTAATACAAGCTTTTGGAGGCACTGCGTGGTTCACTCGCCAGCGCAGTAAGAGTGCCGATTTGGACTATAGAAGTTACTGCAAAACACTCTAAAAACACGTAATTTGCTTAGAAAACGCGTTTTCAAGTGATTTGGAGACATGTTTTGAAAAACAGTTATTACATCATACTTGAACGTTTCACGGTCTGAAAAGACGATTTTGTATGTACACATTGGTAAAATATTCCACCTGTAGTTTCGATGGCACTTGGTTATTTAGGCTACAATAAGACAAAATACACTTATTTTTAGTGAATACAAGCTTTTAGAGGCACTCCGTGGAGTACTCGCCAGCGCAGCTACAGTGCCGTTTTGAACTATAGAAGTTATTGCAAAACACCCTAAAAACACGTAATTCGCTTAGGAAACGCGTTTTCAAGTGATTTGGAGACATGTTTTGAAAAACAGTGTTTACATCAGATTTGAACGTTTCACGCTCTGAAACGACAAATTTGTATGTAGATTTTAGAAACATATTCAACCTGTAGTTTCGATGGCACTTGGTTATTTAGGGTACAATATGACAAAATACACAGATTTTTAGCGAATAAAAGCTTTTAGAGGCACTCCGTGGTGCACTCGCCAGCGCAGCTAGAATGCCGATTTGAACTATAGAAGTTACTGCAAAACACTCTAAAAACACGTAATTCGCTTAGAAAACGCGTTTTCAAGTGATTTGGAGATATGTTTTGAGTAACAGTTTTTACAACATATTTGAGCTTTTCACGGTCTGAAACGACGATTTTGTAGGTACACTCTGGAAACATATTCCACCTGTAGTTTCGATGGCACTTGGTTATTTAGGCTACAATAAGACAAAATACACAGATTTTTGGTTAATACAAGCTTTTGGGGCACTGCGTGGTGCACTCGCCAGCGCAGCTAGAGTGCCGATTTGAACTATAGAAGTTACTGCAAAACACTCTAAAAACACGTAGTTCGCTTAGAAAACGCGTTTTCAAGTGATTTGGAGACATGTTTTGAAAAACAGTGTTTACATCAGATTTGAACGTTTCACGCTCTGAAACGACAAATTTGTATGTAGACTTTAGAAACATATTCAACTTGTAGTTTCGATGGCACTTGGTTATTTAGGCTACAATATGACAAAATACACTGATTTTTAGTGAATACTAGCTTTTGGAGGCACACCGTGGTGCACTCGCCAGCCCAGCTAGAGTGCCGATTTGAACTATAGAAGTTACTGCAAAACACTCTAAAAACACGAAATTCGCTTAGAAAACGCGTTTTCAAGTGATTTGGAGACATGTTTTCAAAAACAGTTATTACATCATATTTGAACGTTTCACGGTCTGAAAAGACGATTTTGTATGTACACATTGGAAACATATTCTACCTGTACTTTCGATGGCACTTGGTTATATAGGCTACAATAAGACAAAATACACAGATTTTTAGTGAATACAAGCTTTTGGAGGCACTCCGTGGTGCACTCGCCAGCGCAGCTAGAGTGCCGATTTGAACTATAGAGGTTACTGCAAAACAACCTAAAACACGTAATTCGCTTAGAAAACGCGTTATCAAGTGATTTGGAGACATGATCAGAGAAAAAGTTTTCACATCATATTTGAGCGTTTCACGGTCTGAAACGACGATTTTGTATGTACACTTTGGAAACATATTCTACCTGTAGTTTCGATGGCACTTGGTTATTTAGGCTACAATAAGACAAAATACACAGATTTTTAGTGAATACAAGCTTGTGGAGGCACTCCGTAATGCACTCGCCAGCGCAGCTAGAGTGCCGATTTGAACTATAGAAGCTACTGCAAAACACCCTAAAAACACATAATTCGCTTAGATAACGCGTTTTCAAGTGATTTGGAGACATGTTTTGAAAAACAGTTTTTACATCATATTTGAGCGTTTCACGGTCTGAAACGACGATTTTGTATGTACACATTGGAAACATATTAAACCGGTAGTTTCGATGGCACTTGGTTATTTAGGCTACAATAAGACAAAATACACTGATTTTTAGTGAATACAAACTTTTGGAGGCACTCCGTGGTGCACTCGCCAGCGCAGCTAGAGTGCCGATTTGAACTATAGAAGTTATTGCAAAACACCCTAAAAACACGTATTTCGCTTAGGAAACGCGTTTTCAAGTGACTTGGAGACATGTTTGAGAAACAGTTTTTAATTTTTTTTTGAGCGTTTCACGGTCTGAAACGACGATTTTGTATGTACACTTTGGAATCATATTCCACCTGTAGTTTCGATGGCACTTGGTTATTTAGGCTACAATAAGACAAAATACACTGATTTATAGTGAATACAAGGTTTTGGTGGCACTCCGTGGTGCACTCGCCAGCGCAGCTAGAGTGTCGATTTGAACTATAGAAGTTACTGCAAAACACCCTAAAAACACGTAATTCGCTTAGAAAACGCGTTTTCAAGTGATTTGGAGACATGTTTTGAGAAACAGTTTTTACATCATATTTTAGCGTTTCACGGTCTGAAACAACGATTTTGTATGTAGACTTTAGAAATATATTCAACCAGTAGTTTCGATAGTACTTGGTTATTTAGGGTACAATAAAACAAAATACACAGATTTTTAGTGAATACAAGCATATGGAGGCACTCCGTGGTGCACTCACCAGCGCAGCTAGAATGCCGATTTGAACTATAGAGGTTACTGCAAAACAACCTAAAAACACGTAATTCGCTTAGAAAACGCGTTATCAAGTGATTTGGAGACATGATCAGAGAAAAAGTTTTTACATCATATTTGAGCGTTTCACGGTCTGAAACGACGATTTTGTATGTACACTTTGGAAACATATTCTACCTGTAGTTTCGATGGCACTTGGTTATTTAGGCTACAATAAGACAAAATACACAGATTTTTAGTGAATACAAGCTTGTGGAGGCACTCCGTAATGCACTCGCCAGCGCAGCTAGAGTGCCGATTTGAACTATAGAAGCTACTGCAAAACACCCTAAAAACACATAATTCGCTTAGAAAACGCGTTTTCAAGTGATTTGGAGACATGTTTTGAAAAACAGTTTTTACATCATATTTGAGCGTTTCACGGTATGAAACGACGATTTTGTATGTACACATTGGAAACATATTAAACCGGTAGTTTCGATGGCACTTGGTTATTTAGGCTACAATAAGACAAAATACACTGATTTTTAGTGAATACAAACTTTTGGAGGCACTCCGTGGTGCACTCGCCAGCGCAGCTAGAGTGCCGATTTGAACTATAGAAGTTATTGCAAAACACCCTAAAAACACGTATTTCGCTTAGGAAACGCGTTTTCAAGTGACTTGGAGACATGTTTTGAGAAACAGTTTTTGAGCGTTTCACGGTCTGAAACGACGATTTTGTATGTACACTTTGGAATCATATTCCACCTGTAGTTTCGATGGCACTTGGTTATTTAGGCTACAATAAGACAAAATACACTGATTTATAGTGAATACAAGGATTTGGTGGGCACTCCGTGGTGTACTCGCCAGCGCAGCTAGAGTGCCGATTTGAACTATAGAAGTTACTGCAAAACACCCTAAAAACACGCAATTCACTTAGAAAACGCGTTTTTAAGTGATTTGGAGTCATGTTCAGAGATAAAGTTTATACATCATATTTCAGCGTTTCACGGTCTGAAACGACGATTTTGTATCTACACTTTCGAAACATATTCTACCTGTAGTTTCGATGGCACTTGGTTATTTAGGCTACAATATGACAAAATACACTGATTTTTGGTGAATACAAGGTATTGGAGGCACTCCGTGGTGCACTCGCCAGCGCAGCTAGAGTGCCGATTTGAACTATAGAAGTTACAGAAAAACACCCTAAAAACACGTAATTCGCTCAGGAAACGCGTTTTCAAGTGATTTGGAGACATGTTTTAAAAAACAGTTTTTCATCATATTTGAGCGTTTCACGGTCTGAAACGACGATTTTGTATGTAGACTTTAAAAACATATTCAACCTGTAGATTCGATCTTGGTTATTTAGGCTACAATAAGACAAAATACACTGATTTTGAGTTAATACAAGCTTTTGGTGGCACTGCGTGGTGCACTCGCCAGCGCAGCTAGAGTGCCGAGTTGAACTATAGAAGTTACTGCAAAACACCCTAAAAACATGTAATTCGCTTAGAAAACGCGTTTTCAAGTGATTTGCAGACATGTTCAGAGAATCAGTTTTTACATCATATTTGAGCGTTTCACGGTCTGAAACGACGATTTTGTATGTACACTTTGGAAACATATTCTACCTGTAATTTCGATGGCACTTGGTTATTTAGGCTACAATATGACAAAATACACTGATTTTTAGTGAATATAAGGTTTTAAATGCACTCCGTGGTGCACTTGCCAGCGCAGCTAGAGTGCCGATTTGAACTATAGAAGTTACTGCAAAACACTCTAAAACTCGTAATTCGCTTAGAAAACGCGTTTCAAGTGATTAGGAGACATGTTTTGAAAAACAGTTTTTACATCATATTTGAACGTTTCACGGTCTGAAACGACGATTTTGTATGAAGACTTTAGAAACATATTCAACCTGTAGTTTCGATGGCACTTGGTTATTTAGGCTACAATATGACAAAATACACTGATTTTTAGTGAATACAAGGTTTTGGAGGCACTCCGTGTTGCACTCGCCAGCGCAGCTAGAGTGCCGATTTGAACTATAGAAGTTACTGCAAAACACCCTAAAAACACGTAATTCGCTTAGGAAACGCGTTTTCAAGTGATTTGGAGACATGTTTTGAGAAACAGTTTTTACATCATATTTTAGCGTTTCACGGTCTGAAACGACGATTTTCTATGTACATTTTGGAAACATATTCTACCTGTAGTTTCGATGGCACTTGGTTATTTAGGCTACAATAAGACAAAATACACTGATTTTTAGTGAATACAAGCTTTTGGAGTCACTCCGTGGTGCACTCGCCAGCGCAGCTAGAGAGCCGATTTGAACTATAGAAGTTACTGCAAAACACTCTAAAATCACGTAATTCGCTTAGAAACCGCGTTTTTCAAGTAATTTGGAGACATGTTTTGAAAAACAGTTTTTACATCATATTTGAGCGTTTCACGGTCTGAAACGACGATTTTGTATGTACACATTGGAAACATATTAAACCGGTAGTTTCAATGGCACTTGGTTATTTAGGCTACAATAAGACAAAATACACTGATTTTTAGTGAATACAAACTTTTGGAGGCACTCCGTGGTGCACTCGCCAGCGCAGCTAGAGTGCCGATTTGAACTATAGAAGTTATTGCAAAACACCCTAAAAACACGTATTTCGCTTAGGAAACGCGTTTTCAAGTGATTTGGAGACATGTTTTGAGAAACAGTTTTTACATCATATTTGAGCGTTTCACGGTCTGAAACGACGATTTTCTATGTACACTTTGGAATCATATTCCACCTGTAGTTTCGATGGCACTTGGTTATTTAGGCTACAATAAGACAAAATACACTGATTTTTAGTGAATAAAAGGTTTTGGTGGCACTGCGTGGTGCACTCGCCAGCGCAGCTAGAGTGCCGAGTTGAACTATAGAAGTTACTGCAAAACACCCTATAATCATGTAATTCGCTTAGAAAACGCGTTTCAAGTGATTAGGAGACATGTTTTGAAAAACAGTTTTTACATCATATTTGCACGTTTCACGGTCTGAAACGACGATTTTGTATGTAGACTTTAGAAACATATTCAACATGTAGTTTCGATGGCACTTGGTTATTTAGGCTACAATATGACAAAATACACTGATTTTTAGTGAATACAAGGTTTTGGTGGCACTCCGTGGTGTACTCGCCAGCGCAGCTAGAGTGCCGATTTGAACTATAGAAGTTACTGCAAAACACCCTAAAAATACGTATTTCGCTCAGGAAACGCGTTTTCAAGTGATTTGGAAACATATTCTACCTGTAGTTTCGATGGCACTTGGTTACTTAGGCTACAATACGACAAAATAAACTGATTTTTAGTGAATACAAGCTTTTGGAGGCACTCCGTGGAGCACTCGCCAGCGCAGTTAGAGTGCCGATTTGTACTATGGAAGTTACTGCAAAACACTCTAAAAACACGTAATTCGCTTAGAAACCGCGTTTTCAAGTAATTTGGAGATATGTTTTGAAAAACAGTTTTTACATCAGATTTGAACGTTTCACCTTCTGAAACGACGATTTTCTATGTAGACTTTAGAAACATATTCAACCTGTAGTTTCGATGGCACTTGGTTAATTAGGGTACAATATGACAAAATACACAGATTTTTAGTGAATACAAGCTTTTGGAGGCACTCCGAGGTGCACTCGCCAGCGCAGCTAGAATGCAGATTTGAACTATAGAAGTTACTGCAAAACACCCTAAAAACACGTAATTCGCTTAGAAAACGCGTTTTCAAGTGATTTGGAGACATGATTTGAAAAAAAGTTTTTA
The DNA here is from genome assembly GCA_963082715.1 of Harpalus rubripes. Lineage (NCBI taxonomy): Eukaryota > Metazoa > Arthropoda > Insecta > Coleoptera > Carabidae > Harpalus > Harpalus rubripes. Next base: position 38,177,728 of record OY720452.1, on the reverse strand, counting down.
CATCATATTTGAGCGTTTCACGGTCTGAAACGACGATTTTGTATGTACACTTTGGAAAAATATTCTACCTGTAGTTTCGAAGGCACTTGGTTATTTAAGCTACAATAAGACAAAATACACTAATTTTTAGTTAATACAAGCTTTTGGAGGCACTGCGTGGTTCACTCGCCAGCGCAGCTAGAGTGCCGATTTGGACTATAGAAGTTACTGCAAAACACCCTAAAAACACGTAATTCAATTCGCTTAGGAATCGCCTTTTCAAGTGATTTGGAGACATGTTTTGAAAAACAGTTTTTACATCATATTTGATCGTTTCACGGTCTGAATCGATGATTTTGTATGTACACTTTGGAAACATATTCCACCTGTAGTTTCGATGGCACTTGGTTATTTATGCTACAATAAGACAAATTACACTGATTTTTAGTGAATACAAGGATTTGGAGGCACTCCGTGGTGCACTCGCCAGCGCAGCTTGAGTGCCGATTTGAACTATAGAAGTTATTGCAAAACACCCTAAAAACACGTAATTTACTTAGAAAACGCGTTTTTAAGTGATTTGGAGACATGTTTAGAGAAAAAATTTGTACATCATATTTCAGCGTTTCACGGTCTGAAACGACGATTTTGTATCTACACTTTCGAAACATATTCTACCTGTAGTTTCGATGGCACTTGGTTATTTAGGCTACAATATGACAAAATACACTGATTTTTGGTGAATACAAGCTTTTGGAGGCACTCCGTGGTGCACTCGCCAGCGCAGCTAGAGTGCAGATTTGAACTATAGAAGTTACTGCAAAACACCCTAAAAACACGTAATTCGCTCTTGAAACGCGTTTTCAAGTGATTTGGAGACATGTTTGAGAAACAGTTTTTACATCATATTTGAGCGTTTCACGGTCTGAAACGACGATTTTGTATGTAGACTTTAGAAACATATTCAACCTGTAGTTTCGATGGCACTTGGTTATTTAGGCTACAATAAGACAAAATACACTGATTTTTAGTTAATACAAGCTTTTGGAGGCACTGCGTGGTGCACTCGCCAGCGCAGCTAGAGTGCCGATTTGAACTATAGAAGTTACTGCAAAACACTCTAAAAACACGTAATTTGCTTAGAAAACGCGTTTTCAAATGATTTGGAGACATGTTTTGAAAAACAGTTTTTACATCACATTTGACCGTTTCACGGTCTGAAGCGACGATTTTGTAACTACACTTTAGAAACATAGTCTACCTGTAGTTTCGTTGGCACTTGGTTATTTAGGCAACAATATGACAAAATACACTGATTTTTAGTGAATACAAGGTTTTGGAGGCACTCCGTGGTGCACTCACCAACGCAGCTAGAGTGCCGATTTGAACTATAGAAGTTACTGCAAAACAACCTAAAAACACGTAATTCGCTTAGGAAACGTGTTTTCAAGTGATTTGGAGACATGTTTTGAAAAACAGTTTTTACATCATATTTGAGCGTTTCACGGTCTGAACTGGCGATTTTGTATCTACACTTTGGAAACATATTCTACCTGTAGTTTCGACGGCACTTGGTTATTTAGGCTACAATATGACAAAATACACTGATTTTTAGTGAATGCAAGGTATTGGAGGCACTCCGTGGTGCACTCTCCAGCGCAGCTAGAGTGCCGATTTGAACTATAGAAGTTACTGCAAAACACTCTAATAACACGTAATTCGCTTAGAAAACGCGTTTTCAAGTAATTTGGAGACATGTTTTGAAAAACAGTTTTTACATCATATTTGAACGTTTCACGGTCTGAAACCACGATTTTGTATGTACACTTTGGAAACATATTAAACCGGTAGTTTCAATGGCACTTGGTTATTTAGGCTACAATAAGACAAAATACACTGATTTTTAGTGAATACAAACTTTTGGAGGCACTCCGTGGTGCACTCGCCAGCGCAGCTAGAGTGCCGATTTGAACTATAGAAGTTATTGCAAAACACCCTAAAAACACGTATTTCGCTTAGGAAACGCGTTTTCAAGTGATTTGGAGACATGTTTTGAGAAACAGTTTTTACATCATATTTGAGCGTTTCACGGTCTGAAACGACGATTTTCTATGTACACTTTGGAATCATATTCCACCTGTAGTTTCGATGGCACTTGGTTATTTAGGCTACAATAAGACAAAATACACTGATTTTTAGTGAATACAAGGTTTTGGTGGCACTGCGTGGTGCACTCGCCAGCGCAGCTAGAGTGCCGAGTTGAACTATAGAAGTTACTGCAAAACACCCTATAATCATGTAATTCGCTTAGAAAACGCGTTTCAAGTGATTAGGAGACATGTTTTGAAAAACAGTTTTTACATCATATTTGCACGTTTCACGGTCTGAAACGACGATTTTGTATGTAGACTTTAGAAACATATTCAACCTGTAGTTTCGATGGCACTTGGTTATTTAGGCTACAATATGACAAAATACACTGATTTTTAGTGAATACAAGGTTTTGGTGGCACTCCGTGGTGTACTCGCCAGCGCAGCTAGAGTGCCGATTTGAACTATAGAAGTTACTGCAAAACACCTTAAAAATACGTATTTCGCTCAGGAAACGCGTTTTCAAGTGATTTGGAAACATATTCTACCTGTAGTTTCGATGGCACTTGGTTACTTAGGCTACAATACGACAAAATAAACTGATTTTTAGTGAATACAAGCTTTTGGAGGCACTCCGTGGAGCACTCGCCAGCGCAGTTAGAGTGCCGATTTGTACTATGGAAGTTACTGCAAAACACTCTAAAAACACGTAATTCGCTTAGAAACCGCGTTTTCAAGTAATTTGGAGATATGTTTTGAAAAACAGTTTTTACATCAGATTTGAACGTTTCACCTTCTGAAACGACGATTTTCTATGTAGACTTTAGAAACATATTCAACCTGTAGTTTCGATGGCACTTGGTTAATTAGGCTACAATATGACAAAATACACTGATTTGTAGTGAATACAAGGTTTTGAAGGCAGTCCGTGGTGCACTCGCTATCGCAGCTAGAGTGCCGATTTGAACTATAGAAGTTACTGCAAAACACCCTAAAAACACGTAATTCGCTTAGAAAACGCGTTTTCAAGTGATTTGGAGACATGATTTGAAAAAAAGTTTTTACATCATATTTGAGCGTTTCACGGTCTGAAACGACGATTTTGTATGTACATTTTGGAAAAATATTCTACCTGTAGTTTCGAAGGCACTTGGTTATTTAAGCTACAATAAGACAAAATACACTAATTTTTAGTTAATACAAGCTTTTGGAGGCACTGCGTGGTTCACTCGCCAGCGCAGCTAGAGTGCCGATTTGGACTATAGAAGTTACTGCAAAACACCCTAAAAACACGTAATTCAATTCGCTTAGGAATCGCCTTTTCAAGTGATTTGGAGACATGTTTTGAAAAACAGTTTTTACATCATATTTGATCGTTTCACGGTCTGAATCGATGATTTTGTATGTACACTTTGGAAACATATTCCACCTGTAGTTTCGATGGCACTTGGTTATTTATGCTACAATAAGACAAATTACACTGATTTTTAGTGAATACAAGGATTTGGAGGCACTCCGTGGTGCACTCGCCAGCGCAGCTTGAGTGCCGATTTGAACTATAGAAGTTATTGCAAAACACCCTAAAAACACGTAATTTACTTAGAAAACGCGTTTTTAAGTGATTTGGAGACATGTTTAGAGAAAAAATTTGTACATCATATTTCAGCGTTTCACGGTCTGAAACGACGATTTTGTATCTACACTTTCGAAACATATTCTACCTGTAGTTTCGATGGCACTTGGTTATTTAGGCTACAATATGACAAAATACACTGATTTTTAGTGAATACAAGGTTTTGGAGGCACTCCGTGTTGCACTCGCCAGCGCAGCTAGAGTGCCGATTTGAACTATAGAAGTTACTGCGAAACACCCTAAAAACACGTAATTCGCTTAGGAAACGCGTTTTCAAGTGATTTGTAGACATGTTTTGAGAAACAGTTTTTACATCATATTTTAGCATTTCATGGTCTGAAACGACGATTTTGTATGTACATTTTGGAAACATATTCTACCTGTAGTTTCGATGGCACTTGGTTATTTAGGCTACAATAAGACAAAATACACTGATTTTTAGTTAATACAAGCTTTTGGAGGCACTGCGTGGTGCACTCGCCAGCGCAGCTAGAGTGCCGATTTGAACTATAGAAGTTACTGCAAAACACTCTAAAAACACGTAATTCGCTTAGAAAACGCGTTTTCAAATGATTTGGAGACATGTTTTGAAAAACAGTTTTTACATCACATTTGACCGTTTCACGGTCTGAAACGACGATTTTGTAACTACACTTTAGAAACATAGTCTACCTGTAGTTTCGTTGGCACTTGGTTATTTAGGCAACAATATGACAAAATACACTGATTTTTAGTGAATACAAGGTTTTGGAGGCACTCCGTGGTGCACTCACCAGCGCAGCTAGAGTGCCGATTTGAACTATAGAAGTTACTGCAAAACAACCTAAAAACACGCAATTCGCTTAGGAAACGTGTTTTCAAGTGATTTGGAGACATGTTTTGAAAAACAGTTTTTACATCATATTTGAGCGTTTCACGGTCTGAACTGGCGATTTTGTATCTACACTTTGGAAACATATTCTACCTGTAGTTTCGACGGCACTTGGTTATTTAGGCTACAATATGACAAAATACACTGATTTTTAGTGAATGCAAGGTATTGGAGGCACTCCGTGGTGCACTCTCCAGCGCAGCTAGAGTGCCGATTTGAACTATAGAAGTTACTGCAAAACACTCTAATAACACGTAATTCGCTTAGAAAACGCGTTTTCAAGTAATTTGGAGACATGTTTTGAAAAACAGTTTTTACATCAGATTTGAACGTTGCATGGTCTGAAACGACGATTTTGTATGTAGACTTTAGAAACATATTCAACCTGTCGTTTCGATGGCACTTGGTTATTTAGGGTATAATATGACAGAATACACAGATTTTTAGTGAATAAAAGCTTTTAGAAGCACTCCGTGGTGCACTCGCCAGCGCTGCTAGAATGCCGATTTGAACTATAGAAGTTCCTGCAAAACACACTAAAATCACGTAATTCGCTTAGAAAACGCGTTTTTATGTGATTTGGAGACATGTTTTGAAAAACAGTTTTTACATCAGATTTGAACGTTTCACGGTCTGAAACGACGATTTTGTATGAACGCTTTGGATACATATTCTACCTGTAGTTTCGATGGCACTTGGTTATTTAGGCTACAATATGACAAAATACACTGATTTTTAGTGAATACAAGCTTTTGGAGGCACTCCGTGGTGCACTCGCCAGCGCAGCTAGAGTGCCGATTTGAACTATAGAAGTTACTGCAAAACAACCTAAAAACACGTAATTCGCTTAGGAAACGCGTTTTCAAGTGATTTGGAGACATGTTTTGAGAAACAGTTTTTACATCATATTTGAGCGTTTCTCGGTATGAAACGACGATTTTGTATGTACACTTTGGAAACATATTCTACCTGTTGTTTTGATGGCAGTTGGTTATTTAGGTTACAATAAGACAAAATGCACTGATTTTTAGTGAATAAATGCTTTTGGAGGCACTCCGTGGTGCACTCGCCAGCGCAGCTAGAGTGCCGATTTGAACTATAGAAGTTACTGCAAAACAACCTAAAAACACGTAATTCGCTTAGAAAACGCGTTTTCAAGTGATTTGGAGACATGTTCAGAGAAACAGTTTTTACATCATATTTGAGCGTTTCACGGTCTGAAACGACGAATTTGTATCTAAATTTTAGAAACATATTCTACCTGTTGTTTCGATGGTACTTTGTTATTTAGGCTACAATATGACAAAATACACTGATTTTTAGTGAATACAAGGTATTGGAGGCACTCCGTGGTGCACTCGCCATCGCAGCTAGAGTGCCGATTTGAACTATAGAAGTTACTGCAAAACACCCTAAAAACACGTAATTTGCTCAGAAAACGCGTTTTCAAGTGATTTGGAGACATTTTTAGAAAAACAGTTTTTACATCAGATTTGAACGTTTCACGGTCTGAAACGACGATTTTGTATGAAGACTTTAGAAACATATTCAACCTGTAGTTTCAATGGCACTTGGTTATTTAGGGTACAATATGACAAAATACACAGATTTTTAGTGAATAAAAGCTTTTGGAGGCACTCCGTGGTGCACTCGCCAGCGTAGCTAGAATGCCGATTTGAGCTATAGAAGTTACTGCAAAACACTCTAAAAACACGTAATTTGCTTAGAAAACGCGTTTTCAAGTGATTTGGAGACATGTTTTGAAAAACAGTTATTACATCATACTTGAACGTTTCACGGTCTGAAAAGACGATTTTGTATGTACACATTGGTAACATATTCCACCTGTAGTTTCGATGGCACTTGGTTATTTAGGCTACAATAAGACAAAATACACTGGTTTTTAGTGAATACAAGCTTTTAGAGGCACTCCGTGGAGTACTCGCCAGCGCAGCTACAGTGCCGTTTTGAACTATAGAAGTTATTGCAAAACACCCTAAAAACACGTAATTCGCTTAGGAAACGCGTTTTCAAGTGATTTGGAGACATGTTTTGAGGAACAGTTTTTACATCATTTTTGAGCGTTTCACGGTCTGAAACGACAATTTCGTATGTACACTTTGGAAACATATTCCACCTGTAGTTTCGATGGCACTTGGTTATTTAGGCTACAATAAGACAAAATACACTGATTTTTAGTTAATACAAGCTTTTGGAGGCACTGCGTGGTGCACTCGCCAGCGCAGCTAGAGTGCCGATTTGAACTATAGAAGTTACTGCAAAACACTCTAAAAACACGTAGTTCGCTTAGAAAACGCGTTTTCAAGTGATTTGGAAACATGTTCTACCTGTAGTTTCGATGGCACTTGGTTACTTAGGCTACAATACGACAAAATAAACTGATTTTTAGTGAATACAAGCTTTTGGAGGCACTCCGTGGAGCACTCGCCAGCGCAGTTAGAGTGCCGATTTGTACTATGGAAGTTACTGCAAAACACTCTAAAAACACGTAATTCGCTTAGAAACCGCGTTTTCAAGTAATTTGGAGATATGTTTTGAAAAACAGTTTTTACATCAGATTTGAACGTTTCACCTTCTGAAACGACGATTTTCTATGTAGACTTTAGAAACATATTCAACCTGTAGTTTCGATGGCACTTGGTTAATTAGGGTACAATATGACAAAATACACAGATTTTTAGTGAATACAAGCTTTTGGAGGCACTCCGAGGTGCACTCGCCAGCGCAGCTAGAATGCAGATTTGAACTATAGAAGTTACTGCAAAACACCCTAAAAACACGTAATTCGCTTAGAAAACACGTTTTCAAGTGATTTGGAGACATGATTTGAAAAAAAGTTTTTACATCATATTTGAGCGTTTCACGGTCTGAAACGACGATTTTGTATGTACATTTTGGAAAAATATTCTACCTGTAGTTTCGAAGGCACTTGGTTATTTAAGCTACAATAAGACAAAATACACTAATTTTTAGTTAATACAAGCTTTTGGAGGCACTGCGTGGTTCACTCGCCAGCGCAGCTAGAGTGCCGATTTGGACTATAGAAGTTACTGCAAAACACCCTAAAAACACGTAATTCAATTCGCTTAGGAATCGCCTTTTCAAGTGATTTGGAGACATGTTTTGAAAAACAGTTTTTACATCATATTTGATCGTTTCACGGTCTGAATCGATGATTTTGTATGTACACTTTGGAAACATATTCCACCTGTAGTTTCGATGGCACTTGGTTATTTATGCTACAATAAGACAAATTACACTGATTTTTAGTGAATACAAGGATTTGGAGGCACTCCGTGGTGCACTCGCCAGCGCAGCTTGAGTGCCGATTTGAACTATAGAAGTTATTGCAAAACACCCTAAAAACACGTAATTTACTTAGAAAACGCGTTTTTAAGTGATTTGGAGACATGTTTAGAGAAAAAATTTGTACATCATATTTCAGCGTTTCACGGTCTGAAACGACGATTTTGTATCTACACTTTCGAAACATATTCTACCTGTAGTTTCGATGGCACTTGGTTATTTAGGCTACAATATGACAAAATACACTGATTTTTAGTGAATACAAGGTTTTGGAGGCACTCCGTGTTGCACTCGCCAGCGCAGCTAGAGTGCCGATTTGAACTATAGAAGTTACTGCGAAACACCCTAAAAACACGTAATTCGCTTAGGAAACGCGTTTTCAAGTGATTTGTAGACATGTTTTGAGAAACAGTTTTTACATCATATTTTAGCATTTCATGGTCTGAAACGACGATTTTGTATGTACATTTTGGAAACATATTCTACCTGTAGTTTCGATGGCACTTGGTTATTTAGGCTACAATAAGACAAAATACACTGATTTTTAGTTAATACAAGCTTTTGGAGGCACTGCGTGGTGCACTCGCCAGCGCAGCTAGAGTGCCGATTTGAACTATAGAAGTTACTGCAAAACACTCTAAAAACACGTAATTCGCTTAGAAAACGCGTTTTCAAATGATTTGGAGACATGTTTTGAAAAACAGTTTTTACATCACATTTGACCGTTTCACGGTCTGAAACGACGATTTTGAAACTACACTTTAGAAACATAGTCTACCTGTAGTTTCGTTGGCACTTGGTTATTTAGGCAACAATATGACAAAATACACTGATTTTTAGTGAATACAAGGTTTTGGAGGCACTCCGTGGTGCACTCACCAGCGCAGCTAGAGTGCCGATTTGAACTATAGAAGTTACTGCAAAACAACCTAAAAACACGTAATTCGCTTAGGAAACGTGTTTTCAAGTGATTTGGAGACATGTTTTGAAAAACAGTTTTTACATCATATTTGAGCGTTTCACGGTCTGAACTGGCGATTTTGTATCTACACTTTGGAAACATATTCTACCTGTAGTTTCGACGGCACTTGGTTATTTAGGCTACAATATGACAAAATACACTGATTTTTAGTGAATGCAAGGTATTGGAGGCACTCCGTGGTGCACTCTCCAGCGCAGCTAGAGTGCCGATTTGAACTATAGAAGTTACTGCAAAACACTCTAATAACACGTAATTCGCTTAGAAAACGCGTTTTCAAGTAATTTGGAGACATGTTTTGAAAAACAGTTTTTACATCAGATTTGAACGTTGCATGGTCTGAAACGACGATTTTGTATGTAGACTTTAGAAACATATTCAACCTGTCGTTTCGATGGCACTTGGTTATTTAGGGTATAATATGACAGAATACACAGATTTTTAGTGAATAAAAGCTTTTAGAAGCACTCCGTGGTGCACTCGCCAGCGCTGCTAGAATGCCGATTTGAACTATAGAAGTTCCTGCAAAACACACTAAAATCACGTAATTCGCTTAGAAAACGCGTTTTTATGTGATTTGGAGACATGTTTTGAAAAACAGTTTTTACATCAGATTTGAACGTTTCACGGTCTGAAACGACGATTTTGTATGAACGCTTTGGATACATATTCTACCTGTAGTTTCGATGGCACTTGGTTATTTAGGCTACAATATGACAAAATACACTGATTTTTAGTGAATACAAGCTTTTGGAGGCACTCCGTGGTGCACTCGCCAGCGCAGCTAGAGTGCCGATTTGAACTATAGAAGTTACTGCAAAACAACCTAAAAACACGTAATTCGCTTAGGAAACGCGTTTTCAAGTGATTTGGAGACATGTTTTGAGAAACAGTTTTTACATCATATTTGAGCGTTTCTCGGTATGAAACGACGATTTTGTATGTACACTTTGGAAACATATTCTACCTGTTGTTTTGATGGCAGTTGGTTATTTAGGCTACAATAAGACAAAATGCACTGATTTTTAGTGAATAAATGCTTTTGGAGGCACTCCGTGGTGCACTCGCCAGCGCAGCTAGAGTGCCGATTTGAACTATAGAAGTTACTGCAAAACAACCTAAAAACACGTAATTCGCTTAGAAAACGCGTTTTCAAGTGATTTGGAGACATGTTCAGAGAAACAGTTTTTACATCATATTTGAGCGTTTCACGGTCTGAAACGACGAATTTGTATCTAAATTTTAGAAACATATTCTACCTGTTGTTTCGATGGTACTTTGTTATTTAGGCTACAATATGACAAAATACACTGATTTTTAGTGAATACAAGGTATTGGAGGCACTCCGTGGTGCACTCGCCATCGCAGCTAGAGTGCCGATTTGAACTATAGAAGTTACTGCAAAACACCCTAAAAACACGTAATTTGCTCAGAAAACGCGTTTTCAAGTGATTTGGAGACATTTTTAGAAAAACAGTTTTTACATCAGATTTGAACGTTTCACGGTCTGAAACGACGATTTTGTATGAAGACTTTAGAAACATATTCAACCTGTAGTTTCAATGGCACTTGGTTATTTAGGGTACAATATGACAAAATACACAGATTTTTAGTGAATAAAAGCTTTTGGAGGCACTCCGTGGTGCACTCGCCAGCGTAGCTAGAATGCCGATTTGAGCTATAGAAGTTACTGCAAAACACTCTAAAAACACGTAATTTGCTTAGAAAACGCGTTTTCAAGTGATTTGGAGACATGTTTTGAAAAACAGTTATTACATCATACTTGAACGTTTCACGGTCTGAAAAGACGATTTTGTATGTACACATTGGTAACATATTCCACCTGTAGTTTCGATGGCACTTGGTTATTTAGGCTACAATAAGACAAAATACACTGGTTTTTAGTGAATACAAGCTTTTAGAGGCACTCCGTGGAGTACTCGCCAGCGCAGCTACAGTGCCGTTTTGAACTATAGAAGTTATTGCAAAACACCCTAAAAACACGTAATTCGCTTAGGAAACGCGTTTTCAAGTGATTTGGAGACATGTTTTGAGGAACAGTTTTTACATCATTTTTGAGCGTTTCACGGTCTGAAACGACAATTTCGTATGTACACTTTGGAAACATATTCCACCTGTAGTTTCGATGGCACTTGGTTATTTAGGCTACAATAAGACAAAATACACTGATTTTTAGTTAATACAAGCTTTTGGAGGCACTGCGTGGTGCACTCGCCAGCGCAGCTAGAGTGCCGATTTGAACTATAGAAGTTACTGCAAAACACTCTAAAAACACGTAGTTCGCTTAGAAAACGCGTTTTCAAGTGATTTGGAGACATGTTTTCAAAAACAGTTATTACATCATATTTGAACGTTTCACGGTCTGAAAAGACGATTTTGTATGTACACATTGGAAACATATTCCACCTGTAGTTTCGATGGCACTTGGTTATTTAGGCTACAATAAGACAAAATACACTGATTTTAGTGAATACAAGCTTTTGGAGGCACTCCGTGGTGCACTCGCCACCGCAGCTAGAGTGCTGTTTTGAACTATAGAAGTTATTGCAAAACACCCTAAAAACACGTAATTCGATAAGGAAACGCGTTTTCAAGTGATTTGAAGACATGTTTTGAGAAACAGCTTTTACATCATTTTTGAGCGTTTCACGGTCTGAAACGACGATTTTGTATGTACACTTTGGAAACATATTTCACCTGTAGTTTCGATGGCACTTGGTTTTTTAGGCTACAATAAGACAAAATACACTGATTTTTAGTGAATACAAGCTTTTGGTGGCACTCCGTGGGGCACTCGCAAGCGCAGCTACAGTGCCGATTTGAACTATAGAAGTTACTGCAAAACACCCTAAAAACACGTAATTCGCTTAGAAAACGCGTTTTCAAGTGACTTGGAGACATGTTCAGAGAAAAAGTTTTTACATCATATTTGAGCTTTTCACGGTCTGAACCGACGATTTTGTAACTACACTTTAGAAACATAGTCTACCTGTAGTTTCGATGGCACTTGGTTATATAGGCTACAATATGACAAAATACACTGATTTTTAGTGAATACAAGGTATTGGAGGCACTCCGTGGTGCACTCGCCAGCGCAGCTAGAGTGCCGATTTGAACTATAGAAGTTACTGCAAAACACACTAAAAAAACGTAATTCGCTTAGGAAACGCGTTTTCAAGTGATTTGAAGACATGTTTTGAAAAACAGTTTTTACATCAGATTTGAACGTTTCACGGTCTGAAACGACGATTTTGTATGTAGACTTTAAAAACATATTGAACCTGTAGTTTCGATGGCACTTGGTTATTTAGGGTACAATATGACAAAATACACAGAATTTTAGTGAATAAAAGCTTTTAGAAGCACTCCGTGGTGCACTCGCCAGCGCAGCTAGAATGCCGATTTGAACTATAGAAGTTCCTGCAAAACACTCTAAAAACACGTAATTCGCTTAGAAAACGCGTTTTCATGTGATTTGGAGACATGTTTTGAAAAACAGTTTTTACATCAGATTTGAACGTTTCACGGTCTGAAACGACGATTTTGTATGAACACTTTGGATACATATTCCACCTGCAGTTTCGATGGCACTTGGTTATTTAGGCTACAATATGACAAAATACACTGATTTTTAGTGAATACAAGCATTTGGAGGCACTCCGTGGTGCACTCGCCAGAGCAGCTAGAGTCCCGATTTGAACTATAGAAGTTACTGCAAAACAACCTGAAAACACGTAATTCGCTTAGGAAACGCGTTTTCAAGTGATTTGGAGACATGTTTTGAGAAACAGTTTTTACATCATATTTGAGCGTTTCGCGGTCTAAAACGACGATTTTGTATGTACACTTTGGAAACATATTCTTTCTGTAGTTTCGCTGGCAGTTGGTTATTTAGGCTACAATAAGACAAAATACACTGATTTTTAGTGAATAACAGCTTTTGGAGGCACTCCGTGGTGCACCCGCCAGCGCAGTTAGAGTGCCGATTTGAACTATAGAAGTAACTGCAAAACACTCTAAAAACACGTAGTTCGCTTAGAAAACGCGTTTTCAAGTGATTTGGAGACATGTTCAGAGAAACAGTTTTTACATCATATTTTAGCGTTTCACGGTCTGAAACGACGAATTTTTATCTAAATTTTGGAAACATATTCTACCTGTAGCTTCGATAAAACTTGGTTATTTAGGCTACAATATGACAAAATACACTGATTTTTAGTGAATACAAGGTATTGGAGGCACTCAGTGGTGTACTCGCCATCGCAGCTAGAGTGCCGATTTGAACTATAGAAGTTACTGCAAAACACCCTAAAACACGTAATTCGCTTAGAAAACGCGTTTTCAAGTGATTTGGAGACATGTATTGAAAAACAGTGTTTACATCAGATTTGAACGTTTCACGGTCTGAAACGACGATTTTGTATGAAGACTTTAGAAACATATTTAACCTGTAGTTTCGATGGCACTTGGTTATTTAGGGTACAATATGACAAAATACACTGATTTTTAGTGAATACAAGCTTTTGGAGGCACTCCGTGATGCACTCGCCAGCGCAGCTAGAGTGCCGATTTGAACTATAGAAGTTACTGCAAAACACTCTAAAAACACGTAGTTCGCTTAGAAAACGCGTTTTCAAGTGATTTGGAGACATGTTCAGAGAAACAGTTTTTACATCATATTTAAGCGTTTCACGGTCTGAAACGACGATTTTTTATGTACACTTTGGATACTTATTCTACCTGTAGTTTTGATGGCACTTGGTTATTTAGGCTACAATAAGACAAAATACACAGATTTTTAGTGAATACAAGCTTTTGGAGGTACTCCGTTGTGCACTCGCCAGCGCAGCTAGAGTGCCGATTTGATCTATAGAAGTTACTGCAAAACACACTGTGGAAACATATTCTACCTGTAGTTTCGATGGCACTTGGTTATTTAGGCTACAATATGACAAAATGCACAGATTTTTAGTGAATAAAAGCTTTTGGAGGCACTCCGTAGTGCACTCGCCAGCGCAGCTAGAGTGCCGATTTGAACTATAGAAGTTACTGCAAAACACCCTAAAAACACGTAATTCGCTTAAAAAACGCGTTTTCAAGAGATTTGGAGACATGTTCAGAGAAAAAGTTTTTACATCATATTTGAGCGTTTCACGGTCTGAACCGACGATTTTGTATCTACACTTTGGAAACTTATTCTACCTGTAGTTTCGATGACACTTGGTTATTTAGGCTACAATATGACAAAATACACTGATCTTTAGTGAATACAAGGATTTGGAGGCACTCCGTGGTGCACTCGCCAGCTCAGCTAGAGTGCCGATTTGAACTATAAAAGTTACTGCAAAACACACTGTGGAAACATATTCTACCTGTAGTTTCGATGGCACTTGGTTATTTAGGCTACAATATGACAAAATGCACAGATTTTTAGTGAATAAAAGCTTTTGGAGGCATTCGGTGGTGCACTCGCCAGCGCAGCTAGAGTGCCGATTTGAACTATAGAAGTAACTGCAAAACACTCTAAAAACACGTAGTTCGCTTAGAGAACGCGTTTTCAAGTGATTTGGAGACATGTTCAGAGAAACAGTTTTTACATCATATTTGAGCGTTTCACGGTCTGAAACGACGAATTTGTATTTACATTTTGGAAACATATTCTACCTGTAGTTTCGATGGCACTTGGTTATTTAGGCTACAATATGACAAAATAAACAGATTTTTAGTGAATAAAAGCTTTTGGAGGCACTCCGTGGTACACTCGCCAACGCAGCTAGAATGCCGATTTGAACTATAGAAGTTACTGCAAAACACCCTAAAAACACGTAATTCGCTTAGAAAACGCGTTTTCAAGTGATTTGGAGACATGTTCAGAGAAACAGTTTTTACATCATATTTGAGCGTTTCACGGTCTGAAACGACGATTTTGTATGTACACTTTGAAAACATATTCTACCTGTAGTTTCGATGGCACTTGGTTATTTAGGCTACAATATGACAAAATACACTGATTTTTAGTGAATATAAGTTTTTGGAGGCACTCCGAGGTGCACTCGCCAGAGCAGCTAGAGTGCCGATTTGAACTATAGAAGTTACTGCAAAACACTCTAAAAACACGTAATTCGCTTAGAAAACGCGTTTTCAAGTGATTTGGAGACATGTTTTGAAAAACAGTTTTTACAACAGATTTGAACGTTTCACGGTCTGAAACGACGATTTTGTATGTACACCTTGTATACATATTCTACCTGTAGTTTCGATGGCACTTGGTTATTTAGACTACAATAAGACAAAATACACAGATTTTTAGTGAATACAAGCTTTTGGAGGCACTCCGTGGTGCACTCGCCTGCGCAGCTAGAGTGCCGATTTGAACTATAGAAGTTACTGCAAAACAACCTAAAAACACGTAATTCGCTTAGGAAACGCGTTTTCAAGTGATTTGGAGACATGTTTTGAGAAACAGTTTTTACATCATATTTGAGCGTTTCTCGGTCTGAAACGACGATTTTGTATGTACACTTTGGAAACATATTCTACCTGTAGTTTCGATGGCAGTTGGTTATTTAGGCTACAATACGACAAAATATACTGATTTTTAGTGAATAAATGCTTTTGGAGGCACTCCGTGGTGCACTCGCCAGCGCAGCTAGAGTGCCGATTTGAACTATAGAAGTAACTGCAAAACACTCTAAAAACACGTAGTTCGCTTAGAAAACGCGTTTTCAAGTGATTTGGAGACATGTTCAGAGAAACAGATTTTACATCATATTTGAGCGTTTCACGGTCTGAAACGACGAATTTGTATGTACACTTTGGAAACATATTCTACCTGTAGTTTCGATGGCACTTGGTTATTTAGGCTACAATAAGACAAAATACACTAATTTTTAGTGAATACAAGGTTTTGGAGGCACTCCGTGGTGCACTCGCCAGCGCAGCTAGAGTGCCGATTTGAACTATAGGAGTTACTGCAAAACAACCTAAAAACACGTAATTCGCTTTGAAAACGCGTTTTCAAGTGATTTGGAGACATGTTTCGAGAAACAGTTCTTACATCATATTTGAGCGTTTCACGGTCTGAAACGACGATTTTGTATGTAGACTATAGAAACATATTCATGGCACTTGGTTATTTAGGCTACAATAAGACAAAATACACTGATTATTAGTTAATACATGCTTTTGGAGGCACTGCGTGGTGCACTCGCCAGCGCAGCTGAGTGCCGATTTGAACTATAGAAGTTACTGCAAAACACTCTAAAAACACGTAATTCGCTTAGAGAACGCGTTTTCAAGTGATTTGGAGACATGTTTTGAAAAACAGTTTTTACATCACATTTGAACGTTTCACGGTCTGAAACGACGATTTCGTACGTAGACTTTAGAAACATATTCAACCTGTAGTTTCGATGGCACTTGGTTATTTAGGGTACAATATGACAAAATACACATATTTTTAGTGAATACAAGCTTTTGGAGGCACTCCGTGGTGCACTTGCCATCGCAGCTAGAGAGCCAATTTGAACTATAGAAGTTACTGCAAAACACCCTAAAAACACTTCATTCGCTTAGGAAACGCGTTTTCAAGTGATTTGGAGACATGTTCAGAGTAACAGTTTTTACATCATATTTGAGTTTTTCACGGTCTGAAACGACGATTTTGTATGTACACTTTGGAAACATATTCTACCTGTACTTTCGATGGCACTTGGTTATATAGGCTACAATAAGACAAAATACACAGATTTTTAGTGAATACAAGCTTTTGGAGGCACTCCGTGGTGCACTCGCCAGCGCAGCTAGAGTGCCGATTTGAACTATAGAAGTTACTGCAAAACACTCTAAAAACACGTAATTCGCTTAGAAAACGCGTTTTCAATTGATTTGGAGACATGTTTTGAGAAACAGTTTTTACATCATATTTTAGCGTTTCACGGTCTGAAACAACGATTTTGTTTGTAGACTTTAGAAATATATTCAACCAGTAGTTCCGATAGTACTTGGTTATTTAGGGTACAATAAAACAAAATACACAGATTTTTAGTGAATACAAGCATATGGAGGCACTCCGTGGTGCACTCGCCAGCGCAGCTAGAATGCCGATTTGAACTATAGAGGTTACAGCAAAACACCCTAGAAACACGTAATTCGCTTAGAAAACGCTTTTTAAAGTGATTTGGAGACATGTTTTGAAAAACAGTTTTCACATCATTTTTGAGCGTTTCACGGTCTGAAACGACGATTATGTCTGTACACTTTGGAAACATATTCCACCTGTAGTTTCGATGGCACTTGGTTATTTAGGCTACAATAAGACAAAATACACTGATTTTTAGTGTATACAACCTTTTGGAGGCACTCCGTGGTGCACTCGCCAGCGCAGCTAGAGTGCCGATTTGAACTATAGAAGTTACTGCAAAACACCCTAAAAACACGTAATTCGCTTAGAAAACGCGTTTTCAAGTGATTTGGAGACATGTTTTGAGAAACAGTTTTTACATCATATTTTAGCGTTTCACGGTGTGAAACAACGATTTTGTATGTAGACTTTAGAAATATATTCAACCAGTAGTTTCGATAGTACTTGGTTATTTAGGGTACAATAAAACAAAATACACAGATTTTTAGTGAATACAAGCATATGGAGGCACTCCGTGGTGCACTCACCAGCGCAGCTAGAATGCCGATTTGAACTATAGAGGTTACTGCAAAACAACCTAAAACACGTAATTCGCTTAGAAAACGCGTTATCAAGTGATTTGGAGACATGATCAGAGAAAAAGTTTTTACATCATATTTGAGCGTTTCACGGTTTGAAACGACGATTTTGTATGTACACTTTGGAAACATATTCTACCTGTAGTTTCGATGGCACTTGGTTATTTAGGCTACAATAAGACAAATTACACAGATTTTTAGTGAATACAAGCTTGTGGAGGCACTCCGTAATGCACTCGCCAGCGCAGCTAGAGTGCCGATTGAACTATAGAAGCTACTGCAAAACACCCTAAAAACACATAATTCGCTTAGAAAACGCGTTTTTAAGTGATTTGGAGACATGTTTTGAAAAACAGTTTTTACATCATATTTGAGCGTTTCACGGTCTGAAACGACGATTTTGTATGTACACATTGGAAACATATTAAACCGGTAGTTTCGATGGCACTTGGTTATTTAGGCTACAATAAGACAAAATACACTGATTTTTAGTGAATACAAACTTTTGGAGGCACTCCGTGGTGCACTCGCCAGCGCAGCTAGAGTGCCGATTTGAACTATAGAAGTTATTGCAAAACACCCTAAAAACACGTATTTCGCTTAGGAAACGCGTTTTCAAGTGACTTGGAGACATGTTTTGAGAAACAGTTTTTACATCATATTTGAGCGTTTCACGGTCTGAAACGACGATTTTGTATGTACACTTTGGAATCATATTCCACCTGTAGTTTCGATGGCACTTGGTTATTTAGGCTACAATAGGACAAAATACACTGATTTTGAGTTAATACAAGCTTTTGGTGGCACTGCGTGGTGCACTCGCCAGCGCAGCTAGAGTGCCGAGTTGAACTATAGAAGTTACTGCAAAACACCCTAAAAACATGTAATTCGCTTAGAAAACGCGTTTTCAAGTGATTTGCAGACATGTTCAGAGAATCAGTTTTTACATCATATTTGAGCGTTTCACGGTCTGAAACGACGATTTTGTATGTACACTTTGGAAACATATTCTACCTGTAATTTCGATGGCACTTGGTTATTTAGGCTACAATATGACAAAATACACTGATTTTTAGTGAATACAAGGTTTTGGAGGCACTCCGTGTTGCACTCGCCAGCGCAGCTAGAGTGCCGATTTGAACTATAGAAGTTACTGCAAAACACCCTAAAAACACGTAATTCGCTTAGGAAACGCGTTTTCAAGTGATTTGGAGACATGTTTTGAGAAACAGTTTTTACATCATATTTTAGCGTTTCACGGTCTGAAACGACGATTTTCTATGTACATTTTGGAAACATATTCTACCTGTAGTTTCGATGGCACTTGGTTATTTAGGCTACAATAAGACAAAATACACTGATTTTTAGTGAATACAAGCTTTTGGAGTCACTCCGTGGTGCACTCGCCAGCGCAGCTTGAGAGCCGATTTGAACTACAGAAGTTACTGCAAAACACTCTAAAATCACGTAATTCGCTTAGAAACCGCGTTTTCAAGTAATTTGGAGACATGTTTTGAAAAACAGTTTTTACATCATATTTGAGCGTTTCACGGTCTGAAACGACGATTTTGTATGTACACATTGGAAACATATTAAACCGGTAGTTTCGATGGCACTTGGTTATTTAGGCTACAATAAGACAAAATACACTGATTTTTAGTGAATACAAACTTTTGGAGGCACTCCGTGGTGCACTCGCCAGCGCAGCTAGAGTGCCGATTTGAACTATAGAAGTAACTGCAAAACACTCTAAAAACACGTATTTCGCTTAGGAAACGCGTTTTCAAGTGATTTGGAGACATGTTTTGAGAAACAGTTTTTACATCATATTTGAGCGTTTCACGGTCTGAAACGACGATTTTCTATGTACACTTTGGAATCATATTCCACCTGTAGTTTCGATGGCACTTGGTTATTTAGGCTACAATAAGACAAAATACACTGATTTTTAGTAAATACAAGGTTTTGGTGGCACTCCGTGGTGTACTCGCCAGCGCAGCTAGAGTGCCGATTTGAACTATAGAAGTTACTGAAAAACACTCTAAAAACACATAATTCGCTCAGGAAACCCGTTTTCAAGTGATTTGGAGACATGTTTTGAGAAACAGTTTTTACATCATATTTGAGCGTTTCACGGTCTGAAACGACGATTTTGTATGTAGACTTTAAAAACATATTCAACCTGTCGTTTCGATGGCTCTTGGTTATTTAGGCTACAATAAGACAAAATACACTGATTTTGAGTTAATACAAGCTTTTGGTGGCACTGCGTGGTGCACTCGCCATCGCAGCTAGAGTGCCGAGTTGAACTATAGAAGTTACTGCAAAACACCCTATAATCATGTAATTCGCTTAGAAAACGCGTTTCAAGTGATTAGGAGACATGTTTTGAAAAACAGTTTTTACATCATATTTGCACGTTTCACGGTCTGAAACGACGATTTTGTATGTAGACTTTAGAAACATATTCAACCTGTAGTTTCGATGGCACTTGTTTATTTAGGCTACAATATGACAAAATACACTGATTTTTAGTGAATACAAGGTTTTGGTGGCACTCCGTGGTGTACTCGCCAGCGCAGCTAGAGTGCCGATTTGAACTATAGAAGTTACTGCAAAACACCCTAAAAATACGTATTTCGCTCAGGAAACGCGTTTTCAAGTGATTTGGAGACATGTTTTGAGAAACAGTTTTTACATCATATTTGAGCGTTTCACGGTCTGAGACGACGATTTTGTATGTACATTTTGGAAACATATTCTACCTGTAGTTTCGATGGCACTTGGTTATTTAGGCTACAATAAGACAAAATACACTGATTTTTGGTGAATACAAGCTTTTGGAGGCACTCCGTGGTGCACTCGCCAGCGCAGCTAGAGTGCAGATTTGAACTATAGAAGTTACTGCAAAACACCCTAAAAACACGTAATTCGCTCTGGAAACGCGTTTTCAAGTGATTTGGAGACATGTTTGAGAAACAGTTTTTACATCATATTTGAGCGTTTCACGGTCTGAAACGACGATTTTGTATGTAGACTTTAGAAACATATTCAACCTGTAGTTTCGATGGCACTTGGTTATTTAGGCTACAATAAGACAAAATACACTGATTTTTAGTTAATACAAGCTTTTGGAGGCACTGCGTGGTGCACTCGCCAGCGCAGCTAGAGTGCCGATTTGAACTATAGAAGTTACTGCAAAACACTCTAAAAACACGTAATTCGCTTAGAAAACGCGTTTTCAAATGATTTGGAGACATGTTTTGAAAAACAGTTTTTACATCACATTTGAACGTTTCACGGTCTGAAACGACGATTATGTATGTAGACTTTAGAAACATATTCAACCTGTAGTTTCGTTGGCACTTGGTTATTTAGGCAACAATATGACAAAATACACTGATTTTTAGTGAATACAAGGTTTTGGAGGCACTCCGTGGTGCACTCGCCAGCGCAGCTAGAGTGCCGATTTGAACTATAGAAGTTGCTGCAAAACAACCTAAAAACACGTAATTCGCTTAGGAAACGTGTTTTCAAGTGATTTGGAGACATGTTTTGAAAAACAGTTTTTACATCATATTTGAGCGTTTCACGGTCTGAACTGGCGATTTTGTATCTACACTTTGGAAACATATTCTACCTGTAGTTTCGACGGCACTTGGTTATTTAGGCTACAATATGACAAAATACACTGATTTTTAGTGAATGCAAGGTATTGGAGGCACTCCGTGGTGCACTCGCCAGCGCAGCTAGAGTGCCGATTTGAACTATAGAAGTTACTGCAACACACTCTAATAACACGTAATTCGCTTAGAAAACG
Organism: Harpalus rubripes; assembly: GCA_963082715.1. NCBI lineage: Eukaryota > Metazoa > Arthropoda > Insecta > Coleoptera > Carabidae > Harpalus > Harpalus rubripes. The sequence goes on along the minus strand of OY720452.1, from coordinate 38,156,286 downwards.
CGTTTTCAAGTAATTTGGAGACATGTTTTGAAAAACAGTTTTTACATCATATTTGAACGTTTCACGGTCTGAAACGACGATTTTGTATGTACACTTTGAATACATATTCTACCCGTAGTTTCGATGGCGCTTGGTTATTTAGGCTGCAATATGACAAAATACACAGATTTTTAGTGAATACAAGGTTTTGGAGGCACTCCGTGGTGCACTCGCCAGCTCAGCTAGAGTGCCGATTTGAACTATAGAAGTTACTGTAAAACACACTAAAAACACGTAATTCGCTTAGGAACCACGTTTTCAAGTGATTTGAAGACATGTTTTGAAAAACTGTTTTTACATCAGATTTGAACGTTGCATGGTCTGAAACGACGATTTTGTATGTAGACTTTAGAAACATATTCAACCTGTCGTTTCGATGGCACTTGGTTATTTAGGGTACAATATGACAGAATACACAGATTTTTAGTGAATAAAAGCTTTTAGAAGCACTCCGTGGTGCACTCGCCAGCGCTGCTAGAATGCCGATTTGAACTATAGAAGTTTCTGCAAAACACACTAAAATCACGTAATTCGCTTAGAAAACGCGTTTTTATGTGATTTGGAGACATGTCTTGAAAAACAGTTTTTACATCAGATTTGAACGTTTCACGGTCTGAAACGACGATTTTGTATGAACACTTTGGATACATATTCTACCTGTAGTTTCGATGGCACTTGGTTATTTAGGCTACAATATGACAAAATACACTGATTTTTAGTGAATACAAGCTTTTGGAGGCACTCCGTGGTGCACTCGCCAGCGCAGCTAGAGTGCCGATTTGAACTATAGAAGTTACTGCAAAACAACCTAAAAACACGTAATTCGCTTAGGAAACGCGTTTTCAAGTGATTTGGAGACATGTTTTGAGAAACAGTTTTTACATCATATTTGAGCGTTTCTCGGTATGAAACGACGATTTTGTATGTACACTTTGGAAACATATTCTACCTGTTGTTTTGATGGCAGTTGGTGATTTAGGCTACAATAAGACAAAATGCACTGATTTTTAGTGAATAAATGCTTTTGGAGGCACTCCGTGGTGCACTCGCCAGCGCAGCTAGAGTGCCGATTTGAACTATAGAAGTAACTGCAAAACACTCTAAAAACACGTAATTCGCTTAGAAAACGCGTTTTCAAGTGATTTGGAGACATGTTCAGAGAAACAGTTTTTACATCATATTTGAGCGTTTCACGGTCTGAAACGACGAATTTGTATCTAAATTTTAGAAACATATTCTACCTGTTGTTTCGACGGTACTTTGTTATTTAGGCTACAATATGACAAAATACACTGATTTTAGTGAATACAAGGTATTGGAGGCACTCCGTGGTGCACTCGCCATCGCAGCTAGAGTGCCGATTTGAACTATAGAAGTTACTGCAAAACACCCTAAAAACACGTAATTTGCTCAGAAAACGCGTTTTCAAGTGATTTGGAGACATTTTTAGAAAAACAGTTTTTACATCAGATTTTAACGTTTCACGGTCTGAAACGACGATTTTGTATGAAGACTTTAGAAACATATTCAACCTGTAGTTTCAATGGCACTTGGTTATTTAGGGTACAATATGACAAAATACACAGATTTTTAGTGAATAAAAGCTTTTGGAGGCACTCCGTGGTGCACTCGCCAGCGTAGCTAGAATGCCGATTTGAGCTATAGAAGTTACTGCAAAACACTCTAAAAACACGTAATTTGCTTAGAAAACGCGTTTTCAAGTGATTTGGAGACATGTTTTGAAAAACAGTTTTTACAACAGATTTGAACGTTTCACGGTCTGAAACGACGATTCTGTATGTACACTTTGGATACATATTCTACCTGTAGTTTCGATGGCACTTGGTTATTTAGGTTACAATAAGACAAAATACACAGATTTTTAGTGAATACAAGCTTTTGGAGGCACTCCGTGGTGCACTCGCCAGCGCAGCTAGAGTGCCGATTTGAACCATAGAAGTTACTGCAAAACACTCTAAAAACACGTAATTTGCTTAGAAAACGCGTTTTCAAGTGATTTGGAGACATGTTTTGAAAAACAGTTATTACATCATACTTGAACGTTTCACGGTCTGAAAAGACGATTTTGTATGTACACATTGGTAACATATTCCACCTGTAGTTTCGATGGCACTTGGTTATTTAGGCTACAATAAGACAAAATACACTGGTTTTTAGTGAATACAAGCTTTTAGAGGCACTCCGTGGAGTACTCGCCAGCGCAGCTACAGTGCCGTTTTGAACTATAGAAGTTATTGCAAAACACCCTAAAAACACGTAATTCGCTTAGGAAACGCGTTTTCAAGTGATTTGGAGACATGTTTTGAGGAACAGTTTTTACATCATTTTTGAGCGTTTCACGGTCTGAAACGACAATTTCGTATGTACACTTTGGAAACATATTCCACCTGTAGTTTCGATGGCACTTGGTTATTTAGGCTACAATAAGACAAAATACACTGATTTTTAGTTAATACAAGCTTTTGGAGGCACTGCGTGGTACACTCGCCAGCGCAGCTAGAGTGCCGATTTGAACTATAGAAGTTACTGCAAAACACTCTAAAAACACGTAGTTCGCTTAGAAAACGAGTTTTCAAGTTTTAGAGGAAAAACAGTGTTTACATCAGATTTGAACGTTTCATGCTCTGAAACGACAAATTTGTATGTAGACTTTAGAAACATATTCAACTTGTAGTTTCGATTTCACTTGGTTATTTAGGCTACAATATGACAAAATACACTGATTTTTAGTGAATACTAGCTTTTGGAGGCACACCGTGGTACACTCGCCAGCGCAGCTAGAGTGCCGATTTGAACTATAGAAGTTACTGCAAAACACTCTAAAAACACGAAATTCGCTTAGAAAACGCGTTTTCAAGTGATTTGGAGACATGTTTTCAAAAACAGTTATTACATCATATTTGAACGTTTCACGGTCTGAAAAGACGATTTTGTATGTACACATTGGAAACATATTCCACCTGTAGTTTCGATGGCACTTGGTTATTTAGGCTACAATAAGACAAAATACACTGATTTTAGTGAATACAAGCTTTTGGAGGCACTCCGTGGTGCACTCGCCACCGCAGCTAGAGTGCTGTTTTGAACTATAGAAGTTATTGCAAAACACCCTAAAAACACGTAATTCGCTTAGGAAACGCGTTTTCAAGTGATTTGAAGACATGTTTTGAGAAACAGTTTTTACATCATTTTTGAGCGTTTCACGGTCTGAAACGATGATTTTGTATGTACACTTTGGAAACATATTTCACCTGTAGTTTCGATGGCACTTGGTTTTTTAGGCTACAATAAGACAAAATACACAGATTTTTAGTGAATACAAGCTTTTGGGGGCACTCCGTGGGGCACTCGCAAGCGCAGCTAGAGTGCCGATTTGAACTATAGAAGTTACTGCAAAACACCCTAAAAACACGTAATTCGCTTAGAAAACGCGTTTTCAAGTGACTTGGAGACATGTTCAGAGAAAAAGTTTTTACATCATATTTGAGCTTTTCACGGTCTGAACCGACGATTTTGTAACTACACTTTAGAAACATATTCTGCCTGTAGTTTCGATGGCACTTGGTTATATAGGCTACAATATGACAAAATACACTGATTTTTAGTGAATACAAGCTATTGGAGGCACTCCGTGGTGCACTCGCCAGCGCAGCTAGAGTGCCGATTTGAACTATAGAAGTTACTGCAAAACACTCTAAAATCGCGTAATTCGCTTAGAAAACGCGTTTTCAAGTAATTTGGAGACGTGTTCAGAGAAACAGTTTTTACATCATATTTGAGCGTTTCACGGTCTGAAACGACGATTTTGTATGTACACTTGGATGCATAATCTACCTGTAGTTTTGATGGCGTTTGGTTATTTAGGCTACAATATGACAAAATACTCTGATTTTTAGTGAATACAAGGTTTTGAAAGCACTCCGTGGTGCACTCGCCAGCTCAGTTAGAGTGCCGATTTGAACTATAGAAGTTACTGCAAAACACACTAAAAACACGTAATTCGCTTAGGAAACGCGTTTTCAAGTGATTTGAAGACATGTTTTGAAAAACAGTTTTTACATCAGATTTGAACGTTTCACGGTCTGAAACGACGATTTTGTATGTAGACTTTAGAAACATATTGAACCTGTAGTTTCGATGGCACTTGGTTATTTAGGGTACAATATGACAAAATACACAGAATTTTAGTGAATAAAAGCTTTTAGAAGCACTCCGTGGTGCACTCGCCAGCGCAGCTAGAATGCCGATTTGAACTATAGAAGTTCCTGCAAAACACTCTAAAAACACGTAATTCGCTTAGAAAACGCGTTTTCATGTGATTTGGAGACATGTTTTGAAAAACAGTTTTTACATCAGATTTGAACGTTTCACGGTCTGAAACGACGATTTTGTATGAACACTTTGGATACATATTCCACCTGCAGTTTCGATGGCACTTGGTTATTTAGGCTACAATATGACAAAATACACTGATTTTTAGTGAATACAAGCATTTGGAGGCACTCCGTGGTGCACTCGCCAGAGCAGCTAGAGTCCCGATTTGAACTATAGAAGTTACTGCAAAATAACCTGAAAACACGTAATTCGCTTAGAAAACGCGTTTTCAAGTGATTTGGAGACATGTTTTGAAAAACAGTATTTACATCAGATTTGAACGTTTCACGGTCTGAAACGACGATTTTGTATGAAGACTTTAGAAACATATTTAACCTGTAGTTTCGATGGCACTTGGTTATTTAGGGTACAATATGACAAAATACACAGATTTTTAGTGAATAAAAGCTTTTGGAGGCACTCCGTGGTGCACTCGCTAGCGCAGCTAGAATGCCGATTTGAACTATAGAAGTTACTGCAAAACACTCTAAAAACACGTAATTCGCTTAGAAAACGCGTTTTCAAGTGATTTGGAGACATGTTCAGAGAAACAGTTTTTACATCATATTTAAGCGTTTCACGGTCTGAAACGACGATTTTTTATGTACACTTTGGATACTTATTCTACCTGTAGTTTCGATGGCACTTGGTTATTTAGGCTACAATAAGACAAAATACACAGATTTTTAGTGAATACAAGCTTTTGGAGGTACTCCGTTGTGCACTCGCCAGCGCAGCTAGAGTGCCGATTTGATCTATAGAAGTTACTGCAAAACACACTGTGGAAACATATTCTACCTGTAGTTTCGATGGCACTTGGTTATTTAGGCTACAATATGACAAAATGCACAGATTTTTAGTGAATAAAAGCTTTTGGAGGCACTCCGTGATGCACTCGCCAGCGCAGCTAGAGTGCCGATTTGAACTATAGAAGTTACTGCAAAACACCCTAAAAACACGTAATTCGCTTAAAAAACGCGTTTTCAAGATATTTGGAGACATGTTCAGAGAAAAAGTTTTTACATCATATTTGAGCGTTTCACGGTCTGAACCGACGATTTTGTATCTACACTTTGGAAACTTATTCTACCTGTAGTTTCGATGACACTTGGTTATTTAGGCTACAATATGACAAAATACACTGATCTTTAGTGAATACAAGGATTTGGAGGCACTCCGTGGTGCACTCGCCAGCTCAGCTAGAGTGCCGATTTGAACTATAAAAGTTACTGCAAAACACACTGTGGAAACATATTCTACCTGTAGTTTCGATCGCACTTGGTTATTTAGGCTACAATATGACAAAATGCACAGATTTTTAGTGAATAAAAGCTTTTGGAGGCATTCGGTGGTGCACTCGCCAGCGCAGCTAGAGTGCCGATTTGAACTATAGAAGTAACTGCAAAACACTCTAAAAACACGTAGTTCGCTTAGAGAACGCGTTTTCGAATGATTTGGAGACATGTTCAGAGAAACAGTTTTTACATCATATTTGAGCGTTTCACGGTCTGAAACGACGAATTTGTATTTACATTTTGGAAACATATTCTGCCTGTAGTTTCGATGGCACTTGGTTATTTAGGCTACAATATGACAAAATACACAGATTTTTAGTGAATAAAAGCTTTTGGAGGCACTCCGTGGTACACTCGCCAACGCAGCTAGAATGCCGATTTGAACTATAGAAGTTACTGCAAAACACCCTAAAAACACGTAATTCGCTTAGAAAACGCGTTTTCAAGTGATTTGGAGACATGTTCAGAGAAACAGTTTTTACATCATATTTGAGCGTTTCACGGTCTGAAACGACGATTTTGTATGTACACTTTGAAAACATATTCTACCTGTAGTTTCGATGGCACTTGGTTATTTAGGCTACAATATGACAAAATACACTGATTTTTAGTGAATATAAGTTTTTGGAGGCACTCCGAGGTGCACTCGCCAGAGCAGCTAGAGTGCCGATTTGAACTATAGAAGTTACTGCAAAACACTCCAAAAACACGTAATTCGCTTAGAAAACGCGTTTTCAAGTGATTTGGAGACATGTTTTGAAAAACAGTTTTTACAACAGATTTGAACGTTTCACGGTCTGAAACGACGATTTTGAATGTACACCTTGTATACATATTCTACCTGTAGTTTCGATGGCACTTGGTTATTTAGACTACAATAAGACAAAATACACAGATTTTTAGTGAATACAAGCTTTTGGATGCACTCCGTGGTGCAGTTGCCAGCGCAGCTAGAGTGCCGATTTGAACTATAGAAGTTACTGTAAAACACTCTAAAAACACGTAATTTGCTTAGAAAACGCGTTTTCAAGTGATTTGGAGACATGTTTTCAAAAAAATTTATTACATCATATTTGAACGTTTCACGGTCTGAAAAGACGATTTTGTATGTACACATTGGAAACATATTCCACCTGTAGTTTCGATGGCACTTGGTTATTTAGGCTACAATAAGACAAAATACACTGATTTTTAGTGAATACAAGCTTTTGGAGGCACTCCGTGGTGCACTCGCCAGCGCAGCTAGAGTGCCGTTTTGAACTATAGAAGTTATTGCAAAACACCTCAAAAACACGTAATTCGCTTAGGAAACGCGTTTTCAAGTGATTTGGAGACATGTTCAGAGAAAAAGTTTTTACATCATATTTGAGCTTTTCACGGTCTGAACCGACGATTTTGTATCTACACTTTGGAAACATATTCTACCTGTAGTTTCGATGGCACTCGGTTATTTAGGCTACAATATGACAAAATACACTGATTTTTAGTGAATACAAGGTATTGGAGGCACTCCGTGGTGCACTCGCCAGCGCAGTTAGAGTGCCGATTTGAACTATAGAAGTAACTGCAAAACACGCTAAAAACACGTATTCGCTTAGAAAACGCGTTTTCAAGTGATTTGGAGACATGTTTTGAGAAACAGTTTTTATATCATATTTGAACGTTTCACGGTCTGAAACGACGAATTTTTATCTAAATTTTGGAAACATATTCTACCTGTAGTTTCGATGGCACTCGGTTATTTAGGCTACAATATGACAAAATACACTGATTTTTAGTGAATACAAGGTATTGGAGGCGCTCAGTGGTGCACTCGCCATCGCAGCTAGAGTGCCGATTTGAACTATAGAAGTTACTGCAAAACACCCTAAAAACACGTAATTCGCTTAGAAAACGCGTTTTCAAGTGATTTGGAGACATGTTTTGAAAAACAGTATTTACTTCAGATTTGAACGTTTCACGGTCTGAAACGACGATTTTGTATGAAGACTTTAGAAACATATTTAACCTGTAGTTTCGATGGCACTTGGTTATTTAGGGTACAATATGACAAAATACACAGATTTTTAGTGAATAAAAGCTTTTGGAGGCACTCTGTGGTGCACTCGCTAGCGCAGCTAGAATGCCAATTTGAACTATAGAAGTTACTGCAAAACACTCTAAAAACACGTAATTCGCTTAGAAAACGCGTTTTCAAGTGATTTGGAGACATGTTCAGAGAAACAGTTTTTACATCATATTTAAGCGTTTCACGGTCTGAAACGACGATTTTGTATGTACACTTTGGATACTTATTCTACCTGTAGTTTCGATGGCACTTGGTTATTTAGGCTACAATAAGACAAAATACACAGATTTTTAGTGAATACAAGCTTTTGGAGGTACTCCGTTGTGCACTCGCCAGCGCAGCTAGAGTGCCGATTTGATCTATAGAAGTTACTGCAAAACACTCTAAAAACACGTAATTTGCTTAGAAAACGCCTTTTCAAGTGATTTGGAGACATGTTTTTAAAAACAGTTATTACATCATATTTGAACGTTTCACGGTCTGAAAAGACGATTTTGTATGTACACATTGGAAACATATTCCACCTGTAGTTTCGATGGCACTTGGTTATTTAGGCTACAATATGACAAAATACACAGATTTTTAGTGAATAAAAGCTTTTGGAGGCACTCCGTGGTGCACTCGCTAGCGCAGCTAGAATGCCAATTTGAACTATAGAAGTTACTGCAAAACACTCTAAAAACACGTAATTCGCTTAGAAAACGCGTTTTCAAGTGATTTGGAGACATGTTCAGAGAAACAGTTTTTACATCATATTTAAGCGTTTCACGGTCTGAAACGACGATTTTGTATGTACACTTTGGATACTTATTCTACCTGTAGTTTCGATAGCACTTGGTTATTTAGGCTACAATAAGACAAAATACACAGATTTTTAGTGAATACAAGCTTTTGGAGGTACTCCGTTGTGCACTCGCCAGCGCAGCTAGAGTGCCGATTTGATCTATAGAAGTTACTGCAAAACACTCTAAAAACACGTAATTTGCTTAGAAAACGCCTTTTCTAGTGATTTGGAGACATGTTTTTAAAAACAGTTATTACATCATATTTGAACGTTTCACGGTCTGAAAAGACGATTTTGTATGTACACATTGGAAACATATTCCACCTGTAGTTTCGATGGCACTTGGTTATTTAGGCTACAATAAGACAAAATACACTGATTTTTAGTTAATACAAGCTTTTGGAGGCACTCCGTGGTGCACTCGCCAGCGCAGCTAGAGTGCCGTTTTGAACTATAGAAGTTATTGCAAAACACCCTAAAAACACGTAATTCGCTTAGGAAACGCGTTTTCAAGTGATTTGGAGACATGTTTTGAAAAACAGTTTTTGCATCATTTTTGAGCGTTTCACGGTCTGAAACGACGATTTTGTATGTACACTTTGGAAACATATTCCACCTGCAGTTTCGATGGCACTTGGTTATTTAGGCTACAATAAGACAAAATACACTGATTTTTAGTGAATACAAGCTATTGGAGGTACTCCGTTGTGCACTCGCCAGCGCAGCTAGAGTGCCGATTTGATCTATAGAAGTTACTGCAAAACACTCTAAAAACACGTAGTTCGCTTAGAAAACGCGTTTTCAAGTGATTTGCAGACATGTTTTGAAAAACAGTGTTTACATCAGATTTGAACGTTTTACGGTCTGAAACGACGAATTTGTATGTAGACTTTAGAAACATATTCAACCTGTAGTTTCGATGGCACTTGGTTATTTAGGGTACAATATGACAAAATACACTGATTTTTAGTGAATACAAGCTTTTGGAGGCACTCCGTGATGCACTCGCCAGCGCAGTTAGAGTGCCGATTTGAACTATAGAAGTTACTGCAAAACACCCTAAAAACCACGTAATTCGCTTAAAAAACGCGTTTTCAAGATATTTGGAGACATGTTCAGAGAAAAAGTTTTTACATCATATTTGAGCGTTTCACGGTCTGAACCGACGATTTTGTATCTGCACTTTGGAAACATATTCTACCTGTAGTTTCGATGGCACTTGGTTATTTAGGCTACAATATGACAAAATACACTGATCTTTAGTGAATACAAAGATTTGGAGGCACTCCGTGGTGCACTCGCCAGCTCAGCTAGAGTGCCGATTTAAACTATAAAAGTTACTGCAAAACACACTGTGGATACATATTCTACCTGTAGTTTCGATGGCACTTGGTTATTTAGGCTACAATATGACAAAATACACTGATTTTTAGTGAATAAAATCTTTTGGAGGCATTCGGTGGTGCACTCGCCAGCGCAGCTAGAGTGCCGATTTGAACTATAGAAGTAACTGCAAAACACTCTAAAAACACGTAGTTCGCTTAGAAAACGCGTTTTCAAGTGATTTGGAGACATGTTCATAGAAACAGTTTTTAAATCATATTTGAGCGTTTCACGGTCTGAAACGACGAATTTGTATTTACATTTTAGAAACATATTCTACCTGTAGTTTCGATGGCACTTGGTTATTTAGGCTACAATATGACAAAATACACTGATTTTTAGTGAATACAAGGTATTGGAGGCACTCCGTGGTGCACTCGCCATCGCAGCTAGAGTGACGATTTGAACTATAGAAGTTACTGCAAAACACCCTAAAAACACGTAATTCGCAAGTGATTTGGAGACATGTGTTGAAAAACAGTTTTTACATCAGATTTGAACGTTTCACGTTCTGAAACGACGATTTTGAATGAAGACTTTAGAAACATATTCAACCTGTAGTTTCGATGGCACTTGGTTATTTAGGGTACAATATGACAAAATACACAGATTTTTAGTGAATAAAAGCTTTTGGAGGCACTCCGTGGTACACTCGCCAGCGCAGCTAGAATGCCGATTTGAACTATAGAAGTTACTGCAAAACACCCTAAAAACACGTAATTCGCTTAGGAAACGCGTTTTCAAGTTATTTGGAGACATGTTTTGAAAAACAGTTTTTACATCATATTTGAGCGTTTCACGGTCTGAACTGGCGATTTTGTATCTACACTTTGGAAACATATTCTACCTGTAGTTTCGATGGCACTTGGTTATTTAGGCTACAATATGACAAAATACACTGATTTTTAGTGAATACAAGGTATTGGAGGCACTCCGTGGTGCACTCGCCAGCGCAGCTAGAGTGCCGAATTGAACTATAGAAGTTACTGCAAAACACTCTAAAAACACGTAATTCGCTTAGAAAACGGGTTTTTAAGTAATTTGGGGACATGTTTTGAAAAACAGTTTTTACATCATATTTGAACGTTTCACGGTCTAAAACGACGATTTTGTATGTACACTTTGGATACATATTGTACCTGTAGTTTCGATGGCACTTGGTTATTTAGGCTACAATAAGACAAAATACACTAATTTTTAGTTAATACAAGCTTTTGGAGGCACTGCGTGGTTCACTCGCCAGCGCAGCTTGAGTGCCGATTTGGACTATAGAAGTTACTGCAAAACACCCTAAAAACACGTAATTCGCTTAGGAATCGCCTTTTCAAGTGATTTGGAGACATGTTTTGAAAAACAGTTTTTACATCATATTTGATCGTTTCACGGTCTGAATCGATGATTTTGTATGTACACTTTGGAAACATATTCCACCTGTAGTTTCGATGGCACTTGGTTATTTATGCTACAATAAGACAAATTACACTGATTTTTAGTGAAAACAAGGATTTGGAGGCACTCCGTGGTGCACTCGCCAGCGCAGCTTGAGTGCTGATTTGAACTATAGAAGTTATTGCAAAACACCCTAAAAACACTTAATTTACTTAGATAACGCGTTTTTAAGTGATTTGGAGACATGTTTAGAGAAAAAGTTTGTACATCATATTTCAGCGTTTCACGGTCTGAAACGACGATTTTGTATCTACACTTTCGAAACATATTCTACCTGTAGTTTCGATGGCACTTGGTTATTTAGGCTACAATATGACAAAATACACTCATTTTTAGTGAATACCAGGTTTTGGAGGCACTCCGTGTTGCACTCGCTAGCGCAGCTAGAGTGCCGATTTGAACTATAGAAGTTACTGCAAAACACCCTAAAAACACGTAATTCGCTTAGGAAATGCGTTTTCAAGTGATTTGTAGACATGTTTTGAGAAACAGTTTTTACATCATATTTTAGCATTTCACGGTCTGAAACGACGATTTTGTATGTACATTTTGGAAACATATTCTACCTGTAGTTTCGATTGCACTTGGTTATTTAGGCTACAATAAGACAAAATACACTGATTTTTAGTGAATACAAGCTTTTGGAGGCACTGCGTGGTGCACTCGCCAGCGCAGCTAGAGTGCCGATTTGAACTATAGAAGTTACTGCAAAACACTCTAAAAACACGTAATTCGCTTAGAAAACGCGTTTTCAAATGATTTGGAGACATGTTTTGAAAAACAGTTTTTACATCATATTTGAACGTTTCACGGTCTGAAACGACGATTTTGTATGTACACTTTGAATACATATTCTACCTGTAGTTTCGATGGCGCTTGGTTATTTAGGCTGCAATATGACAAAATACACAGATTTTTAGTAAATACAAGGTTTTGGAGGCACTCCGTGGTGCACTCGCCAGCTCAGCTAGAGTGCCGATTTGAACTATAGAAGTTACTGCAAAACACCCAAAAAACACGAAATTCGCTTAGGAAACGCGTTTTCAAATGATTTGGACACATGTTTTGAAAAACAGTTTTTACATCAGATTTGAACGTTTCACCGTCTGAAACGACGATTTTTTATGTAGACTTTAGAAACATATTCAACCTGTAGTTTCGATGGCACTTGGTTAATTAGGGTACAATATGACAAAATACTCAGATTTTTAGTGAATACAAGCTTTTGGAGGCACTCCGAGGTGCACTCGCCAGCGCAGGTAGAATGCCGATTTGAACTATAGAAGTTACTGCAAAACACCCTAAAAACACGTAATTCGCTTAGAAAACGCGTTTTCAAGTAATTTGGAGACATGATTTGAAAAAAAGTTTTTACATCATATTTGGGCGTTTCACGGTCTGAAACGACGATTTTGTATGTACACTTTGGAAAAATATTCTACCTGTAGTTTCGATGGCACTTGGTTATTTAGGCTACAATAAGACAAAATACACAAATTTTTAGTTAATACAAGCTTTTGGAGGCACTGCGTGGTGCACTCGCCAGCGCAGCTAGAGTGCCGATTTGAACTATAGAAGTTACTGCAAAACACCCTAAAAACACGTAATTCGCCTAGGAAACGCGTTTTCAAGTGATTTGGAGACATGTTTTGAGAAACAGTTTTTACATCATAATTTGAGCGTTTCACGGTCTGAAACGAAGATTTTGTATGTAGACTTTAGAAATATATATGCAACCAGTAGTTTCGATGGCACTTGGTTATTTAGGGTACAATTACACAAAATACACAGATTTTTAGTGAATACAAGCTTTTGGAGGCACTCCGTGGTGCACTCGCCAGCGCAGCTACAATGCCGATTTGAACTGTAGAAGTTACTGCAAAACACCCTAAAAGAACGTAATTCGCTTAGGAAACGCGTTTTCAAGTGATTTGGAGACATGTTTTGAGAAACAGTGTTACATCATATTTGAGCGATTTACGGTCTGAAACGACGATTTTGTATGTACACTTTGGAAACATATTCCACCTGTAGTTTCGATGGCACTTGGTTATTTAGGGTACAATATAACAAAATACACAGATTTTTAGTGAATAAAAGATTTTGGAGGCACTCCGTGGTGCACTCGCCAGCGCAGCTAGAATGCCGATTTGAACTATAGAAGTTACTGCAAAACACTCTAAAAACACGTAATTTGCTTAGAAAACGCGTTTTCAAGTGATTTGGAGACATGTTCAGAGAAACAGTTTTACATCATATTTGAGCGTTTCACGGTCTGAAACGACGATTTTGTATGTACACTTTGGAAACATATTCTACCTTTAGTTTCGATGGCACTTGGTTATTTATGCTACAATATGACAAAATACACTGATTTTTAGTGAATATAAGCTTTTGGAGGCACTCCGAGGTGCACTCGCCAGCGCAGCTAGAGTGCCGATTTGAACTATAGAAGTTACTGCAAAACACTCTAAAAACACGTAATTCGCTTAGAAAACGCGTTTTCAAGTGATTTGGAGACATGTTTTGAAAAACAGTTTTTACAACAGATTTGAACGTTTCTCGGTCTGAAACGACGATTTTGTATGTACACTTTGGATACATGTTCTACCTGTAGTTTCGATGGCACTTGGTTATTTTGGCTACAATAAGAAAAAATACACAGATTTTTTGTGAATACAAGCTTTTGGAGGCACTCCGTGGTGCACTCGCCAGCGCAGCCAGAGTGCCGATTTGAACTATAGAAGTAACTGCAAAACACTCTAAAAACACGTAATTTGCTTAGAAAACGCCTTTTCAATTGATTTGGAGACATGTTTTCAAAAACAGTTATTACATCATATTTGAACGTTTCACGGTCTGAAAAGACGATTTTGTATGTACACATTGGAAACATATTCCACCTGTAGTTTCGATGGCACTTGGTTATTTAGGCTACAATAAGACAAAATACACTGATTTTTAGTGAATACAAGCTTTTGGAGGCACTCCGTGGTGCACTCGCCAGCGCAGCTAGAGTGCCGTTTTGAACTATAGAAGTTACTGAAAAACACCCTAATAACACGTAATTCGCTTTGAAAACGCGTTTTCAAGTGATTTGGAGACATGTTTTGAAAAACAGTTATTACATCATATTTGAACGTTTCACGGTCTGAAAAGACGATTTTGTATGTACACATTGGTAACATATTCCACCTGTAGTTTCGATGGCACTTGGTTATTTAGGCTACAATAAGACAAAATACACTGATTTTTAGTGAATACAAGCTTTTGGAGGCACTCCGTGGTGCACTCGCCAGCGCAGCTAGAGTGCCGATTTGAACTATAGAAGTTACCGCAAAACACCCTAAAAACACGTAATTCGCTTAGAAAACAAGTTTTCAAGTGATTTGGAGACATGTTCAGAGAAAAAGTTTTTACATCATATTTGAGCTTTTCACGGTCTGAACCGACGATTTTGTATCTACACTTTGGAAACATATTCTACCTGTAGTTTTGATGGCACTTGGTTATATAGGCTACAATATGACAAAATACACTGATTTTTAGTGAATACAAGGTATTGGAGGCACTTCGTGGTGCACTCGCCAGGGCAGCTAGAGTGCCGATTTGAACTATAGAAGTTACTGCAAAACACACTAAAATCGCGTAATTCGCTTAGAAAACGCGTTTTCAAGTAATTTGGAGACGTGTTCACAGAAACAGTTTTTACATCATATTTGAGCGTTTCACGGTCTGAAACGACGATTTTGTATGTACACTTGGGTACATAATCCACATGTAGTTTCGATGGCGCTTGGTTATTTAGGCTACAATATGACAAAATACTCTGATTTTTAGTGAATACAAGGTTTTGGAGGCACTTCGTGGTGCACTCGCCAGCTCAGCTAGAGTGCCGATTTGAACTATAGAAGTTACTGCAAAACACCCTAAAAACACGTAATTCGCTTAGGAACCGCGTTTTCAAGTGATTTGAAGACATGTTTTGAAAAACAGTTTTTACATCAGATTTTAACGTTGCACGGTCTGAAACGACGATTTTGTATGTAGACTTTAGAAACATATTCAACCTGTAGTTTCGATAGCACTTGGTTATTTAGGGTACAATATGACAAAATACACAGATTTTTAGTGAATAAAAGCTTTTAGAAGCACTCCGTGGTGCACTCGCCAGCGCAGCTAGAATGCCGATTTGAACTATAGAAGTTCCTGCAAAACACTCTAAAATCACGTAATTCGCTTAGAAAACGCGTTTTCATGTGATTTGGAGACATGTTTTGAAAAACAGTTTTTACATCAGATTTGAACGTTTCACGGTCTGAAACGACGATTTTGTATGAACACTTTGGATGCATATTCTACCTGTAGTTTCGATGGCACTTGGTTATTTAGGCTACAATATGACAAAATACACTGATTTTTAGTGAATACAAGCTTTTGGAGGCACTCCGTGGTGCACTCGCCAGCGCAGCTAGAGTGCCGATTTGAACTATAGAAGTTACTGCAAAACAACCT
Organism: Harpalus rubripes; assembly: GCA_963082715.1. Lineage (NCBI taxonomy): Eukaryota > Metazoa > Arthropoda > Insecta > Coleoptera > Carabidae > Harpalus > Harpalus rubripes. Next base: position 38,140,358 of record OY720452.1, on the reverse strand, counting down.
AAAAACACGTAAATCGCTTAGGAAACGCGTTTTCAAGTGATTTGGAGACATGTTTTGAGAAACAGTTTTTACATCATATTTGAGCGTTTCTCGGTCTGAAACGACGATTTTGTATGTACACTTTGGAAACATATTCTACCTGTAGTTTCGATGGCAGTTGGTTATTTAGGCTACAATAAGACAAAATACACTGATTTTTAGTGAATAAATGCTTTTGGAGGCACTCCGTGGTGCACTCGCCAGCGCAGCTAGAGTGCCGATTTGAACTATAGAAGTAACTGCAAAACACTCTAAAAACACGTAGTTCGCTTAGAAAACGCGTTTTCAAGTGATTTGGGGACATGTTCAGAGAAACAGTTTTTACATCATATTTGAGCGTTTCTCGGTCTGAAACGACGATTTTGTATCTACACTTTGGAAACATATTCTACCTGTAGTTTCGATAGCACTTGGTTATTTAGGCTACAATATGACAAAATACACAGATTTTTACTGAATAAAAGCTTTTGCAGGCATTCCGTGGTGCACTCGCCAGCGCAGCTAGAGTGCCGATTTGAACTATAGAAGTAACTGCAAAACACTCTAAAAACACGTAGTTCGCTTAGAAAACGCGTTTTCCAGTGATTTGGAGACATGTTTTCAAAAACAGTTATTACATCATATTTGAACGTTTCACGGTCTGAAAAGACGATTTTGTATGTACACATTGGAAACATATTCCACCTGTAGTTTCGATGGCACTTGGTTATTTAGGCTACAATAAAACAAAATACACTGATTTTAGTGAATACAAGCTTTTGGAGGCACTCCGTGGTGCACTCGCCACCGCAGCTAGAGTGCTCTTTTGAACTATAGAAGTTATTGCAAAATACCCTAAAAACACGTAATTCGCTTAGGAAACGCGTTTTCAAGTGACTTGAAGACATGTTTTGAGAAACAGTTTTTACATCATTTTTGAGCGTTTCACGGTCTGAAACGACGATTTTGTATGTACACTTTGGAAACATATTTCACCTGTAGTTTCGATGGCACTTGGTTATTTAGGCTACAATAAGACAAAATACACTGATTTTTAGTGAATACAAGCTTTTGGAGGCACTCCGTGGTGCACTCGCAAGCGCAGCTAGAGTGCCGATTTGAACTATAGAAGTTACTGAAAAACAATCTGAAAACACGTAATTCGCTTAGGAAACGCGTTTTCAAGTGATTTGGAGACATGTTTTGAGAAACAGTTTTTACATCATATTTGAGCGTTTCACGGTCTGAAACGACGATTTTGTATGTACACTTTGGAAACATATTCTTTCTGTAGTTTCGATGGCAGTTGGTTATTTAGGCTACAATAAGACAAAATACACTGGTTTTTAGTGAATAACAGCTTTTGGAGGCACTCCGTGGTGCACTCGCCAGCGCAGTTAGAGTGCCGATTTGAACTATAGAAGTAACTGCAAAACACTCTAAAAACACGTAGTTCGCTTAGAAAACGCGTTTTCAAGTGATTTGGAGACATGTTCAGAGAAACAGTTTTTACATCATATTTTAGCGTTTCACGGTCTGAAACGACGAATTTTTATCTAAATTTTGGAAAAATATTCTACCTGTAGCTTCGATGGCACTTGGTTATTTAGGCTACAATATGACAAAATACACTGATTTTTAGTGAATACAAGGTATTGGAGGCACTCAGTGGTGCACTCGCCATCGCAGCTAGAGTGCCGATTTGAACTATAGAAGTTACTGCAAAACACCCTAAAAACACGTAATTCGCTTAGAAAACGCGTTTTCAAGTGATTTGGAGACATGTTCAGAGAAACAGTTTTTACATCATATTTAAGCGTTTCACGGTCTTAAACGACGATTTTTTATGTACACTTTGGATACTTATTCTACCTGTAGTTTCGATGGCACTTGGTTATTTAGGCTACAATAAGACAAAATACACAGATTTTTAGTGAATACAAGCTTTTGGAGGTACTCCGTTGTGCACTCGCCAGCGCAGCTAGAGTGCCGATTTGAACTATAAAAGTTACTGCAAAACACACTGTGGAAACATATTCTACCTGTAGTTTCGATGGCACTTGGTTATTTAGGCTACAATATGACAAAATACACTGATTTTTAGTGAATATAAGTTTTTGGAGGCACTCCGAGGTGCACTCGCCAGAGCAGCTAGAGTGCCGATTTGAACTATAGAATTTACTGCAAAACACTCTAAAAACACGTAATTCGCTTAGAAAACGCGTTTTCAAGTGATTTGGAGACATGTTTTGAAAAACAGTTTTTACAACAGATTTGAACGTTTCACGGTCTGAAACGACGATTTTGTATGTACACCTTGTATACATATTCTACCTGTAGTTTCGATGGCACTTGGTTATTTAGGCTACAATAAGACAAAATACACAGATTTTTAGTGAATACAAGCTTTTGGAGGCACTCCGTGGTGCAGTCGCCAGCGCATCTAGAGTGCCGATTTGAACTGTAGAAGTTACTGCAAAACACTCTAAAAACACGTAATTTGCTTAGAAAACGCGTTTTCAAGTGATTTGGAGACATGTTTTCAAAAACAGTTATTACATCATATTTGAACGTTTCACGGTCTGAAATGACGATTTTGTACGTACACATTGGAAACATATTCCACCTGTAGTTTCGATGGCACTTGGTTATTTAGGCTACAATAAGACAAAATGCACTGATTTTTAGTGAATACAAGCTTTTGAAGGCACTCCGTGGTGCACTCGCCAGCGCAGCTAATGTGCCGTTTTGAACTATAGAAGTTATTTCAAAACACCTCAAAAACACGTAATTCGCTTAGGAAACGCGTTTTCAAGTGATTTGGAGACATGTTTTGGGAAACAGTTTTTACATTATTTTTGAGCATTTCACGGTCTGAAACGACGATTTTGTATATACACTTTGGAAATATACTCCGCCTGCAGTTTCGATGGCACATGGTTATTTAGGCTACAATATGACAAAATACACTGCTTTTAGTGAATACAAGCTTTTGGAGGCACTCCGTGGTGCACTCGCCAGCGCAGCTAGAGTGCCGATTTGAACTATAAAAGTTACTGCAAAACACCCTAAAAACACGTAATTCGCTTAGAAAACTCGTTTTCAAGAGATTTGGAGACATGTTCAGAGAAAAAGTTTTTACATCATATTTGAGCGCTTCACGGTCTGAACCGACGATTTTGTATCTACACTTTGGAAACATATTCTACCTGTAGTTTCGATGGCACTTGGTTATTTAGGCTACAATATGACAAAATACACTGATTTTTAGTGAATACAAGCTTTTGGAGGCACTCCGTGGTGCACTCGCCAGCGCAGCTAGAGTGCCGATGTGAACTATAGAAGTTACTGCAAAACACCCTAAAAACACATAATTCGTTTAGAAACAGTTTTTACATCAGATTTGAACGTTTCACGGTCTGAAACGACGATTTTGTATGTACACTTTGGATACATATTTTACCTGTAGTTTCGATGGCGCTTGGTTATTTAGGCTACAATATGACAAAATACACTGATTTTTAGTGAATACAAGGATTTGGAGGCACTCCGTGGTGCACTCGCCAGCTCAGCTAGAGTGCCGAATTGAACTATAAAAGCTACTGCAAAACACCCTAAAAACACATAGTTCGCTTAGGATACGCGTTTTCAAGTGATTTGGAGACATGTTTTGAAAAACAGTTTTTACATCAGATTTGAACGTTTCACGGTCTGAAACGACGATTTTGTATGTAGACTTTAGAAACATATTCAACCTGTAGTTTCGATGGCACTTGGTTATTTAGGGTACAATATGACAAAATAAACAGATTTTTAGTGAATAAAAGCTTTTGGAGGCACTCCGTGGTGCACTCGCCAGCGCAGCTAGAGTGCCGATTTGAACTATAGAAGTTACTGCAAAACACCCTAAAACACGTAATTCGCTTAGGAAACGCGTTTTCAAGTGATTTGAAAACATGATTTGAGAAACAGTTTTTACATCATATTTGAGCGTTTCACGGTCTGAAACGACGATTTTGTATGTACACATTGGAAACATATTCCACCAGTAGTTTCGATAGCCCTTGGTTATTTAGGCTACAATAAGACATAATACACTGATTTTTAGTGAATACAAGCTTTTGGAAGCACTCCGTGGTGCACTCGCCAGCGCAGCTAGAGTGCCGATTTGAACTATAAAAGTTACTGCAAAACACCCTTAAACCACGTAATTCGCTTAGAAAACGCGTTTTCTAGTGATTTGGAGACATGTTAAGAGAAACACATTTTACATCATATTTGAGCGTTTCACGGTCTGAAACGACGATTTTGTATGTACACTTTGGAAACATATACTACCTGTAGTTTGGATGGAACTTGGTTATTTAGGCTACAATAAGACAAAATACACTAATTTTTAGTTAATACAAGCTTTTGGAGGCACTCCGTGGTGCACTCGCCAGCGCAGCTTGAGTGCCGATTTGAACTATAGAAGTTACTGCAAAACCCTCTAAAAACACGTAATTTGCTTAGAAAACGCGTTTTCAAGTGATTTGGAGACATGTTTTCAAAAACAGTTATTACATCATATTTGAACGTTTCACGGTCTGAAAAGACGATTTTGTTTGTACACATTGGAAACATATTCCACCTGTAGTTTCGATGGCACTTGGTTATTTAGGCTACAATAAGACAAAATTCACTGATTTTTAGTGAATACAAGGATTTGGAGGCACTCCGTGGTGCACTCGCCAGCTCAGCTAGAGTGCCGAATTGAACTATAAAAGCTACTGCAAAACACTCTAAAAACACATAATTCGCTTAGGATACGCGTTTTCAAGTGATTTGGAGACATGTTTTGAAAAACAGTTTTTACATCATATTTGAACGTTTCACGGTCTGAAACGATGATTTTGTATATAGACTTTAGAAATATATTCAACCTGTAGTTTCGATGGCACTTGATTATTTAGGCTACAATATGACAAAATACACTGATTCTTAGTAAATACAAGGTTTTGGAGGCACTCCGTGTTGCACTCGCCAGCGCAGCTAGAGTGCCGATTTGAACTATAGAAATTACTGCAAAACACCCTAAAAACACGTAATACGCTTAGGAAACGCGTTTTCAAGTGATTTGGAGACATGTGTTGAAAAACAGTTTTTACATCAGATTTGAACGTTTCACGGTCAGAAACGACGATTTTGTATGTAGACTTTAGAGACATATTCAACCTGTAGTTTCGATGGCACTTGCTTATTTAGGCTACAATAAGACAAAATACACAGATTTTTAGTGAATACAAGGTTTTGGAGGCACTCCGTGGTGCACTCGCCAGCGCAGCTAGAGTGCCTATTTGAACTATAGAAGTTACTGCAAAACACCCTAAAACACGTAATTCGCTTAGGAAACGCGTTTTCAAATGATTTGGACACATGTTTTGAAAAACAGTTTTTACATCAGATTTGAACGTTTCACCGTCTGAAACGACGATTTTGTATGTAAACTTTAGAAACATATTCAACCTGTAGTTTCGATGGCACTTGGTTATTTAGGCTACAATAAGACAAAATACACTAATTTTTAGTTAATACAAGCTTTTGGAGGCACTGCGTGGTGCCCTCGCCAGCGCAGCTAGAGTGCCGATTTGAACTATAGAAGTTACTGCAAAACACTCTAAAAACACGTAATTTGCTTAGAAAACGCGTTTTCAAGTGATTTGGAGACATGTTCAGAGAAACAGTTTTTACATCATATTTGAGCGTTTCACGGTCTGAAACGACGATTTTGTATGTACACTTTGGAAACATATTCTACCTTTAGTTTCGATGGCACTTGGTTATTTAGGCTACAATATGACAAAATACACTGATTTTTAGTGAATACAAGGTTTTGGAGGCACTGCGTGGTGCACTCGCCAGCGCAGCTAGAGTGCCGATTTGAACTATAGAAGTTACTGCAAAACACCCTAAAACACGTAATTCGCTTAGGAAACGCGTTTTCAAGTGATTTGGAGACATGTTTTGAAAAACAGTTTTTACATCATATTTGAGCGTTTCACGGTCTGAACTGGCGATTTTGTATCTACACTTTGGAAACATATTCTACCTGTAGTTTCGATGGCACTTGGTTATTTAGGCTACAATATGACAAAATTTTTAGTGAATACAAGGTATTGGAGGCACTCCGTGGTGCACTCGCCAGCGCAGCTAGAGTGCCGATTTGAACTATAGAAGTTACTGCAAAACTCTCTAAAAACACGTAATTCGCTTAGAAAACGCGTTTTCAAGTAATTTGGAGACATGTTTTGAAAAACAGTTTTTACATCATATTTGTACGTTTCACGGTCTGAAACGACGATTTTGTATGTACACTTTGGATACATATTCTACCTGTAGTTTCGATGGCGCTTGGTTATTTAGGCTGCAATATGACAAAATACAAAGATTTTTAGTGAATACAAGGTTTTGGAGGCACTCCGTGGTGCACTCGCCAGCTCAGCTAGAGTGCCGATTTGAACTATAGAAGTTACTGCAAAACACCCTAAAAACACGTAATTTGCTTAGAAAACGCGTTTTCAAGTGATTTGGAGACATGATTTGAAAAAAAGTTTTTACATCATATTTGAGAGTTTCACGGTCTGAAACGACGATTTTGTATGTACACTTTGGAAAAATATTCTACCTGTAGTTTCGATTGCACTTGGTTATTTAGGCTACAATAAGACAAAATACACTAATTTTTAGTTAATACAAGCGTTTGGAGGCACTGCGTGGTGATTTGGAGACATGTTTTGAAAAACAGTTTTTACATCATATTTGAACGTTTCACGGTCTGAAACGATGATTTTGTATGTACACTTTGGAAACATATTCTACCTTTAGTTTCGATGGCACTTGGTTATTTAGGCTACAATATGACAAAATACACTGATTTTTAGTGAATATTAGCTTTTGGAGGCACTGCGTGGTGCACTCGCCAGCGCAGCTAGAGTGCCGATTTGAACACGTAATTCGCTTAGGAAACGCGTTTTCAAGTGATTTGGAGACATGTTTTGAAAAACAGTTTTTACATCATATTTGAGCGTTTCACGGTCTGAACTGGCGATTTTGTATCTACACTTTGGAAACATATTCTACCTGTAGTTTCGATGGCACTTGGTTATTTAGGCTACAATATGACAAAATTTTTAGTGAATACAAGGTATTGGAGGCACTCCGTGGTGCACTCGCCAGCGCAGCTAGAGTGCCGATTTGAACTATAGAAGTTACTGCAAAACACTCTAAAAACACGTAATTCGCTTAGAAAACGCGTTTTCAAGTAATTTGGAGACATGTTTTGAAAAACAGTTTTTACATCATATTTGTACGTTTCACGGTCTGAAACGACGATTTTGTATGTACACTTTGGATACATATTCTACCTGTAGTTTCGATGGCGCTTGGTTATTTAGGCTGCAATATGACAAAATACAAAGATTTTTAGTGAATACAAGGTTTTGGAGGCACTCCGTGGTGCACTCGCCAGCTCAGCTAGAGTGCCGATTTGAACTATAGAAGTTACTGCAAAACACCCTAAAAACACGTAATTTGCTTAGAAAACGCGTTTTCAAGTGATTTGGAGACATGATTTGAAAAAAAGTTTTTACATCATATTTGAGAGTTTCACGGTCTGAAACGACGATTTTGTATGTACACTTTGGAAAAATATTCTACCTGTAGTTTCGATTGCACTTGGTTATTTAGGCTACAATAAGACAAAATACACTAATTTTTAGTTAATACAAGCGTTTGGAGGCACTGCGTGGTGCACTCGCCAGCGCAGCTAGAGTGCCGATTTGAACTATAGAAGTTACTGCAAAACACCCTAAAAACACGTAATTCGCTTAGGAAACGCCTTTTCAAGTGATTTGGAGACATGTTTTGAAAAAGAGTTTTTACATCATATTTGATCGTTTCACGGTCTGAAACGATGATTTTGTATGTACACTTTGGAAACATATTCCACCTGTAGTTTCGATGGCACTTGGTTATTTATGCTAAAATAAGACAAATTACACTGATTTTTAGTGAATACAAGGTTTTGGAGGCACTCCGTGTTGCACTCGCCAGCGCAGCTAGAGTGCCGATTTGAACTATAGAAGTTATTGCATAACACCCTAAAAACACGTAATTTGCTTAGAAAACGCGTTTTCAAGTGATTTGGAGACATGTTCAGAGAAACAGTTTTTATATCAGATTTGAACGTTTCACCGTCTGAAACGACGATTTTGTATGTAAACTTTAGAAACATATTCAACCTGTAGTTTCGATGGCACTTGGTTATTTAGGCTACAATATGACAAAATACACTGATTTTTAGTGAATATAAGCTTTTGGAGGCACTCCGAGTTGCACTCGCCAGCGCAGCTAGAGTGCCGATTTGAAGTATAGAAGTTACTGCAAAACACTCTAAAAACACGTAATTCGCTTAGAAAACGCGTTTTCAAGTGATTTGGAGACATGTTTTGAGAAACAGTTTTACATCATATTTGAGCGTTTTACGGTCTGAAACGACGATTTTGTACGTACACTTTGGAAACATATTCCACCTGTAGTTTCGATGGCACTTGGTTATTTAGGGTACAATATGACAAAATACACAGATTTTTAGTGAATAAAAGCTTTTGGAGGCACTCCGTGGTGCACTCGCCAGCGCAGCTAGAATGCCGATTTGAACTATAGAAGTTACTGCAAAACACTCTAAAAACACGTAATTTGCTTAGAAAACGCGTTTTCAAGTGATTTGGAGACATGTTCAGAGAAACAGTTTTTACATCATATTTGAGCGTTTTACGGTCTGAAACGACGATTTTGTATGAAGACTTTAGAAACATATTCAACCTATAGTTTCGATGGCACTTGGTTATTTAGGGTACAATATGACAAAATACACTGATTTTAAGTGAATACAAGCTTTTAGAGGCACTCCGTGGAGTACTCGCCAGCGCAGCTAGAGTGCCGTTTTGAACTATAGAAGTTATTGCAAAACACCCTAAAAACACGTAATTCGCTTAGGAAACGCGTTTTCAAGTGATTTGGAGACATGTTTTGAGGAACAGTTTTTACATCATTTTTGAGCGTTTCACGGTCTGAAACGACGATTTTGTATGTACACTTTGGAAACATATTCCGCCTGTAGTTTCGATGGCACTTGGTTATTTAGGCTACAATAAGACAAAATACACTGATTTTTAGTGAATACAAGCTTTTGGAGGCACTCCGTGGTGCACCCGCCAGCACAGCTAGAGTGCCGATTTGAACTATAGAAGTTACTGCAAAACACCCTAAAAACACGTAATTCGCTTAGAAAACGCGTTTTCAAGTGATTTGGAGACATGTTCAGAGAAAAAGTTTTTACATCATATTTGAGCTTTTCACGGTCTGAACCGACGATTTTGTATCTACACTTTGGAAACATATTCTACCAGTAGTTTCGATGGCACTCGGTTATTTAGGCTACAATATGACAAAATACACTGATTTTTAGTGAATACAAGGTATTGGAGGCTCTCCGTGCTGCACTCGCCAGCGCAGATAGAGTGCCAATTTGAACTATAGAAGTTACTGCAAAACACCCCAAAAACACGTAATTCGCTTAGGAAACGCGTTTTCAAGTGATTTGGAGACATGTTTTGAAAACAGTTTTTACATCTGATTTGAACGTTTCACGGTCTGAAACGACGATTTTGTATGTAGATTTTAGAAACATATTCAACCTGTAGTTTCGATGGCACTTGGTTATTTAGGGTACAATATGACAAAATACACAGATTTTTAGCGAATAAAAGCTTTTAGAGGCACTCCGTGGTGCACTCGCCAGCGCAGCTAGAATGCCGATTTGAACTATAGAAGTTACTGCAAAACACTCTAAAAACACGTAGTTCGCTTAGGAAACGCGTTTTCAAGTGATTTGGAGACATGTTTTGAGAAACAGTTTTTACAACATATTTGAGCTTTTCACGGTCTGAAACGACGATTTTGTATGTACACTCTGGAAACATATTCCACCTGTAGTTTCGATGGCACTTGGTTATTTAGGCTACAATAAGACAAAATACACTGATTTTTAGTTAATACAAGCTTTTGGAGGCACTCCGTGGTGCACTCGCCAGCGCAGCTAGAGTGCCGATTTGAACTATAGAAGTTACTGCAAAACACTCTAAAAACACGTAGTTTGCTTAGAAAACGCGTTTTCAAGTGATTTGGAGACATGTTTTGAAAAACAGTGTTTACATCAGATTTGAACGATTCACGGTCTGAAACGACGAATTTGTATGTAGACTTTAGAATCATATTCAACCTGTAGTTTCGATGGCACTTGGTTATTTAGGGTACAATATGACAAAATACACTGCTTTCAGTGAATACAAGCTTTTGGAGGCACTCCGTGGTGCACTCGCCAGCGCAGCTAGAGTGCCGATTTGAACTATAGAAGTTACTGCAAAACACCCTAAAAACACGTAATTCGCTTAGAAAACGCGTTTTCAAGAGATTTGGAGACATGTTCAGAGAAAAAGTTTTTACATCATATTTGAGCGCTTCACGGTCTGAACCGACGATTTTGTATCTACACTTTGGAAACATATTCTACCTGTAGTTTCGATGGCACTTGTTTATTTAGGCTACAATATGACAAAATACACTGATTTTTAGTGAATACAAGCTTTTGGAGGCACTTCGTGGTGCACTCGCCAGCGCAGCTAGAGTGCCGATTTGAACTATAGAAGTTACTGCAAAACACCCTAAAAACACATAATTCGTTTAGAAAACGCGTTTTCAAGTGATTTGAAGACATGTTTTGAAATACAGTTTTTACATCATATTTGAGCGTTTCACGGTCTGAAACGACGATTTTGTATGTACACATTGGAAACATATTCCACCTGCAGTTTCGCTGGCACTTGGTTATTTAGGCTACAATAAGACAAAATACACTGATTTTTAGTGAATACAAGCTTTTGGAGGCACACCGTGGTGCACTCGCCAGCGCAGCCAGAGTGCCGATTTGAACTATAGAAGTTACTGAAAAACACCCTAAAAACACGTAATTCGCTTAGAAAACGCGTTTTCAAGTGATTTGGAGACATGTTTTGAAAAACAGTTTTTACATCATTTTTGAGCGTTTCACGGTCTGAAACGACGATTTTGTGTGTACAATTTGGAAACATATTCCACCTAAAGTTTCGATGGCACTTGGTTATTTAGGCTACAATAAGACAAAATACACTGATTTTTAGTGAATACAAGCTTTTGGAGGCACTCCGTGGTGCACTCGCCAGCGCAGCTAGAGTGCCGATTTGATCTATAGAAGTTACTGCAAAACAACCTAAAAACACGAAATTCGCTTAGAAAGCGCGTTTTCAAGTGATCTGGAGACATGTTTGAGAAACAGTTTTTACATCATATTTGAGCGTTTCACGGTCTGAAACGACGATTTTGTATGTAGACTTTAGAAACATATTCAACCTGTAGTTTCGATGGCACTTGGTTATTTAGGCTACAATAAGACAAAATACACTGATTTTTAGTTAATAGAAGCTTTTGGAGGCACTCTGTGGTGCACTCGCCAGCGCAGCTAGAGTGCCGATTTGAACTATAGAAGTTACTGCAAAACACCCTAAAAACACATAATTCGCTTAGAAAACGCGTTTTCAAGTGATTTGGAGACATGTTTTGAAAAACAGTTTTTACATCATATTTGAGCGTTTCACGGTCTGAAACGACGATTTTGTATGTAGACTTTAGAAACATATTCAACCTGTAGTTTCGTTGGTACTTGGTTATTTAGGCAACAATATGACAAAATACACTGATTTTTAGTGAATACAAGGTTTTGGAGGCACTCCGTGATGCACTTGCCAGCGCAGCTAGAGTGCCGATTTGAACTATAGAAGTTACTGCAAAACACCCTAAAAACACGCTTAGGATTTCTAGACATGTTTTGAAAAACAGTTTTTCCATCATATTTGATCGTTTCACGGTCTGAAACGATGATTTTGTATGTACACTTTGGAAACATATTCCACCTGTAGTTTCGATGGCACTTGGTTATTTAGGCTACAATATGACAAAATACACTGATTTTTAGTGAATAAAAGCTTTTGGAGGCACTCCGTGGTGAACTCGCCAGCGCAGCTAGAATGCCGATTTGAATTATAGAAGTTACTGCAAAACACTCTAAAAACACGTAATTTGCTTAGAAAACGCGTTTTCAAGTGATTTGGAGCCATGTTCAGAGAAACAGTTTTTACATCATATTTGAGCGTTTCACGGTCTGAAACGACGATTTTGTATTTACACTTTGGACACATATTCTACCTTTAGTTTCGATAACACTTGGTTATTTAGGCTACAATATGACAAAATACACTGATTTTTAGTGAATATAAGCTTTTGGAGGCACTCCGAGGTGCACTCGCCAGCGCAGCTAGAGTGCCGATTTGAACTATAGAAGTTACTGCAAAACACTCTAAAAACACGTAATTCGCCTAGAAAACGCTTTTTCAAGTGATTTGGAGACATGTTTTGAAAAACAGTTTTTACAACAGATTTGAACGTTTCACGGTCTGAAACGACGATTTTTTATGTACACTTTGGATACATATTCTACCTGTAGTTTCGATGGCACTTGGTTATTTTGGCTACAACAAGAAAAAATACACAGATTTTTAGTGAATACAAGCTTTTGGAGGCACTCCGTGGTGCACTCGCCAGCGCAGCTAGAGTACCGATTTGAACTATAGAAGTTACTGCAAAACACTCTAAAAACACGTAATTTGCTTAGAAAACGCCTTTTCAAGTGATTTGGAGACATGTTTTCAAAAACAGTTATTACATCATATTTGCACGTTTCACGGTCTGAAAAGACGATTTTGTATGTACACATTGGAAACATATTCCACCTGTAGTTTCGATGGCACTTGGTTATTTAGGCTACAATAAGACAAAATACACTGATTTTTAGTGAATACAAGCTTTTGGAGGCACTCCGTGGTGTACTCGACAGCGCAGCTAGAGTGCCGTTTTGAACTATAGAAGTTATTGCAAAACACCCTAAAAACACGTAATTCGCTTAGGAAACGCGTTTTCAAGTGATTTGTAGACATGTTTTGAGAAACAGTTTTTGCATCATTTTTGAGCGTCTCACGGTCTGAAACGACGATTTTGTATGTACACTTTGGAAGCATATTCCACCTGCAGTTTCGATGGCACTTGGTTATTTAGGCTACAATAAGACAAAATACACTGATTTTTAGTGAATAAAAGCTTTTGGAGGCACTCCGTTGTGCACTCGCCAGCGCAGCTAGAGTGCCGATTTGAACAATAGAAGTTACTGCAAAACACCCTAAAAACACGTAATTCGCTTAGAAAAAGTTTTTACATCAAATTTGAGCTTTTCACGGTCTGAACCGACGATTTTGTATCTACACTTTGGAAACATATTCTACCTGTAGTTTCGATGGAACTTGGTTATTTAGGCTACAATATGACAAAATACACTGATTTTTAGTGAATACAAGGTATTGGAGGCACTCCGTAGTGTACTCGCCAGCGCAGTTAGAGTGCCGATTTGAACTATAGAAGTTACTGCAAAACACTCTAAAAACACGTAGTTCGCTTAGAAAACGCGTTTTCAAGTGATTTGGAGACATGTTTTGAAAAACAGTGTTTACATCAGATTTGAACGTTTCACGGTCTGAAACGACGAATTTGTATGTAGACTTTAGAAACATATTCAACCTGTAGTTTCGATGGCACTTGGTTATTTAGGGTACAATATGACAAAATACACTGATTTTTAGTGAATACAAGCTTTTGGAGGCACTCCGTGATGCACTCGCCAGCGCAGTTAGAGTGCCGATTTGAACTATAGAAGTTACTGCAAAACACCCTAAAAACACGTAATTCGCTTAAACAACGCGTTTTCAAGAGATTTGGAGACATGTTCAGAGAAAAAGTTTTTACATCATATTTGAGCGTTTCACGGTCTGAACCGACGATTTTGTATCTACACTTTGGAAACATATTCTACCTGTAGTTTTGATGGCACTTGGTTATTTAGACTACAATATGACAAAATACACTGATCTTTAGTGAATACAAGGATTTGGAGGCACTCCGTGGTGCACTCGCCAGCTCAGCTAGAGTGACGGTTTGAACTATAAAAGTTACTGCAAAACACACTGTGGATACATATTCTACCTGTAGTTTCGATGGCTCTTGGTTATTTAGGCTACAATATGACAAAATACACAGATTTTTAGTGAATAAAAGCTTTTGGAGGCATTCGGTGGTGCACTCGCCAGCGCAGCTAGAGTGCCGATTTGAACTATAGAAGTAACTGCAAAACACTCTAAAAACACGTAGTTCGCTTAGAAAACGCGTTTTCAAGTGATTTGGAGACATGTTCATAGAAACAGTTTTTACATCATATTTGAGCGTTTCACGGTCTGAAACGACGAAATTGTATTTACATTTTGGAAACATATTCTACCTGTAGTTTCGATGGCACTTGGTTATTTAGGCTACAATATGACAAAATACACTGATTTTTAGTGAATACAAGGTATTGGAGGCACTCCGTGGTGCACTCGCCATCGCAGCTAGAGTGACGATTTGAACTATAGAAGTTACTGCAAAACACCCTAAAAACACGTAATTCGCAAGTGATTTGGAGACATGTGTTGAAAAACAGTTTTTACATCAGATTTGAACGTTTCACGGTCTGAAACGACGATTTTGTATGAAGACTTTAGAAACATATTCAACCTGTAGTTTCGATGGCACTTGGTTATTTAGGGTACAATATGACGAAATACACAGATTTTTAGTGAATAAAAGCTTTTGGAGGCACGTCTGAAACGACGATTTTGTGTGTACACTTTGGAAACATATTCCACCTAAAGTTTCGATGGCACTTGGTTATTTAGGCTACAATAAGACAAAATACACTGATTTTTAGTGAATATAAGCTTTTGGAGGCACTCCGTGGTGCACTCGCCAGCGCAGCTAGAGTGCCGATTTGAACTATAGAAGTTACTGCAAAACACCCTAAAAACACATAATTCGCTTAGAAAACGCGTTTTCAAGTGATTTGGAGACATGTTTTGAAAAACAGTTTTTACATCATATTTGAGCGTTTCACGGTCTGAAACGACGATTTTGTATGTACACATTGGAAACATATTCTACCTGTAGTTTCGATGGCACTTGGTTATTTAGCCTACAATAAGACAAAATACACAGATTTTTAGTGAATACAAGCTTTTGGAGGCACTCCGTGGTGCACTCACCAGTGCAGCTAGAGTGCCGATTTGAACTATAGAAGTTACTGCAAAACACCCTAAAAACACATAATTCGCTTAGAAAACGCGTTTTCAAGTGATTTGGAGACATGTTTTGAAAAACAGTTTTGCATCATATTTGAGCGTTTCACGGTCTGAAACGACGATTTTGTATGTAGACTTTAGAAACATATTCAACCTGTAGTTTCGATGGCACTTGGTTATTTAGGGTACAATAAGACAAAATACACAGATTTTTAGTGAATACAAGCTTTTGGAGGCACTCCGTCGTGCACTCGCCAGCGCAGCTAGAATGCCGATTTGATCTATAGAAGTTACTGCAAAACGACCTAAAAACACGTAATTCGCTTAGAAAACGCGTTTTCAAGTGATTTGGAGACATGTTCAGAGAAACAGTTATTACATCATATTTGAGCGTTTCACGGTCTGAAACGACGATTTTGCATGTACACTTTGGAAACATATGCTACCTGTAGTTTCGATGGCACTTGGTAATTTAGGCTACAATAAGACAAAATACACAGATTTTTAGTGAATACAAGCTTTTGGAGGCACTCCGTGGTGCACTCGCCAGCGCAGCTAGAGTGCCGATTTGAACTATAGAAGTTACTGCAAAACACCCTAAAAACACATAATTCGCTTAGTAAACGCGTTTTCAAGTAATTTAGAGACATGTTTGGAAAAACAGTTTTTACATCATATTTGAGCGTTTCACGGTCTGAAACGACGATTTTGTATGTACACATTGGAAACATATTCCACCTGTAGTTTCGATGGCACCTGGTTATTTAGGCTACAATAAGACAAAATACACTGATTTTTAGTGAGTAGAAGCTTTTGGAGGCACTCCGTGGTGCACTCGCCAGCGCAGCTAGAGTGCCGATTTGAACTATAGAAGTTACTGCAAAACACCCTAAAAACAGGTAATTCGCTTAGAAAACGCGTTTTCAAGTGATTTGGAGACATGTTAAGTGAAACAGATTTTACATCATATTTGAGCGTTTCACGGTCTGAAACGACGATTTTGTATCTACACTTTGGAAACATATTCTACCTGTAGTTTCGATGGCACTTGGTTATTTAGCTACAATATGACAAAAGTTAAGGTTCCTGTCCCTGTTTTCGATTTTATTATTCACAATTAAATTTCTCAATGTGTAATTACAATAAAAGGCTGGTGTTACATTTAAAGATCTAAAATTAAAATTTTTGTTGTGGTTTGTTTCCATTGTTTTTGTAAATTTGGTTTAAAATGGATTTTTTATTTTTTCTATAAATTAATTTATCAATCATATTTGCATCATAGCCATTAGCAACTGCTACTTGTTTCAAAGTTTCTACTTCTAAATCATAATTTTCTTTAGTCATAGGGACGTTTAATAATCTATGAACATAACTGTTAAATGCTGCCATTTTTATATTAGTATGGTGATTTGATTCAGCTGGAATTACTGTATCTGTATATGTGGGTTTTCTAAAAAATTTGAAATCTAATTTCGTTCCCTTCCTTGTAATTGTGATATCTAAAAAGTTTATTTGTCTGTTTTCCTCTTTTTCTATTGTGAATTTGATAGCACTATCAATGCTATTGAGAAAATTTAAAAATATATCCAGTTGTCTATCGGAACCTGTATATAAACATATAACATCGTCAACAAATCTGTACCAGAAGAATATCTTTTTTACTGACTCGTTTTTGGAATTGAATAAAATGTTTTCAAAGTGATCCATGAATATTTCAGACAATATTCAGGTCTAATCGGATTGCCAGGTTTGTGCAGCTTGGGTAATCCGTACAACACCGGGGCACTGGGATTCATCGTAGTTAACTGTTGTTTAGTTTTACTGTCTATAGCAATGTTAATGTCTTTTAAGCACTTTTTAATATTTTGCTGGTATTTTTGAGTAGGGTCTTTCGGTAATTTAATAATGTTATGGTTTTCTAAGAAGTTTTGCACTTTGTCTGTATAGTCACATTTGTTAAGTATAGTTATAGAGTTTCCTTTATCACATTTTGTCACTATTAAATTATCTGTTTTTAATTTATGTTTTATGCAATTGATTAATTTCATAGAGCATCTACGTTTGTTGTTTTTGGCTTTGCGTATGCCTGTTTGTAAACTTTTCTTTAAACCTAGTGGTTCATTATTATTGATTCTTGTGGCTATTTCGATGTCTGCGACCAGATTAACGATGCCTTTATCACTTGGGATGATGTCAGGAGCAAATGATAAGCCTTGGTGGAGTAGATGGTGTTCTTGGTCGGTGAATGTAGTACTTGTAAGATTAATTACACGAGGGTAAAACTTGTGTCCTTTGTAGTGAATGTGTTTTTTAGGATTTTCGGTGTTGTAGCCATCTTTAAGTTTTTTTAATTTTCTCATTTGTGTTAGGTATTGTTTATGTCCTAAATATTTCACTTCACTACGAATATCACAATCGATTAAATTGAATAATATGGGATTCATAAAATGTCCGAGCTTGGAATGTATCATATACAGATGTAAATTTAAATTATCTCGTTTATGATATAACACTTTCATTTCTTGATTTAACCATTGTTGTTTAGCGGTTTTTATTGCGTCTTTAGCTGGTTTTGTATTGTTATTACATTTAATTTTTATATAATTTGGAAAGATTTTAAGCTTCTTGCACTGTTTATTGAATCATAAGTGATTATTGGTGTACGTATGTAATATGTGGTGCACTCGCCAGTGCAACTAGAGTGCCGATTTTAACTATAGAAGTTACTGCAAAACACCCTAAAAACACGTAATTCGCTCAGAAAACGCGTTTTCAAGTGATTTGGAGACATGTTTGAGAAACAGTTTTTACATCATATTTGAGCGTTTCACGGTCTGAAACGACGATTTTGTATGTAGACTTTAGAAACATATTCAACCTGTAGTTTCGATGGCACTTGGTTATTTAGGCTACAATAAGACAAAATACAAAGATTTTTAGTTAATACAAGCTTTTAGAGGCACTGCGTGGTGCACTCGCCAGCGCAGCTAGAGTGCCGATTTGAACTATAGAAGTTACTGCAAAACACTCTAAAAACACGTAATTCGCTTAGAAAACGCGTTTTCAAATGATTTGGAGACATGTTTTGAAAAACAGTTTTTACATCACATTTAAACGTTTCACGGTCTGAAACGACGATTTTGTATGTAGACTTTAGAAACATATTCAACCTGTAGTTTCGTTGGCACTTGGTTATTTAGGCAACAATATGGCAAAATACACTGATTTTTAGTGAATACAAGGTTTTGGAGGCACTCCGTGATGCACTCGCCAGCGCAGCTAGAGTG
Source organism: Harpalus rubripes (assembly GCA_963082715.1). Lineage (NCBI taxonomy): Eukaryota > Metazoa > Arthropoda > Insecta > Coleoptera > Carabidae > Harpalus > Harpalus rubripes. Next base: position 38,121,703 of record OY720452.1, on the reverse strand, counting down.
CCGATTTGAACTATAGAAGTTACTGCAAAACACCCTAAAAACACGTAATTCGCTTAGGAAACGCGTTTTCAAGTGATTTGGAGACATGTTTTGAAAAACAGTTTTTACATCATATTTGAGCGTTTCACGGTCTGAACTGGCGATTTTGTATCTACACTTTGGAAACATATTCTACCTGTAGTTTCGATAGCACTTGGTTATTTAGGCTACAATATGACAAAATACACTGATTTTTAGTGAATACAAGGTATTAGAGGCACTCCGTGGTGCACTCGCCAGCGCAGCTAGAGTGCCGATTTGAACTATAGAAGTTACTGCAAAACACCCTAAAAACACGAAATTCGCTTAGGAAACGCGTTTTCAAATGATTTGGACACATGTTTTGAAAAACAGTTTTTACATCAGATTTGAACGTTTCACCGTCTGAAACGACGATTTTGTATGTAGACTTTAGAAACATATTCAACCTGTAGTTTCGATGGCACTTGGTTAATTAGGGTACAATATGACAAAATACACAGATTTTTAGGGTATACAAGCTTTTGGAGGCACTCCAAGGTGCACACGCCAGCGGAGCTAGAATGCCGATTTGAACTATAGAAGTTACTGCAAAACACCCTAAAAACACGTAATTCGCTTAGAAAACGCGTTTTCAAGTGATTTGGAGACATGTTTTGAAAAACAGTTTTTACATCATATTTGAGCGTTTCACGGTCTGAAACGACGATTTTGTATGTAGACTTTAGAAACATATTCAACCTGTAGTACCGATGGCACTTGGTTATTTAGGCTACAATATGACAAAATACACTGATTTTTAGTGAATACAAGCTTTTGGAGGCACTCCGTGGTGCACTCGCCAGCGCAGCTACAATGCCGATTTGAACTGTAGAAGTTACTGCAAAACACCCTAAAAGAACGTAATTCGCTTAGGAAACGCGTTTTCAAGTAATTTGGAGACATGTTTTGAGAAACAGTTTTACATCATATTTGAGCGTTTTATGGTCTGAAACGACGATTTTGTATGTACACTTTGGAAACATATTCCACCTGTAGTTTCGATGGCACTTGGTTATTTAGGGTACAATATGACAAAATACACTGATTTTTAGTGAATACATGGTTTTGGAGGCACTCCGTGGTGCACTCGCCAGCGCAGCTAGAGTGCCGATTTGAACTATAGAAGTTACTGCAAAACATTCTAAAAACACGTAATTCGCTTAGAAAACGCGTTTTCAAGTGATTTGGAGACATGTTTTGAAAAACAGTTTTTAAATCAGATTTGAACGTTTCACGGTCTGAAACCACGATTTGGTATGTAGACTTTAGAAACATATTCAACCTGTAGTATCGATAGCACTTGGTTAATTAGGCTACAACATGACAAAATACACTGATTTTTAGTGAATACAAGGTGTTGGAGACACTCCGTGGTGCACTCGCCAGCGCAGCTAGAGTGCCGATTTGAACTATAGAAGTTACTGCAAAACACCCTAAAAACACGTAATTCGCTTAAGAAACGCGTTTTCAAGTAATTTGGAGGCATGTTTTGAAAAAAGTTTTTACATCATATTTGAACGTTTCACGGTCTGAAACGACGATTTTGTATGTACACTTTGGATACATATTCTACCTGTAGTTTCCATGGCACTTGGTTATTTAGGCTACAATATGACAAAATACACTGATTTTTCGTGAATACATGGTAATGGAGGCACTCCGTGGTGAACTCGCCAGCGCAGCTAGAGAGCCGATTTGAACTATAGAAGTTACTGAAAAACACCCTAAAAACACGTAATTCGCTTAGGAATCGAGTTTTCAAGTGATTTGGAGACATGTTTTGAAAAACAGTTTTTACATCAGATTTGAACGTTTCACGGTCTGAAACGACGATTTTGTATATAGACTTTAGAAACATATTCAACCTGTAGTTTCGATCGCACTTGGTTATTTAGTGTACAATAAGACAAAATACACAGATTTTTAGTGAATACAAGCTTTTGGAGGCACTGCGCGGTGCAGTCGCCATCGCAGCTAGAGTGCCGATTTGAACTATAGAAGTTACTGCAAAACACTCTAAAAACACGTAATTCGCTTAGAAAACGCGTTTTCAAGTGATTTGGAAACATGTTATGAGAAACAGTTTTTACATCATATTTGAGCGTCGCACGGTCTGATACGACGATTTTGTATGTACACTTTGGAAACATATTCCACCTGTAGTTTCGATGGCAATTGGTTACTTAGGCTACGATAAGACAAATTACACTGATTTTTAGTTAATACAAGCTTTTGTAGGCACTGCGTGGTGCACTCACCAGTGCAGCTAGAGTGCCGATTTGAACTATAGAAGTTACAGCAAAACACTCTAAAAACACGTAGTTCGCTTAGAAAACGCGTTTTCAAGTGATTTGGAGACATGTTTTGAAAAATAGTTTTTACATCAGATTTGAACGTTTCACGGTCTGAAACGACGATTTTGTATATACACTTTAGACACATATTCAACCTGTAGTTTCGATGGCACTTGGTTATTTAGGCTACAATAAGACAAAATACACAGATATTTAGTGAATACAAGCTTTTGGAGGCACTCCGTGGTGCACTCGCCAGCGCAGCTAGGATGCCGATTTAAACTATATAAGTTACTGCAAAACATCCTAAAAACACGTAATTCGCTTAGAAAACGCGTTTTCAAGTGATTTGGAGACATGTTCAGAGAAACAGTTTTTACATCATATTTGAGCGTTTCACGGTCTGAAACGACGATTTTGTATGTACACTTTGGAAACATATTCTACCTGTAGTTTCGATGGCACTTGGTTATTTAGGATACAATAAGACAAAATACACTGATTTTTAGTGAATACAAGCTTTTGGAGGCACTCCGTGGTGCACTCGCCAGCGCAGCTAGAGTGCTGATTTGAACTGTAGAAGTTATTGCAAAACACCCTAAAAACACGTAATTCGCTTAGGAAACACGTTTTCAAGTGATTTGGAGACATGTTTTGAGAAACAGTTTTTACATCATTTTTGAGCGTTTCACGGTCTGAAACGACGATTTTATATGTACACTTTGGAAACATATTCTACCTGTAGTTTCGATGGCACTTGGTTATTTAGGCTACAATATGACAAAATACACTGAGCTTTAGTGAATACAAGGTATTGGAGGCACTCCGTGGTGCACTCGCCAGCGCAGCTAGAGTGCCGATTTGAACTATAGAAGTTACTGCAAAACACTCTAAAAACACGCAATTCGCATAGAAAACTCGTTTTCAAGTGATTTGGAGACATGTTTTGAAAATCAGTTTTTACATCATATTTGAGCGTTTCACCGTCTGAAACGACGATTTTGTATGTAGACTTTAGAAACATATTCAACCTGTAGTTTTGATGGCACTTGGTTATTTAGGCTACAATATGACAAAATACACTGATTTTTAGTGAATACAAGGTGTTGGAGACACTCCGTGGTGCACTAGAGTGCCGATTTTAACTATAGAAGTTACTGCAAAACACCCTAAAAACACGTAATTCGCTTAGAAAACGCGTTTTCAAGTGATTTGGAGACATGTTCTGAGAAAAAGTTTTACATCATATTTGAGCGTTTCACGGTCTGAAACGACGATTTTGTATGTACACTTTGGATACATATTCTACCTGTAGTTTCGATGGCACTTGGTTAATTAGGTTACAATATGACAAAATACACTGATTTTTAGTGAATACAAGGTTTTGGAGGCACTCCGTGTTGCACTTGCCAGCGCAGCTAGAGTGCCGATTTGAACTATAGAAGTTACTGCAAAACACTCTAAAAACACGTAATTCGCTTAGAAAACGCGTTTTCAAGTGATTTGGAGACATGTTTTGAAAAACAGTGTTTACATCAGATTTGAACGTTTCACGGTCTGAAACCACGATTTTGTATGCAGACTTTAGAAACATATTCAACCTGTAGTACCGATGGCACTTGGTTATTTAGGCTACAATATGACAAAATACACTGATTTTTAGTGAATACAAGCTTTTGGAGGCACTCCGTGGTGCACTCGCCAGCGCAGCTAGAGTGCCGATTTGAACTATAGAAGTTACTGCAAAACACCCTAAAAACACGTAATTCGCTTAGAAAACGCGTTTTTAAGTGATTTGGAGACATGTTCTGAGGAAAAGTTTTACATCATATTTGAGCGTTTCACGGTCTGAAACGACGATTTTATATGTACACTTTGGAAACATATTCTACCTGTAGTTTCGATGGTACTTGGTTATTTAGGCTACAATATGACAAAATACACTGATTTTTAGTGAATACAAGGTATTGGAGGCACTCCGTGGTGCACTCGCCAGCGCAGCTAGAGTGCCGACTTGAACAATAGAAGTTATTGCAAAACACTCTAAAAACACGCAATTCGCATAGAAAACGCGTTTTCAAGTGATTTGGAGACATGTTTTGAAAATCAGTTTTTACATCATATTTGAGCGTTTCACCGTCTGTAACGACGATTTTGTATGTAGACTTTAGAAACATATTCAACCTGTAGTTTCGATGGCACTTGGTTATTTAGGCTACAACATGACAAAATACACTGATTTTTAGTGAATACAAGGTGTTGGAGACACTCCGTGGTGCACTCGCCAGCGCAGATAAGAGTGCCGATTTGAACTATAGAAGTTACTGCAAAACACCCTAAAAACACGTAATTCGCTTAGAAAACGCGTTTTTAAGTGATTTGGAGACATGTTCTGAGGAAAAGTTTTACATCATATTTGAGCGTTTCACGGTCTGAAACGACGATTTTGTATGTACACTTTGGATACATATTCTACCTGTAGTTTCGATGGCACTTGGCTAATTAGGCTACAATATGACAAAATACACTGATTTTTAGTGAATACAAGGTTTTGGAGGCGCTCCGTGGTGCACTCGCCAGCGCAGCTAGAGAGCCGATTTGAACTATGGAAGTTACTGCAAAATACCCTTAAAACACGTAATTCGCTTAGGAAACGCGTTTTCAAGTGATTCAGAGACATGTTTTGAGAAACAGTTTTTACATGATATTTGAGCGTTTCACGGTCTGAAACGACGATTTTGTATGTACACTTTGGAAACATATTCCACCTGTAGTTTCGATGGCACTTGGTTATTTAGGCTACAATAAGACAAAATATACTGATTTTTAGTGAGTACAAGGTATTGGAGGCACACCGTGGTGCACTCGCCAACGCAGCTAGTGTGCCGATTTGAACTATAGAAGTTACTGCAAAACACTCTAAAAACTCGTAATTCGCTTAGAAAACGCGTTTTCAAGTGATTTGGAAACATGTTTTGAAAAACAGTTTTTACATCAGATTTGAACGTTTCACGGTCTGAAACGACGATTTTGTATGTAGACTTTAGAAACATATTCAACCTGTAGTTTCGATGGCACTTGGTTATTTAGGGTACAATAAGACCAAATACACAGATTTTTAGTTAATACAAGTTTTTGGAGCCACTCCGTGGTGCACTCGCCAGCGCAGCTAGAATGCCGATTTAAACTATAGAAGTTACTGCAAAACACCCTAAAAACACGTAATTCGCTTAGAAAACGCGTTTTCAAGTGATTTGGAGACATGTTCAGAGAAACAGTTCTTACATCATATTTGAGCGTTTCACGGTCTGAAACGAAGATTTTGTATGTACACTTTGAAAACATATTCTACCTATAGTTTCGTTGGCACTTGGTTATTTAGGCTACAATATGACAAAATACACAGATTTTTAGTAAATACAAGCTTTTGGAGGCACTCCGTGGTGCACTCGCCAGCGCAGCTACAGTGCCGATTTGAACAATAGAAGTTACTGCAAAACACTCTAAAAACACGTAATTCGCTTAGAAAACGCATTTTCAAATAATTTGGAGACATGTTTTGAAAAACCGTTTTTACATAATATTTGAACGTTTCACGGTCTGAAACGACGATTTTGTATGTAGACTTTAGAAACATATTCAACCTGTAGTTTCGATGGCACTTGGTTATTTATGCTACAATATGACAAAATACAATGATTTTTAGTGAATACAAGCTTTTGGAGGCACTCCGTGGTGCACTCGCCAGCGCAGCTAGAGTGCCGATTTGAACTATAGAAGTTACTGCAAAACACTTTAAAAACAAGTAATTTGCTTAGAAAACGCGTTTTCAAGTGATTTGGAGACATGTTTTGAAAAACAGTTTTAACATCAGATTTGAACGTTTCACGGTCTGAAACGACGATTTTGTATGTACATTTTGGATACATATACAACCTGTTGTTTCGATGGCACTTGGTTATTTAGGCTACAATAAGACAAAATACACAGATCTTTAGTTAATACAAGCTTTTGGAGGCACTCGGTGGTACACTCGCCAGCGCAGCTTAAGTGCCGATTTGAACAATAGAAGTTACTGCAAAACACTCTATAAACACGTAGTTCGCTTAGAAAACGCGTTTTCAAGTGATTTGGAGACATGTTTTGAAAAACAGTTTTTACATCAGATTTGAACGTTTCACGGTCTGAAACGACGATTTTGTATGTAGACTTTAGAAACATATTCAACTTGTAGTTTCGATGGCACTTGGTTACTTAGGGTACAATAAGACAAAATACACAGATTTTTAGTGAATACAAGCTTTTGGAGGCACTCCGTGGTGCACTCGCCAGCGCAGCTAGAATGCAGATTTGAACTATAGAAGTTACTGCAAAACACCCTAAAAACACATAATTTGCTTAGAAAACGCGTTTTCAAGTGATTTGGAGACATGTTTTGAAAAACAGTTTTTACATCAGATTTAAACGTTTCACGGTCTGGACCGACGATTTTGTATGTAGACTTTAGAAATATATTCAACCTGTAGTTTCGATGGCATTTGGTTATTTAGGGTACAATAAGAAAAAATACACAGATTTTTAGTGAATACAAGCTTTTGGAGGCACTCCGTGGTGCACTCGCCCGCGCAGCTAGAATGCCGATTTGAACTATAGAAGTTACTGCAAAACAACCGAAAAACACGTAATTCGCTTAGAAAACGCGTTTTCAAGTGATTTGGAGACATGTTTTAAGAAATAGTTTTTACATCAGATTTGAACGTTTCACGGTCTGATACGACGATTTTGTATGTACACTTTGGAAACATATTCTACCTGTAGTTTTGATGGCACATGGTTATTTTGGGTACAATAAGACAAAATACACAGATTTTTAGTGAATACAAGGTGTTGGAGGCACTCCGTGATGCACTCGCCAGCGCAGCTAGAGTGCCGATTTGAACTATAGAAGTAACTGCAAAACACTCTAAAAACACGTAATTCGCTTAGAAAACGCGTTTTCAAGTAATTTGGAGACATGTTTTGAAAAACAGTTTTTACATCATATTTGAACGTTTCACGGTCTGAAACGACGATTTTGTATGTACATTTTGGATACATATTCTACCTGTAGTTTCGATGGCACTTGGTTATTTAGGCTAGAATATGACAAAATACACTGATTTTTAGTGAATACAAGGTATTGGAGGCACTCCTTGGTGCACTAGCCAGCGCAGCTAGAGTGCCAATTTGAACTATAGAAGTTACTGCAAAACACTCTAAAAACACGCAATTCGCTTAGAAAACGCGTTTTCAAGTGATTTGGAGACATGTTTTGAAAAATAGTTTTTACATCAGATTTGAACGTTTCACGGTCTGAAACCACGATTTTGTATGTAGACTTTGGAAACATATTCAACCTGTAGTTTCGATGACACTTGGTTATTTAGGCTACAATAAGACAAAATACACAGATTTTTAGTGAATACAAGCTTTTGGAGGCACTCCGTGGTGCACTCGCAAGCGCAGCTAGAGTGCCGATTTGAACTATAGAAGTTACTGCAAAACACCCTAAATACACGTAATTCGCTTAAAAAACGCGTTTTCAAGTGATTTGGACACATGTTTTGAGAAATAGTTTTTACATCAGATTTGAACGTTTCACGGTCTGATACGACGATTTTGAATGTAGACTTTAGAAACACATTCAACCTGTAGTTTCGATGGCACTTGGTTATTTAGGGTACAGTAAGACAAAATACACAGATTTTTAGTGAATACAAGCTTTTGGAGGCACTCCGTGATGCACTCGCCAGCGCAGCTAGAATGCCGATTTGAACTATAGAAGTTACTGCAAAACAACCTAAAAACACGTAATTCGCTTAGAAAACGCGTTTTCAAGTGATATGGAGACATGTTCTGAGAAACAGTTTTTACATCATATTTAAGCGTTTCACGGTCTGAAACGACGATTTTGTACGTACACTTTGGAAACATATTCTACATGTAGTTTCGAAGGCACTTGGTTATTTAAGTTACAATAAGACAATATACACAGAATTTTAGTGAATACAAGCTTTTGGAGGCACTCCGTGGTGCACTCGCCAGCGCATCTAGAGTGCCGGTTTGAACTATAGAAGTTACTGCAAAACACCCTAAAAACACATAATTCGTTTAGAAAACGCGTTTCAAGTGATTTGGATACATGTTTTGAAAAACAGTTTTTACATCATATTTGAGCGTTTCACGGTCTGAAGCGACGATTTTGTATGTAGACTTTAGAAACATATTCCACCTGTAGTTTCGATGGCACTTGGTTATTTAGGCTACAATAAGACAAAATACACAGATTTTTAGTGAATACAAGTTTTGGAGGCACTCCACGGTGCACTCGCCAGCGCAGCTAGAGTGCCGAATTGAACTATAGAAGTTACTGCAAAACACCCTAGAAACACATAATTCGCTTAGAAAACACGTTTTCAAGTGATTTGGAAACATGTTTTGAAAAACAGTTTTTACGTCAGATTTAAACGTTTCACGGTCTGGAACGACGATTTTGTATGTAGACTTTAGAAACATATTCAACCTGTAGCTTCGATGGCACTTGGTTATTTAGGGTACAATAAGACAAAATACACAGATTTTTAGTGAATACAAGCTTTTGGAGGCACTCCACGGTGCACTCGCCAGCGCAGCTAGAATGCCGATTTGAACTATAGAAGTTACTCCAAACAACCTAAAAACACGTAATTCGCTTAGAAAACGCGTTTTTAAGTGATATGGATACATGTTCTGAGAAACAGTTTTTATATCACATTTGAGCGTTTCACGGTCTGAAACGCCGATTTTGTATGTACACTTTGGAAACATATTCTACCTGTAGTTTCGAAGGCACTTGGTTATTTAAGCTACAATAAGACAAAATACACAGAATTTTAGTGAATACAAGCTTTTGGAGGCACTCAGCGCAGCACTCGCCATCGCAGCTAGAGTGCCGATTTGAACTATAGAAGTTACTGCAAAACACCCTAAAAACACGTAATTCGCTTAGGAAACGCGTTTTCAAGTGATTTGGAGACATGTTTTGAGAAACACTTTTTACATCATATTTGAGCGTTTCACGGTCTGAAACGACGATTTTGTATGTACACATTGGAAACATATTCCACCTGTAGTTTCGATGGCACTTGGTTACTTAGGCTACAATAAGACAAATTACACTGATTTTTAGTTAATACAAGCTTTTGAAGAAACTGCGTGGTGCACTCGCCAGCGCAGCTAGAGTGCCGATTTGAACTATAGAAGTAACTGCAAAACACTCTAAAAACACGTAGTTCGCTAAGGAAACGCGTTTTCAAGTGATTTGGAGACATGTTTTGAAAAACAGTTTTTACATCAGATTTGAATGTTTCACGGTCTGAAACGACGATTTTGTATGTAGACTTTAGAAACATATTCAACCTGTAGTTCCGTTGGTACTTGGTTATTTAGGCTACAATAAGCCAAAATACAAAGATTTTTAGTGAATACAAGCCTTTGGAGGCACTCCGTGGAGCAGTCACCAGCGCAGCTAGAGTGCCGATTTGAACTATAGAAGTTACTCCAAAACACCCTAAACACACATAATTCGCTTAGAAAACGCGATTTCAAGTGATTTGGATACATGTTTTGAAAAACAGTTTTTACATCATATTTGAGCGTTTCACGGTCTGAAACAACGATTTTGTATGTACACATTGGAAACATATTCCATCTGTAGTTTCGATGGCACTTGGTTATTTAGGCTACAATAAGACAAAATACACTGATTTTTAGTGAATACAAGCTTTTGGAGGCACTCCGTGGTGCACTCGCCAGCGCAGCTAGAGTGCCGATTTGAACTATAGAAGTTATTGCAAAACACCCTAAAAACACGTAATTCGCCTAGGAAACGCGTTTTCAAGTGATTTGGAGACATGTTTTGAGAAACAGTTTTTACATCATTTTTGAGCGTTTCACGGTCTGAAACGACGATTTTGTATGTAGACTTTAGAAACATATTCAACCTGTAGTTCCGTTGGCACTTGGTTATTTAGGGTACAATAAGCCAAAATACAAAGATTTTTAGTGAATACAAGCCTTTGGAGGCACTCCGTGGTGCACTCGCCAGCGCAGCTAGAATGCCGTTTTGAACTATAGAAGTGTCTGCAAAACAACCTAAAAACACGTAATTCGCTTAGAAAACGCGTTTTCAAGTGATTTACAGACATGTTCAGATAAACAGTTTTTACATCATATTTGAGCGTTTCACGGTCTGAAACGACGATTTTGTATGTACACTTTGGAAACATATTCTACCTGTAGTTTCGATAACACTTGGTTATTTAGGCTACAATAAGACAAAATACACAGATTTTTAGTGAATACAAGCTTTTGGAGGCACTCCGTGGTGCAGTCGCCAGCGCAGCTAGAGTGCCGATTTGAACTATAGAAGTTACTCCAAAACACCCTAAACACACATAATTCGCTTAGAAAACGCGATTTCAAGTGATTTGGATACATGTTTTGAAAAACAGTTTTTACATCATATTTGAGCGTTTCACGGTCTGAAACAACGATTTTGTATGTACACATTGTAAACATATTCCATCTGTAGTTTCGATGGCACTTGGTTATTTAGGCTACAATAAGACAAAATACACTGATTTTTAGTGAATACAAGCTTTTGGAGGCACTCCGTGGTGCACTCGCCAGCGCAGCTAGAGTGCCGATTTGAACTATAGAATTTACTGCAAAACACTCTAAAAACACGTAATTCACTTAGAAAACGCGTATTCAAGTAATTTGGAGACATGTTCAGAGAAACAGTTATTACATCATATTTGAGCGTTTCACGGTCTGAAACGACGATTTTGTATGTACATTTTGGAAACATATTCTACCTGTAGTTTCGATGGCACTTGGTTATTCAGAGTACAATAAGACAAAATACACAGATTTTCAGTGAATACAAGCCTTTGGAGGCACTCCGTGGTGCACTCGCCAGCGCAGCTAGAATGCCGATTTGAACTATAGAAGTTACTGCAAAACAACCTAAAAACACGTAATACGCATAGAAAACGCGTTTTCAAGTGATTTGGAGACATGTTCAGAGAAACAGTTATTACATCATATTTGAGCGTTTCACGGTCTGAAACGACGATTTTGTATGTATATTTTGGAAACATATTCTACCTGTAGTTTCGATGGCACTTGGTTATTTAGGCTACAATAAGACAAAACACACAGGTTTTTAGGAAATACAAGCTTTTGGGGGCACTCCGTGGTGCACTCGCCAACGCAGCTAGAGTGCCAATTTGAACTATAGAAGTTACTGCAAAACACCCTAAAAACACGTAATTCGCCTAGGAAACGCGTTTTCAAGTGATTTGGAGACATGTTTTGAGAAACAGTTTTTACATCATTTTTGAGCGTTTCACGGTCTGAAACGACGATTTTGTATGTACACTTTGGAAACATATTCTACCTGTAGTTTTGATGGCACATGGTTATTTTGGCTACAATAAGACAAAATATTCTGATTTTTAGTGAATACAAGCTTTTGGAGGCACTCCGTGGTGCACTCGCCAGCGCAGCTAGAGTGCCGATTTGAACTATAGAAGTTACTGCAAAACACTCTAAAAACACGTAATTCACTTAGAAAACGCGTATTCAAGTAATTTGGAGACATGTTCAGAGAAACAGTTATTACATCATATTTGAGCGTTTCACGGTCTGAAACGACGATTTTGTATGTACATTTTGGAAACATATTCTACCTGTAGTTTCGATGGCACTTGGTTATTCAGAGTACAATAAGACAAAATACACAGATTTTCAGTGAATACAAGCCTTTGGAGGCACTCCGTGGTGCACTCGCCAGCGCAGCTAGAATGCCGATTTGAACTATAGAAGTTACTGCAAAACAACCTAAAAACACGTAATACGCATAGAAAACGCGTTTTCAAGTGATTTGGAGACATGTTCAGAGAAACAGTTATTACATCATATTTGAGCGTTTCACGGTCTGAAACGACGATTTTGTATGTACATTTTGGAAACATATTCTACCTGTAGTTTCGATGGCACTTGGTTATTTAGGCTACAATAAGACAAAACACACAGGTTTTTAGGAAATACAAGCTTTTGGGGGCACTCCGTGGTGCACTCGCCAACGCAGCTAGAGTGCCAATTTGAACTATAGAAGTTACTGCAAAACACCCTAAAAACACGTAATTCGCTTAGAAAACGCGTTTTCAAGTGATTTGGAGACATGTTCAGAGAAACAGTTTTTACATCATATTTGAGCGTTTCACTGTCTGAAACGACGATTTTGTATGTACACTTTGGAAACATATTCTACCTGTAGTTTCGATGGCACCTTGTTATTTAGGCTACAATATGACAAAATACACTGATTTTTAGTGAATACAAGCTTTTGGAGGCACTCCGGGGTGCACTGGCCAGCGCAGCTAGAGTGCCGATTTGAACTATAGAAGTTACTGCAAAACACTCTAAAAACACGTAATTTGCTTAGAAAACGCGTTTTCAAGTGATTTGGAGACATGTTTTGAGAAAGAGTTTTTACATCAGATTTGAACATTTCACGGTCTGAAACGACGATTTTGTATGTAGACTTTAGAAACATATTCAACCTGTAGTTTCGATGGCACTTGGTTATTTAGGCTACAATAAGACAAAATACACAGTTTTTAGTGAATACAAGCTTTTGGAGGCACTCCGTGGTGCACTCTCAAGCGCAGCTAGAGTGCCGATTTGAACTATAGAAGTTACTGCAAAACACCCTAAAAACACATAATTCGCTTAGAAAACGCGTTTTCAAGTGATTTGGAGACATGTTTTGAAATACAGTTTTTACATCAGATTTAAACGTTTCACGGTCTGGAACGACGATTTTGTATGTAGACTTTAGAAACATATTCAACCTGTAGTTTTGATGGCACTTGGTTATTTAGGGTACAATAAGACAAAATACACAGATTTTTAGTGAATACAAGCTTTTGGAGGCACTCCGTGGTGCACTCGCCAGCGCAGCTAGAATGCCGATTTGAACTATAGAAGTTACTGCAAAACAACCTAAAAACACGTAATTCACTTAGGAAACGCGTTTTCAAGTGATATGGAGACATGTTCTGAGAAACAGTTTTTACATCATATTTGAGCGTTTAACGGTCTGAAACGACGATTTTGTATGTACACTTTGGAAACATATTCTACCTGTAGTTTCGAAGGCACTTCATTATTTAAGCTACAATAAGACAAAATACACAGAATTTTAGTGAATACAAGCTTTTGGAGGCACTCCGTGGTGCACTCGCCAGCGCAGCTAGAGTGCCGATTTGAACTATAGAAGTTACTGCAAAACACCCTAAAAACACGTAATTCGCTTAGGAAACGCGTTTTCAAGTGATTTGGAGACATGTTTTGAGAAACAGTTTTTACATCATATTTGAGCGTTTCACGGTCTGAAACGACGATTTTGTATGTACACATTGGAAACATATTCCATCTGTAGTTTCGATGGCACTTGGTTACTTAGGCTACAATAAGACAAATTACACTGATTTTTAGTTAATACAAGCTTTTGAAGAAACTGCGTGGTGCACTCGCCAGCGCAGCTAGAGTGCCGATTTGAACAATAGAAGTAACTGCAAAACACTCTAAAAACACTTAGTTCGCTAAGAAAACGCGTTTTCAATTGATTTGGAGACATGTTTTGAAAAACAGTTTTTACATCAGATTTGAACGTTTCACGGTCTGAAACGACGATTTTGTATGTAGACTTTAGAAACATATTCAACCTGTAGTTCCGATGGCACTTGGTTATTTAGGGTACAATACGACAAAATACAAAGATTTTTAGTGAATACAAGCTTTTGGAGGCACTCCGTGGTGCATTCGCCAGCGCAGGTAGAATGCCGTTTTGAACTATAGAAATAACTGCAAAACACTCTAAAAACACGTAGTTCGCTTAGAAAACGCGTTTTCAAGTGATTTGGAGACATGTTTTGAAAAACAGTTTTTACATCAGATTTGAACGTTTCACGGTCTGAAACGACGATTTTGTATTTAGACTTTAGAAAAATATTTAACCTGTAGTTTCGATGGCACTTGGTTATTTAGGGTACAATAAGACAAAATACACAGATTTTTAGTGAATACAAGCTTTTGGAGGCACTCCGTGGTGCACTCGCCAGCGCAGCTAGAGTGCCGATTTGAACTATAGAAGTTACTGCAAAACACCCTAAACACACATAATTCGCTTAGAAAACGCGATTTCAAGTGATTTGGAGACATGTTTTGAGAAAGAGTTTTTACATCAGATTTGAACGTTTCACGGTCTTAAACGACGATTTTGTATGTAGATTTTAGAAACATATTCAACCTGTAGTTTCGATAGCACTTGATTATTTAGACTACAATATGACAAAATACACTGATTTTTAGTGAATACATGGTTTTGGAGGCACTCCGTGGTGCACTCGCCAGCGCAGCTAGAGAGCTGATTTGAACTATAGAAGTTACTGCAAAACACCCTGAAAACACGTAATTCGCTTAGGAAACGAGTTTTCAAGTGATTTGGAGACAAGTTTTGAAAAACAGTTTTTACATCAGATTTGAACGTTTCACGGTCTGAAACGACGATTTTGTATGTAGACTTTAGAAACATATTCAACCTGTAGTTTCGATGGCACTTGGTTATTCAGGGTACAATAAGACAAAATACACAGATTTTCAGTGAATACAAGCTTTTGGAGGCACTCCGTGGTGCACTCGCCAGCGCAGCTAGAATGCCGATTTGAACTATAGAAGTTACTGCAAAACAACCTAAAAACACGTAATACGCTTAGAAAACGCGTTTTCAAGTGATTTGGAGACATGTTCAGAGAAACAGTTTTTACATCATATTTGAGCGTTTCAAGGTCTGAAACGACGATTTTGTATGTACATTTTGGAAACATATTCTACCTGTAGTTTCGATGGCACTTGGTTATTTAGGCTACAATAAGACAAAACACACAGATTTTTAGGGAATACAAGGTTTTGGAGGCACTCCGTGGTGCACTCGCCAGCGCAGCTAGAGTGCCGATTTGAACTATAGAAGTTACTGCAAAACACCCTAAAAACACGTAATTCGCTTAGAAAACGCGTTTTCAAGTGATTTGGAGACATGTTCAGAGAAACAGTTTTTACATCATATTTGAGCGTTTCACTGTCTTAAACGACGATTTTGTATGTACACTTTGAAAACATATTCTACCTGTAGTTTCGATGGCACCTGGTTATTTAGGCTACAATATGACAAAATACACTGATTTTTAGTGAATACAAGCTTTTGGAGGCACTCCTGGTTGCACTGGCCAGCGCAGCTAGAGTGCCGATTTGAACTATAGAAGTTACTGCAAAACACTCTAAAAACACGTAATTCGCTTAGAAAACGCGTTTTCAAGTGATTTGGAGACTTGTTTTGAAAAACAGTTTTTACATCCGATTTAAACGTTTCACGGTCTGAAACGGCGATTTTGTATGTAGACTTTAGAAACATATTCAACCTGTAGTTTCGATGGCACTTGGATATTTAGGGTACAATAAGACAAAATACACAGATTTTTAGTGAATACAAGCTTTTGGAGGCACTCCGTGGTGCAATCGCCAGCGCAGCTAGAGTGCCGATTTGAACTATAGAAGTTACTGCAAAACACCCTAAAAACACGTAATTCGCTTAGGAAACGCGTTTTCAAGTGATTTGGAGACATGTTTTGAGAAAGAGTTTTTACATCAGATTTGAACGTTTCACGGTCTGAAACGATGATTTTGTATGTAGACTTTAGAAACATATTCAACCTGTAGTTTCGATGGCACTTGGTTATTTAGGGTACAATAAGACCAAATACACAGAATTTTAGTTAATACAAGCTTTTGGAGGCACTCCGTGGTTCACTCGCCATCGCAGCTAGAGTGCCGTTTTGAACTATAGAAGTTACTGCAAAACACCCTAAAAACACGTAATTCGCTTAGGAAACGCGATTTCAAATGATTTGGAGACATGTTTTGAAAAACAGTTTTTACATCATTATTGAGCGTTTCACGGTCTGAAACGACGATTTTGTATGTACACTTTAGAAACATATTCCACCTGCAGCTTCGATGGCACTTGGTTATTTAGGCTACAATAAGACAAAATACACAGATTTTTAGTTAATACAAGCTTTTGGAGACACTCCGTGGTGCACTCACCAGCGCAGCTAAAGTGCTGATTTGAACTATAGAAGTTACTGCAAAACACTCTAAAAACATGTAGTTCGCTTAGAAAACGCGTTTTCAAGTGATTTGGAGACATGTTTTAAAAAACAGTTTTTACATCAGATTTGAACGTTTCACGGTCTGAAACTTGTATTTAGACTTTAGAAAAATATTCAACCTGTAGTTTCGATGGCACTTGGTTATTTAGGGTACAATAAGACAAAATACACAGATTTTTAGTGAATACAAGCTTTTGGAGGCACTCCGTGGTGCACTCGCCAGCGCAGCTAGAGTGCCGATTTGAACTAGAGAAGTTACTGCAAAACACCCTAAATACACATAATTCGCTTAGAAAACGCGTTTTCAAGTGATTTGGAGACATGTTTTGAGAAATAGTTTTTACATCAGATTTGAACGTTTCACGGTCTGATACGACGATTTTGTATGTAGACTTTAGAAACATATTCAACCTGTAGTTTTGATGGCACTTGGTTATTTAGGGTACAATAAGACAAAATACACAGATTTTTAGTGAATACAAGCTTTTGGAGGCACTCCGTGGTGCACTCGCCAGCGCAGCTAGAATGCCGATTTGAACCATAGAAGTTACTGCAAAACAACCTAAAAACACGTAGTTCGCTTAGAAAACGCGTTTCCAAGTGATATGGAGACATGTTTTGAGAAACAGTTTTTACATCATATTTGAGCGTTTCACGGTCTGAAACGACGATTTTGTATGTACACTATGGAAACATATTCTACCTGTAGTTTTGATGGCACATGGTTATTTTGGCTACAATAAGACAAAATATTCTGGTTTTTAGTGAATACAAGCTTTTGGAGGCACTCAGTGGTGCACTCGCCAGCGCAGCTAGAGTGCCGATTTGAACTATAGAAGATACTGCAAAACACTCTAAAACACATAATTCGCTTAGAAAACGCGTTTTCAAGTAATTTGGAGACATGTTTTGAAAAACAGTTTTTAATCATATTTGAACGTTTCACGGTCTGAAACGACGATTTTGTATGTAGAATTTAGAAACATATTCAACCTGTAGTTTCGATAGCACTTGGTTATTTAGGCTACAATATGACAAAATACACTGATTTTTAGTGAATACATGGTTTTGGAGGCACTCCGTGGTGCACCCGCCAGCGCAGCTAGAGAGCCGATTTGAACTATAGTAGTTACTGCAAAACACCCTAAAAACACGTAATTCGCTTAGGAAACGAGTTTTCAAGTGATTTGGAGACATGTTTTGAAAAACAGTTTTTGCATCAGAATTGAACGTTTCACGGTCTGAAACGACGATATTTTATGTAGACTTTAGAAACATATTCAACCTGTAGTTTCGATGGCACTTGGTTATTCAGGGTACAATAAGACAAAATACACAGGTTTTTAGTGAATACAAGCTTTTAGAGGCACTCCGTGGTGCACTCGCCAGCGCAGCTAGAATGCCGATTTGAACTATAGAGGTAACTGCAAAACAACCTAAAAACACGTAATACGCTTAGAAAACGCGTTTTCAAGTGATTTGGAGAAATGTTCAGAGAAACAGTTTTTACATCATATTTGAGCGTTTTACGGTCTGAAACGACGATTTTGTATGTACACTTTGGAAACATATTCTATCTGTAGTTTCGATGGCACTTGGTTATTTAGGCTACAATAAGACAAAACACAGATTTTTAGGGAATACAAGCTTTTGGAAGCACTCCGTGGTGCACTCGCCAGCGCAGCTAAAGTGCCGATTTGAACTATAGAAGTTACTTCAAAACATCCTAAAAACACGTAATTCGCTTAGAAAACGCGTTTTCAAGTGATTTGGAGACATGTTCAGAGAAAAAGTTTTTACATCATATTTGAGCGTTTCACGGTCTAAAACAACGATTTTGTATGAACACTTTGGAAACATATTCTACCTGTAGTTTCGATGGCACCTGGTTATTTAGGCTACAATATGACAAAATACACTGATTTTTAGTGAATACAGGCTTTTGGAGGCACTCCGTGGTGCACTCGCCATCACAGCTAGATTGCCGATTTAAACTATAGAAGTTATTGCAAAACACCCTAAAAACACGTAATTCGCTTAGGAAACGCGTTTTCAAGTGATTTGGAGACATGTTTTGGAAAACAGTTTTTACATCAGATTTGAACGTTTCAGGTTCTAAAACGACGATTTTGTATTTAGACTTTAGAAAAATAATCAACCTGTAGTTTCGATGGCACTTGGTTATTTAGGGTACAATAAAACAAAATACACAGATTTTTAGTGACTACAAGCTTTTGGAGGCACTCCGTGGTGCACTCGCCAGCGCAGCTAGAGTGCCGATGTGAACTATAGAAGTTACTGCAAAGCACCTTAAAAACACATAATTCGCTTAGAAAACGCGTTTTCAAGTGATTTGGAGACATGTTTTGAGAAACAGTTTTTACATCATATTTGAGCGTTTCACGGTCTGAAACGACGATTTTGTATGTACACTTTGGAAACATATTCTACCTGTAGTTTCGAAGGCACTTGGTTATTTAAGCTACAATAAGACAAAATACACAGAATTTTAGTGAATACAAGCTTTTGGAAGCACTCAGCGGTGCACTCGCCATGGCAGCTAGAGTGCCGATTTAAACTATAGAAGTTACTGCAAAACACCCTAAAAACACGTAATTCGCTTAGGAAACGCGTTTTCAAGTGATTTGGAGACATGTTTTGAGAAACAGTTTTTACATCATATTTGAGCGTTTCACGGTCTGAAACGACGATTTTGTATGTACACATTGGAAACATATTCCACCTGTAGTTTCGATGGCACTTGCTTACTTAGGCTACAATAAGACAAATTACACTGATTTTTAGTTAATACAAGCTTTTGAAGAAACTGCGTGGTGCACTCGCCAGCGCAGCTAGAGTGTCGAATTGAACTATAGAAGTTACTGCAAAACACTCTAAAAACACGTAGTTCGCTTAGAAAACGTGTTTTTAGTGATTTGGAGACATGTTTTGAAAAACAGTATTTACATCAGATTTGAACGTTTCACGGTCTGAAACGACGATTTTGTATGTAGACTTTAGAAACATATTCAACCTGTAGTTTCGATGGCACTTGGTTATTTAGGGTACAATAAGACAAAATACACAGATTTTTAGTGAATACAACCTTTTGGAGGCACTCTGTGATGCACTCGCCAGCGCAGCTAGAGTGCCGATTTGAACTATAGAAGTTACTGCAAAACACTCTAAAAACACGTAATTCGCTTAGAAAACGCGTTTTCAAGTAATTTGGAGACATGTTTTGAAAAACAGTTTTTAATCATATTTGAACGTTTCACGTTCTGAAACGATGATTTTATATGTAGAATTTAGAAACATATTCAACCTGTTGTTTCGATAGCACTTGGTTATTTAGGCTACAATATGACAAAATACACTGATTTTTAGTGAATACATGGTTTTGGAGGCACTCCGTGGTGCACTCGCCAGCGCAGCTAGAGTGCCGATTTGAATTATAGAAGTTACTGCAAAACACCCTAAAAACTCGTAATTCGCTTAGGAAACGCGTTTTCAAGTGATTTGGAGATATGTTTTAATAACAGTTTTTACATTATATTTGAACGTTTCACGGTCTGAAACGACGGTTTTGTATATAGACTTTATAAACATATTCAACCTGTAGTTTCGATGGCACTTGGTTATTTAGGGTACAATATGACAAAATACACAGATTTTTAGTGAATAC
Organism: Harpalus rubripes; assembly: GCA_963082715.1. NCBI lineage: Eukaryota > Metazoa > Arthropoda > Insecta > Coleoptera > Carabidae > Harpalus > Harpalus rubripes. Next base: position 38,101,346 of record OY720452.1, on the reverse strand, counting down.
AAGCTTTTGGAGGCACTCCGTGGTGCACTCGCCAGCGCAGCTAGAGTGCCGATTTGAACTATAGAAATTACTGCAAAACACCCTAAAAACACATAATTCGCTTAGAAACCGCGTTTTCAAGTGATTTGAAGACATGTTTTGAAAAACAGTTTTTACATCAGATTTGAACGTTTCACGGTCTGAAACGACGATTTTGTATGTAGACTTTAGAAACATATTCAACCTGTAGTTTCGATGGCACTTGGTTATTTAGGGTACAATAAGACAAAATACACAGATTTTTAGTGAATACAAGCTTTTGGAGGCACTCCGTGGTGCACACGTCAGCGCAGCTAGAATGCCGATTTGAACTATAGAAGTTACTGCAAAACACCCTAAAAACACGTATTTCGCTTAGAAAACGCGTTTTCGAGTGATTTGGAGACATGTTCAGAGAAAAAGTTTTTACTTCATATTTGAGCGTTTCACGGTCTGAAACAACGATTTTGCATGTACACTTTGGAAACATATTCTACCTGTAGTTTCGGTGGCACTTGGTTATTTAGGCTACAATATGACAAAATACACTGATTTTTAGTGTATACAAGTTATTGGAGGCACTCCGTGGTGCACTCGCCAGCGCAGCTAGACTGCCGATTTTAATTATAGAAGTTACTGCAAAACACCCTAAAAACTCGTAATTCGCTTAGGAAACGCGTTTTCAAGTGATTTGGAGATATGTTTTAAAAACAGTTTTTACATTATATTTGAACGTTTCACGGTCTGAAACGACGATTTTGTATCTACACTTTGGAAACATATTCAACCTGTAGTTTCGTTGGCACTTGGTTATTTAGGATACAATATGACAAAATACACAGATTTTTAGTGAATACAAGCTTTTGGAGGCACTCCGTGGTGCTCTCGCCTTCGCAGCTAGAGTGCCGATTTGAATTATAGAAGTTACAGCAAAACACCCTAAAAACACGTAATTCGCTTAGGAAACGCGTTTTCAGGTGATTTGGAGACATGTTTTGAGAAACAGTTTTTACATCATATTTGAGCTTTTCACGGTCTGAAACGACGATTTTGTATGTACACCTTTGGAAACATATTCTACCTGTACTTTCGATGGCACTTGGTTATTTAGGCTACAATAAGACAAAATACACAGATTTTTAGTGAATACAAGCTTTTGGAGGCACACCGTGGTGCACTCGCCAGCGCAGATAGAGTGTCGATTTGAACTATAGAAGTTACTGCAAAACACCCTAAAAACACGTAATTCGCTTAGAAAACGCGTTTTCAAATAATTTGGAGATATGTTTTGAAAAACAGTTTTTACATCATATTTGAACGTTTCACGGTCTGAAACGACAATTCACTTTGGATACATATTCTACCTGTAGTTTCGATGGCACTTGGTTATTTAGCCTACAATAAGACAAAATACACTGATTTTTAGTGAATACAAGCTTTTGGAGGCACTCCGTGGTGCACTCGCCAGCGCAGCTAGAGTGCCGATTTGAACTATAGAAATTACTGCAAAACACCCTAAAAACACATAATTCGCTTAGAAACCGCGTTGTCAAGTGATTTGAAGACATGTTTTGAAAAACAGTTTTTACATCAGATTTGAACGTTTCACGGTCTGAAACGACGATTTTGTATGTAGACTTTAGAAATATATTCAACCTGTAGTTTCGATGGCACTTGGTTATTTAGGCTACAATAAGACAAAATACACTGATTTTTAGTGAATACAAGCTTTTGGAGGCACTCCGTGGTGCACACGTCAGCGCAGCTAGAATGCCGATTTGAACTATAGAAGTTACTGCAAAACACCCTAAAAACACGTAATTCGCTTAGGAAACGCGTTTTCAGGTGATTTGGAGACATGTTTTGAGAAACAGTTTTTACATCATATTTGAGCTTTTCACGGTTTGAAACGACGATTTTGTATGCACACTTTTGGAAACATATTCTACCTGTACTTTCGATGGCACTTGGTTATTTAGGCTACAATAAGGCAAAATACACAGATTTTTAGTGAATACAAGCTTTTGGAGGCACTCCGTGGTGCACACGTCAGCGCAGCTAGAATGCCGATTTGAACTATAGAAGTTACTGCAAAACAACCTAAAAACACCTAATTCGCTTAGAAAACGCGTTTTCTAGTGATTTGGAGACATGTTCAGAGAAATAGTTTTTACAACATATTTCAGCATTTCACGGCCTGAAACGACGATTTTGCATGTACACTTTGGAAACAAATTCTACCTGTAGTTTCGATGGCACTTAGTTATTTAGGCTACAATATGACAAAATACACAGATTTTTAGTAAATACAAGCTTTTGGAGGCACTCCGTGGTGCACTCGCCAGCGCAGCTAGAGTGCCGATTTGAACTATAGAAGTTACTGCAAAACACCCTAAAAACACATAATTCGCTTAGAAAACGCGTTTTCAAGTGATTTGGAGACATGTTTTGAAAAACAGTTTTTACATCATATTTGAGCGTTTCACTATCTGAAACGACGATTTTGAATGTACACATTGGAAACACATTCCACCTGTAGTTTCGATGGCACTTGGTTATTTAGGCTACAATATGACAAAATACACTGATTTTTAGTGAATACAAGGTATTGGAGGCAATCCGTGGTGCACTCGCCAGCGCAGCTAGAGTGCCGATTTGAACTATAGATATTACTGCAAAACACTCTAAAAACACGTAATTCGCTTAGAAAACGCGTTTTCAAGTGATTTGGAGACATGTTTCGAAAAACAGTTTTTACATCATATTTGAGCGTTTCACAGTCTGAAACGACGATTTTGTATGTACACTTTGGAAACATATTCTACCTGTAGTATCGATGGCACTTGATTATTTAGGCTACAATAAGACAAAATACACAGATTTTTAGTGAATACAAGCTTTTGGAGGCACTCCGTGGTGCACTCGCCAGCGCAGCTAGAGTGCCGATTTGAACTATAGAAGTTACTGCAAAACACCCTAAAAACACATAATTCGATTAGAAAACGCGTTTTCAAGTGATTTGGAGACATGTTTTGAAAAACAGTTGTTACATCATATTTGAGCGTTTCACGGTCTGAAACGACGATTTTGTATGTACACATTGGAAACATATTCCACCTGTGGTTTCGATGGCACTTGGTTATTTAGGCTACAATAAGACAAAATACACAGATTTTTAGTGAATACAAGCTTTTGGAGGCACTCCGTGGTGCACTCGCCAGCGCAGCTAGAATGCTGATTTGAACTAGAGAAGTTACTGCAAAAGAACCTAAAAACACGTAATTCGCTTAGAAAACGCGATTTCAAGTGATTTGGAGACATGTTAAGTGAAACAGTTTTTACATCATATTTGAGCGTTTCACGGTCTGAAACGACGATTTTGTATCTACACTTTGGAAACATAATCTACCTGTAGTTTCGATGGCACTTGGTTATTTAGGCTAAAATATGTCAAAATACACTGATTTTTAGTGAATACAAGGTATTGGAGGCACTCCGTGGTGCACTCGCCAGCGCAGCTAGAGTGCCGATTTGTAATATAGAAGTTACTGCAAAACACTCTAAAAACGCGTTTTCAAGTGATTTGGAGACATGTTTAGAAAAACAGTTTTTACATCATATTTGAGCGTGTCACGGTCTGAAACGACGATTTTGTATGTACACATTGGAAACATATTCCACCTGTAGTTTCGATGGCACTGGGTTATTTAGGCTACAATAAGACAAAATACACTGATTTTTAGTGAATACAAGCTTTTGGAGGCACTCCGTGGTGTACTCGCCAGCAAAGCTAGAGTGCCGATTTGAACTATAGAAGTTACTGCAAAACAACCTAAAAACAAGTAATTCGCTTAGAAAACGCGTTTTCAAGTAATTTGGAGACATGTTTTGAAAAACAGTTTTTACATCATATTTGAACGTTTCACGGTCTGAAACGACAATTTTGTATGTACAGTTTGGATACATATTCTACCTGTAGTTTCAATGGCACTTCGTTATTTAGGCTACAATATGACAAAATACACTGATTTTTAGTGAATACAAGGTTTTGGAGGCACTCCGTGGTGCACTCGCCAGCGCAGCTAGAGTGCCGATTTTAACTATAAAAGTTACTGCAAAACAACCTAAAAACACGTAATTTGCTTAGAAAACGCGTTTTCAAGTGCTTTGGAGACATGTTAAGAGAAACAGTTTTTACATCATATTTGAGCGTTTCACGGTCTGAAACGACGATTTTGTATGTACACTTTGGAAACATATTCTACCTGTAGTTTCGATGGCACTTGGTTATTTAGCCTACAATAAGACAAAATACACAGATTTTTAGAGAATACAAGCTTTTGGAGGCACTCCGTGGTGCACTCGCCAGCGCAGCTAGAGTGCCGATTTGAACTACAGAAGTTACAGCAAAACACCCTAAAAACACATAAATCGCTTAGAAAACGCGTTTTCAAGTGATTTGGAGACATGTTTAGAAAAACAGTTTTTACATCATATTTGAGCGTGTCACGGTCTGAAACGACGATTTTGTATGTACACATTGGAAACATATTCCACCTGTAGTTTCGATGGCACTTGGTTATTTAGGCTACAATAAGACAAAATACACTGATTTTTAGTGAATACAATCTTTTGGAGGCACTCCGTGGTGCACTCGCCAGCAAAGCTAGAGTGCTGATTTTAACTATAGAAGTTACTGCAAAACACCCTAAATACACGTAATTCGCTTAGAAAACGCGTTTTCAAGTGATTTGGAGACATGTTTTGAAAAACAGTTTTTACATCATATTTGAGCGTTTCACGGTCTGAACCGACGATTTTGTATCTACACTTTGGAAACATATTCTACCTGTAGTTTCGATGGTACTTGGTTATTTATATGACAAAATAAACTGATTTTTAGTGAATACATGGTATTGGAGGCACTCCGTGGTGCACTCGCCAGCGCAGCTAGAGTGCCGATTTGAACTATAGAAGTTACTGCAAAACACTCTAAAAACACGTAATTCGCTTAGAAAACGCGTTTTCAAGTAATTTGGAGACATGTTTTGAAAAACAGTTTTTACATCATATTTGAACGTTTCACGGTCTGAAACGACGATTTTGTATGTACACTTTGGATACATATTCTACCTGTAGTATCGATGGCGCTTGGTTATTTAGGCTACAATATGACAAAATACACAGATTTTTATTGAATACAAGGTTTTGGAGGCACTCCGTGGTGCACTCGCCAGCTCAGCTAGCGTGCCGATTTGAACTATAGAAGTTACTGCAAAACACCTTAAAAACACGTAATTCGCTTAGGAAACGCGTTTTCAAATGATTTGGAGACATGTTTTGAAAAACAGTTTTTACATCAGATTTGAACGTTTCACGGTCTGAAACGACGATTTTGTATGTAGACTTTAGAAACATATTCAACCTGTAGTTTCGATGGCACTTGCTTAATTAGGGTACAATATGACAAAATACACAGATTTTTAGTGAATACAAGCTTTTGGAGGCACTCCGAGGTGCACTCGCCAGCGCAGCTAGAATGCCGATTTGAACTATAGAAGTTACTGCAAAACACCCTAAAAACACGTAATTCGCTTAGAAAACGCGTTTTCAAGTGATTTGGAGACATGATTTGAAAAAAAGTTTTTACATCATATATGAGCGTTTCACGGTCTGAACGACGAACTTGTATGTACACTTTGGAAAAATATTCTACCTGTAGTTTCGATGGCACTTGGTTATTTAGGCTACAATAAGACACAATACACAGATTTTTAGTGAATACAAGCTTTTGGAGGCACTCCGTGGTGCACTCGCCAGCGCAGCTAGAGTGCCGATTTGAACTATAGAAATTACTGCAAAACACCCTAAAAACACATAATTCGCTTAGAAACCGCGTTTTCAAGTGATTTGAAGATATGTTTTAATAACAGTTTTTACATTATATTTGAACGTTTCACGGTCTGAAACGACGGTTTTGTATATAGACTTTATAAACATATTCAACCTGTAGTTTCGATGGCACTTGCTTATTTAGGGTACAATATGACAAAATACACAGATTTTTAGTGAATACAAGCTTTTGGAGGCACTCCGTGGTGCACTCGCCAGCGCAGCTAGAGTGCCGATTTGAACTATAGAAATTACTGCAAAACACCCTAAAAACACATAATTCGCTTAGAAACCGCGTTTTCAAGTGATTTGAAGACATGTTTTGAAAAACAGTTTTTACATCAGATTTGAACGTTTCACGGTCTGAAACGACGATTTTGTATGTAGACTTTAGAAATATATTCAACCTGTAGTTTCGATGGCACTTGGTTATTTAGGGTACAATAAGAAAAAATACACAGATTTTTAGTGAATACAAGCTTTTGGAGGCACTCCGTGGTGCACACGTCAGCGCAGCTAGAATGCCGATTTGAACTATAGAAGTTACTGCAAAAGACCCTAAAAACACGTATTTTGCTTAGAAAACGCGTTTTCGAGTGATTTGGAGACATGTTCAGAGAAAAAGTTTTTACTTCATATTTGAGCGTTTCACGGTCTGAAACGACGATTTTGTATGTACACTTTGGAAACATATTCTACCTGTAGTTTCGATGGCACTTGGTTACTTAGGCAACATTAAGACAAAATACACAGATTTTTAGTGAATACAAGCTTTTGGAGGCACTCCGTGGTGCACTCGCCAGCGCAGCTGGAGTGCCGATTTGAACTATAGAAGTTACTGCAAAACACCCCAAAAACACGTAATTCGCTTAGGAAACGCGTTTTCAAGTGATTTGGAGACATGTTTTGAGAAACAGTTTTTACATCACATTTGAGCGTTTCACGACCTGAAACGACGATTTTGTATGTACACATTGGAAAAATATTCCACCTGTAGTTTCGATGCCACTTGGTTATTTAGGCTACAATAAGACAAAATAAACTGATTTTTAGTGAATACAAGCTTTTGGAGGCACTCCGTGGAGCACTCGCCAGCGCAGCTAGAGTGCCGATTTGAACTATAGAAGTTATTGCAAAACACCCTAAAAACACGTATTTCGCTTAGAAAACGCGTTTTCGAGTGATTTGGAGACACGTTCAGAGAAAAAGTTTTTACTTCATATTTGAGCGTTTCACGGTCTGAAACGACGATTTTGTATCTACACTTTGGAAACATATTCTACCTGTAGTTTCGATGGCACTTGGTTATTTAGGCTACAATATGACAAAATACACTGATTTTTAGTGAATACAAGGTATTGGAGGCACTCCGTGGTGCACTCGCCAGCGCAGCTAGAGTGCCGATTTGAATTATAGAAGTTACTGCAAAACACCCTAAAAACTCGTAATTCGCTTAGGAAACGCGTTTTCAAGTGATTTGGAGATATGTTTTAATAACAGTTTTTACATTATATTTGAACGTTTCACGGTCTGAAACGACGGTTTTGTATATAGACTTTATAAACATATTCAACCTGTAGTTTCGATGGCACTTGGTTATTTAGGGTACAATATGACAAAATACACAGATTTTTAGTGAATACAAGCTTTTGGAGGCACTCCGTGGTGCACTCGCCAGCGCAGCTAGAGTGCCGATTTGAACTATAGAAGTTACTGCAAAACACTCTAAAAACACGTAATTCGCTTAGAAAACGCGTTTTCAAGTAATTTGGAGACATGTTTTGAAAAACAGTTTTTACATCATATTTGAACGTTTCACGGTCTGAAACGACGATTTTGTATGTACACTTTGGATACATAATCTACCTGTAGTATCGATGGCGCTTGGTTATTTAGGCTACAATATGACAAAATACACAGATTTTTATTGAATACAAGGTTTTGGAGGCACTCCGTGGTGCACTCGCCAGCTCAGCTAGCGTGCCGATTTGAACTATAGAAGTTACTGCAAAACACCTTAAAAACACGTAATTCGCTTAGGAAACGCGTTTTCAAATGATTTGGAGACATGTTTTGAAAAACAGTTTTTACATCAGATTTGAACGTTTCACGGTCTGAAACGACGATTTTGTATGTAGACTTTAGAAACATATTCAACCTGTAGTTTCGATGGCACTTGCTTAATTAGGGTACAATATGACAAAATACACAGATTTTTAGTGAATACAAGCTTTTGGAGGCACTCCGTGGTGCACTCGCCAGCGCAGCTAGAGTGCCGATTTGAACTATAGAAGTTACTGCAAAACACCCGAAAAACACGTAGTTCGCTTAGAAAACGCGTTTTCAATTGATTTGGAGACATGTTTTGAAAAACAGTTTTTACATCATTTTTGAGCGTTTCACAGTCTGAAACGACGATTTTGTATGTACACTTTGGAAAAATATTCTACCTGTAGTTTCGATGGCACTTGGTTATTTAGGCTACAATAAGACACAATACACACATTTTTAGTGAATACAAGCTTTTGGAGGCACTCCGTGGTGCACTCGCCAGCGCAGCTAGAGTGCCGATTTGAACTATAGAAGTTACTGCAAAACACCCGAAAAACACGTAGTTCGCTTAGAAAACGCGTTTTCAATTGATTTGGAGACATGTTTTGAAAAACAGTTTTTACATCATTTTTGAGCGTTTCACAGTCTGAAACGACGATTTTGTATGTACACTTTGGAAACATATTCCACCTGTAGTTTCGAAGGCACTTAGTTATTTAGGCTACAATAAGACAAAATACACTGATTATTAGTGAATACAAGGTAATGGAGGCACTCCGTGGTGCACTCGCCAGCGCAGCTAGAGTGCCGATTTGAACTATAGAAGTTACTGCAAAACACCCTAAAAACACGTAATTCGCTTAGAAAACGCGTTTTCTAGTGATTTAGAGACATGTTCAGAGAAACAGTTTTTACATCATATTTGAGCGTTTCACGGTCTGAAACGACGATTTTGTAAGTACACTTTGGAAACATATTCTTCCTGTAGTTTCGATGGCACATGGATATTTAGGCTACAATAAGACAAAATACACAGATTTTTAGTGAATACAAGCTTTTGGAGGCACTCCGTGGTGCACTCGCCAGCGCAGCTAGAGTGCCGATTTGAACTATAGAAGTTACTGCAAAACACCCTAAAAACACGTAATTCGCTTAGAAAACGCGTATTCAAGTGATTTGGAGACATGTTTTGAAAAACAGTTTTTACATCATATTTGAGCGTTTCACGATCTGAAACGACGATTTTGTATGTACACTTTGGTTACATATTCCACCTGTAGTTTCGAAGGCACTTAGTTATTTAGGCTACAATAAGACAAAATACACTGATTATTAGTGAATACAAGGTAATGGAGGCATTTCGTGGTGCACTCGCCAGCGCAGCTAGAGTGCCGATTTGAACTATAGAAGTTACTGCAAAACACCCTAAAAACACGTAATTCGCTTAGAAAACGCGTATTCAAGTGATTTGGAGACATGTTTTGAAAAACAATTTTTACATCATATTTGAGCGTTTCACGGTCTGAAACGACGATTTTGTATGTACACTTTGGAAACATATTCCACCTGAAGTTTCGATGGAACTTTGTTATTTAGGCTACAATAAGACAAAATACACTGATTTTTAGTGAATATAAGCTTTTGGAGGCACTCCGTGGTGCACTCGCAAGCGCAGCTAGAGTGCCGAGTTGAACTATAGAAGTTACTGCAAAACAACCTAAAAACACATAATTCGCTTAGAAAACGCGTTTTCAAGAGATTTGGAGACATGTTCAGACAAACAATTTTTACATCATATTTGAGCGTTTCACGGTCTGAAACGACGATTTTGTATGTACACTTTGAAAACATATTCTACCTGTAGTTTCGATGGCACTTGGTTACTTAGGCAACATTAAGACAAAATACACAGATTTTTAGTGAATACAAGCTTTTGGAGGCACTCCGTGGTGCACTCGCCAGCGCAGCTGGAGTGCCGATTTGAACTATAGAAGTTACTGCAAAACACCATAAAAACACGTAATTCGCTTAGGAAACGCGTTTTCAAGTGATTTGGAGACATGTTTTGAGAAACAGTTTTTACATCACATTTGATCGTTTCACGGTCTGAAACGACGATTTTGTATGTACACATTGGAAACATTCCACCTGTAGTTTCGATGCCACTTGGTTATTTAGGCTACAATAAGACAAAATAAACTGATTTTTAGTGAATACAAGCTTTTGGAGGCACTCCGTGGAGCACTCGCCAGCGCAGCTAGAGTGCCGATTTGAACTATAGAAGTTATTGCAAAACACCCTAAAAACACACGTAATTCGCTTAGAAAACGCGGTTTCAAGTGATTTGGAGACGTGTTTTGAGAAACAGTTTTTACATAATTTTTGAGCATTTCACGGTCTGAAACGACGATTTTGTATGTACACTTTGGAAAAATATTCCACCTGTAGTTTCGATGGAACTTGGTTATTTAGGCTACAATAAGACAAAATACACTGATTTTTAGTGAATACAAGCTTTTGGAGGCATTCCGTGGTGCACTCGCCAGCGCAGCTAGAGTGCCGATTTGAACTATAGAAGTTACTGCAAAACACCCTAAAAACACGTATATCGCTTAGAAAACGCGTTTTCGAGTGATTTGGAGACATGTTCAGAGAGAAAGTTTTTACTTCATATTTGAGCGTTTCACGGTCTGAAACGACGATTTTGTATGTACACTTTGGAAACATATTCTACCTGTAGTTTCGATGGCACTTGGTTATTTAGGCTACAATATGACAAAATACACTGATTTTTAGTGAATACAAGGTATTGGAGGCACTCCGTGGTGCACTCGCCAGCGCAGCTAGAGTGCCGATTTGAATTATAGAAGTTACTGCAAAACACCCTAAAAACTCGTAATTCGCTTAGGAAACGCGTTTTCAAGTGATTTGGAGATATGTTTTAATAACAGTTTTTACATTATATTTGAACGTTTCACGGTCTGAAACGACGGTTTTGTATATAGACTTTATAAACATATTCAACCTGTAGTTTCGATGGCACTTGCTTATTTAGGGTACAATATGACAAAATACACAGATTTTTAGTGAATACAAGCTTTTGGAGGCACTCCGTGGTGCACTCGCCAGCGCAGCTAGAGTGCCGATTTGAACTATAGAAATTACTGCAAAACACCCTAAAAACACATAATTCGCTTAGAAACCGCGTTTTCAAGTGATTTGAAGACATGTTTTGAAAAACAGTTTTTACATCAGATTTGAACGTTTCACGGTCTGAAACGACGATTTTGTATGTAGACTTTAGAAATATATTCAACCTGTAGTTTCGATGGCACTTGGTTATTTAGGGTACAATAAGAAAAAATACACAGATTTTTAGTGAATACAAGCTTTTGGAGGCACTCCGTGGTGCACACGTCAGCGCAGCTAGAATGCCGATTTGAACTATAGAAGTTACTGCAAAAGACCCTAAAAACACGTATTTTGCTTAGAAAACGCGTTTTCGAGTGATTTGGAGACATGTTCAGAGAAAAAGTTTTTACTTCATATTTGAGCGTTTCACGGTCTGAAACGACGATTTTGTATGTACACTTTGGAAACATATTCTACCTGTAGTTTCGATGGCACTTGGTTACTTAGGCAACATTAAGACAAAATACACAGATTTTTAGTGAATACAAGCTTTTGGAGGCACTCCGTGGTGCACTCGCCAGCGCAGCTGGAGTGCCGATTTGAACTATAGAAGTTACTGCAAAACACCCCAAAAACACGTAATTCGCTTAGGAAACGCGTTTTCAAGTGATTTGGAGACATGTTTTGAGAAACAGTTTTTACATCACATTTGAGCGTTTCACGACCTGAAACGACGATTTTGTATGTACACATTGGAAAAATATTCCACCTGTAGTTTCGATGCCACTTGGTTATTTAGGCTACAATAAGACAAAATAAACTGATTTTTAGTGAATACAAGCTTTTGGAGGCACTCCGTGGAGCACTCGCCAGCGCAGCTAGAGTGCCGATTTGAACTATAGAAGTTATTGCAAAACACCCTAAAAACACGTATTTCGCTTAGAAAACGCGTTTTCGAGTGATTTGGAGACACGTTCAGAGAAAAAGTTTTTACTTCATATTTGAGCGTTTCACGGTCTGAAACGACGATTTTGTATCTACACTTTGGAAACATATTCTACCTGTAGTTTCGATGGCACTTGGTTATTTAGGCTACAATATGACAAAATACACTGATTTTTAGTGAATACAAGGTATTGGAGGCACTCCGTGGTGCACTCGCCAGCGCAGCTAGAGTGCCGATTTGAATTATAGAAGTTACTGCAAAACACCCTAAAAACTCGTAATTCGCTTAGGAAACGCGTTTTCAAGTGATTTGGAGATATGTTTTAATAACAGTTTTTACATTATATTTGAACGTTTCACGGTCTGAAACGACGGTTTTGTATATAGACTTTATAAACATATTCAACCTGTAGTTTCGATGGCACTTGGTTATTTAGGGTACAATATGACAAAATACACAGATTTTTAGTGAATACAAGCTTTTGGAGGCACTCCGTGGTGCACTCGCCAGCGCAGCTAGAGTGCCGATTTGAACTATAGAAATTACTGCAAAACACCCTAAAAACACATAATTCGCTTAGAAACCGCGTTTTCAAGTGATTTGAAGACATGTTTTGAAAAACAGTTTTTACATCAGATTTGAACGTTTCACGGTCTGAAACGACGATTTTGTATGTAGACTTTAGAAATATATTCAACCTGTAGTTTCGATGGCACTTGGTTATTTAGGGTACAATAAGACAAAGTACACAGATTTTTAGTGAATACAAGCTTTTGGAGGCACTCCGTGGTGCACACGTCAGCGCAGCTAGAATGCCGATTTGAACTATATGTAAGAGCCATATCAAAGGAGTCCAGGAGTCCGTTGTCAAGCAACAGAAGGGGACAATTGAGATATAGAAAAATATAATACTACATGTCAAATGTAATAACTTGTAAAAATAAAATATAATTGAGTATAGTACTTTCATTTAATAAAAGAACGTTAAATAAACGCTCACCGCTCGACACACCCCCCTACAGTATCTCAGAAGTGGGATAGTTAGCAATTATATTTGATACGTGATAGTTATTTTAGGAATTGGCGGATTTGATTTGTGTTTGTCCGACGTACCGAGTCAAAACGATCTCATCCCTGTGTCCATATCCTCCCTTAATCATACACATCCATTGTTCGACGTACTGAAGAATCGGAGAAAAAGTTAAGGAGATGTCTCACAAACAATTTTAGAAGCTGAAGATGGAACGGAACGTGGTGGAGAAGCTGTTGAACAGCCAAGCATAGGACAGATGATGTCTCATCTTAAAACAATGTTAGGCATGTTACAAGCTAGAGACCACGAGTTACAAATTTTAAGGCAAAGGGAAAATACACGAACTCAGACTGACGTAAGTGTACCGTACTCAGAAATTTCATTACAAATACCTATATTTGGTGGTAGAAAAGAGTCAGACGATATAGAAACCTGGATAAAACGTGTTAACGATATTCAAAGTATTTATTCGTTAACTGATGAGGTCATTAAATTATTAGCTACGAATAAATTAGTATCTAATGCCAAACAGTGGTATCATTCTAATCCAGAGACATGTAAAATGGACTGGTATGAAATTAAAATTGAATTGAAAGATATGTTTCAGAGATATGAAGATACCGCAACTATAATGGATAAAATTAGGGCACGAAAGTGGAGACGAGGAGAGAGATTTGAAGATTATTATTATGACAAAGTTAGAATTGCGCAACGGGCTAAACTTTCAGAGGCAGAAATAATGTCACACGTTATTAAGGGCATAGATAATTTTGCGCTTCGTACACAAATGGTTTGTGCACAACATAAATCGTTAAAAAGTCTGTTTCAGAGTATGAAAATGGTTGCCGCTGAACTCAATATCGATAGAGTGAAAGATCCACCGAGTAAAGTACCAGAAAGATTTGCCAAGACACAAGAACCAAATGAGAAGTTTTCAGGATCAGGAACCAGTGCTTCTCGGAATCAGACATATTCAACAATGTCACCAGTCAGATGTTTTAAATGCAACCAGGTGGGTCATATATCACGAAATTGCACCACAACCACAACAGAATGGAAACCAAATGGTAGATCTGTGCCAAATAAGATAAGTATTCAGAATACAAATTTTGTAAGTTCGGACTCAAAGTTCATTAAACGGATACAAATTTATAACCAGAATTTAACTGCTTTAATTGATACTGGTAGTAAGATGAATTTAATTAAAGATTGTTTTGTAACTAACATGATAACTGAGAAATGTAACACTGTTCTAGTAGGATTAAACAACAGTAAAGTACACTGTGACAAAATAGCTAGATTCACTGTTAACATAGACTACTATGATTACGAAATAGACGCGGCCGTTGTTCCAAAAGATTCAATCTGTAATGATGTTATACTTGGGCAGAAATTTCTCGATTCGGTAGAGTGGCATGTTCACAAAGATGGTATTACGTTTTCGGAACCGATAGAAGCAGAGATTTCGTACGAAAAGGTCATGATGCAAATTCAAACGGAAATTCGCGACCCTGAATACAATATTAATCCTGAAGTAGATTTTAAAATAAAGCAAGCATTTTCTAATTTAGTTTCTAACTACAATATGTTACGAATTAGTTGTCCCTGTCAAGTTGACGATGAGGATTTACAAATGAAAATAAATTTAAAAACAGACAAGCCCATTTGCACTCCACCGCGGAGAGTATCGTACCATGAACGCGAAGTTATAAACAAAATTGTAGATGATTTGTTGAAAAAGAGTGTAATCCGACCTAGTAATTCCGAATATGCTAGTCCGGTAGTGCTTGTTAAAAAAAATATAATACTACATGTCAAATGTAATAACTTGTAAAAATAAAATATAATTGAGTATAGTACTTTCATTTAATAAAAGAACGTTAAATAAACGCTCACCGCTCGACACCCCCCCCCCTACATATAGAAGTTACTGCAAAACACCCTAAAAACACGTATTTCGCTTAGAAAACGCGTTTTCGAGTGATTTGGAGACATGTTCAGAGAAAAAGTTTTTACTTCATATTTGAGCGTTACACGGTCTGAAACGACGATTTTGCATGTACACTTTGGAAACATATTCTACCTGTAGTTTCGATGGCACTTGGTTATTTAGGCTACAATATGACAAAATACACTGATTTTTAGTGTATACAAGTTATTGGAGGCACTCCGTGGTGCACTCGCCAGCGCAGCTAGAGTGCCGATTTGAATTATAGAAGTTACTGCAAAACACCCTAAAAACTCGTAATTCGCTTAGGAAACGCGTTTTCAAGTGATTTGGAGATATGTTTTAAAAACAGTTTTTACATTATATTTGAACGTTTCACGGTCTGAAACGACGATTTTGTATCTACACTTTGGAAACATATTCAACCTGTAGTTTCGATGGCACTTGGTTATTTAGGATACAATATGACAAAATACACAGATTTTTAGTGAATACAAGCTTTTGGAGGCACTCCGTGGTGCTGTCGCCTTCGCAGCTAGAGTGCCGATTTAAATTATAGAAGTTACAGCAAAACACCCTAAAAACACGTTAGGAAACGCGTTTTTAGGTGATTTGGAGACATGTTTTGAGAAACAGTTTTTACATCATATTTGAGCTTTTCACGGTCTGAAACGACGATTTTGTATGTACACTTTTGGAAACATATTCTACCTGTACTTTCGATGGCACTTGGTTATTTAGGCTACAATAAGACAAAATACACAGATTTTTAGTGAATACAAGGTGTTGGAGGCACTCCGTGGTGCACTCGCCAGCGCAGCTAGAGTGCCGATTTGTACTATAGAAGTTACTGCAAAACACCCTAAATACACGTAATTTGCTTAGAAAACGCGTTTTCAAATAATTTGGAGATATGTTTTGAAAAACAGTTTTTACATCATATTTGAACGTTTCACGGTCTGAAACGACAATTTTGTATGTACACTTTGGATACATATTCTACCTGTAGTTTCGATGGCACTTGGTTATTTAGCCTACAATAAGACAAAATACACTGATTTTTAGTGAATACAAGCTTTTGGAGGCACTCCGTGGTGCACTCGCCAGCGCAGCTAGAGTGCCGATTTGAACTATAAAAATTACTGCAAAACACCCTAAAAACACATAATTCGCTTAGAAACCGCGTTTTCAAGTGATTTGAAGACATGTTTTGAAAAACAGTTTTTACATCAGATTTGAACGTTTCACGGTCTGAAACGACGATTTTGTATGTAGACTTTAGAAATATATTCAACCTGTAGTTTCGATGGCACTTGGTTATTTAGGCTACAATAAGACAAAATACACTGATTTTTAGTGAATACAAGCTTTTGGAGGCACTCCGTGGTGCACACGTCAGCGCAGCTAGAATGCCGATTTGAACTATAGAAGTTACTGCAAAACACCCTAAAAACACGTAATTCGCTTAGGAAACGCGTTTTCAGGTGATTTGGAGACATGTTTTGAGAAACAGTTTTTACATCATATTTGAGCTTTTCACGGTCTGAAACGACGATTTTGTATGTACACTTTTGGAAACATATTCTACCTGTACTTTCAATGGCACTTAGTTATTTAGGCTACAATAAGGCAAAATACACAGATTTTTAGTGAATACAAGCTTTTGGAGGCACTCCGTGGTGCACTCGCCAGCGCAGATAGAGTGTCGATTTGAACTATAGAAGTTACTGCAAAACACCTTAAAAACACGTAATTCGCTTAGAAAACGCGTTTTCAAATAATTTGGAGACATGTTTTGAAAAACAGTTTTTACATCATATTTGAACGTTTCACGGTCTGAAACGACAATTTTGTATGTACACTTTGGATACATATTCTACCTGTAGTTTCGATGGCACTTGGTTATTTAGCCTACAATAAGACAAAATACACTGATTTTTAGTGAATACAAGCTTTTGGAGGCACTCCGTGGTGCACTCGCCAGCGCAGCTAGAGTGCCGATTTGAACTATAGAAATTACTGCAAAACACTCTAAAAACACATAATTCGCTTAGAAACCGCGTTTTCAAGTGATTTGAAGACATGTTTTGAAAAACAGTTTTTACATCAGATTTGAACGTTTCACGGTCTGAAACGACGATTTTGTATGTAGACTTTAGAAATATATTCAACCTGTAGTTTCGATGACACTTGGTTATTTAGGGTACAATAAGACAAAATACACAGATTTTTAGTGAATACAAGCTTTTGGTGGCACTCCGTGTTGCACACGTCAGCGCAGCTAGAATGCCGATTTGAACTATAGAAGTTACTGCAAAACAACCTAAAAACACCTAATTCGCTTAGAAAACGCGTTTTCTAGTGATTTGGAGACATGTTCAGAGAAATAGTTTTTACAACATATTTCAGCATTTCACGGCCTGAAACGACGATTTTGCATGTACACTTTGGAAACAAATTCTACCTGTAGTTTCGATGGCACTTAGTTATTTAGGCTACAATATGACAAAATACACTGATTTTTAGTGAATACAAGGTATTGGAGGCACTCCGTGGTGCACTCGCCAGCGCAGCTAGAGTGCCGATTTGAACTATAGATATTACTGCAAAACACTCTAAAAACACGTAATTCGCTTAGAAAACGCGTTTTCAAGTGATTTGGAGACATGTTTTGAAAAACAGTTTTTACATCATATTTGAGCGTTTCACGGTCTGAAACGACGATTTTGTATGTAGACTTTAGAAACTTATTCAACCTGTAGTTTCGATGGCACTTGGTTATTTGGGCTACAATATGACAAAATACACTGACTTTTAGTGAATACAAGGTGTTGGAGGCACTCCGTGGTGTGCTCGCCAGCGCAGCTAGAGTGCCGATTTGAACTTTAGAAGTTTCTGCAAAACACTCTAAAAACACGTAATTCGCTAAGAAAACGCGTTTTCAAGTAATTTGGAGACATGTTTTAAAAAACAGTTTTTACATCATATTTGAGCGTTTCACGGTCTGAAACGTCGATTTTGTATGTAGACTTTAGAAACATATTCAACCTGTAGTTTCGATGGCACTTGGTTATTTAGGGTACAATAAGACAAAATACACAGATTTTTAGTGAATACAAGCTTTTGGAAGCACTCCGTGGTGCACTCGCCAGCGCAGCTAGAATGCCGATTTGAACTATAGAAGTTACTGCAAAACAACCTAAAAACACGTAATTCGCTTAGAAAACGTGTTTTCAAGTGATTTGGAGACATGTTCAAAGAAACAGTTTTTACATCATATTTGAGCGTGTCACGGTCTGAAACGACGATTTTGTATGTACAATTTGGAAACATATTCTACCTGTAGTATCGATAGCACTTGATTATTTAGGCTACAATAAGACAAAATACACAGATTTTTAGTGAATACAAGCTGTTGGAGGCACTCCGTGGTGCACTCGCCAGCGCAGCTAGAGTGCCGATTTGAACTATAGAAGTTACTGCAAAACACCCTAAAAACACATAATTCGCTTAGAAAACGCGTTTTCAAGTGATTTGGAGACATGTTTTGAAAAACAGTTGTTACATCATATTTGAGCGTTTCACGGTTTGAAACGACGATTTTGTATGTACACATTGGAAACATATTCCACCTGTGGTTTCGATGGCACTTGGTTATTTAGGCTACAATAAGACAAAATACACAGATTTTTAGTGAATACAAGCTTTTGGAGGCACTCCGTGGTGCACTCGCCAGCGCAGCTAGAATGCTGATTTGAACTAGAGAAGTTACTGCAAAAGAACCTAAAAACACGTAATTCGCTTAGAAAACGCGATTTCAAGTGATTTGGAGACATGTTAAGAGAAACAGTTTTTACATCATATTTGAGCGTTTTACGGTCTGAAACGACGATTTTGTATCTACACTTTGGAAACATAATCTACCTGTAGTTTCGATGGCACTTGGTTATTTAGGCTAAAATATGTCAAAATACACTGATTTTTAGTGAATACAAGGTATTGGAGGCACTCCGTGGTGCATTCGCCAGCGCAGCTAGAGTGCCGATTTGTAATATAGAAGTTACTGCAAAACACTCTAAAAACGCGTTTTCAAGTGATTTGGAGACATGTTTAGAAAAACAGTTTTTACATCATATTTGAGCGTGTCACGGACTGAAACGACGATTTTGTATTTACACATTGGAAACATATTCCACCTGTAGTTTCGATGGCACTTGGTTATTTAGGCTACAATAAGACAAAATACACTGATTTTTAGTGAATACAAGCTTTTGGAGGCACTCCGTGGTGTACTCGCCAGCAAAGCTAGAGTGCCGATTTGAACTATAGAAGTTACTGCAAAACAACCTAAAAACACGTAATTCGCTTAGAAAACGCGTTTTCAAGTAATTTGGAGACATGTTTTGAAAAACAGTTTTTACATCATATTTGAACGTTTCACGGTCTGAAACGACAATTTTGTATGTACAGTTTGGATACATATTCTACCTGTAGTTTCAATGGCACTTCGTTATTTAGGCTACAATATGACAAAATACACTGATTTTTAGTGAATACAAGGTTTTGGAGGTACTCCGTGGTGCACTCGCCAGCGCAGCTAGAGTGCCGATTTTAACTATAAAAGTTACTGCAAAACAACCTAAAAACACGTAATTTGCTTAGAAAACGCGTTTTCAAGTGCTTTGGAGACATGTTAAGAGAAACAGTTTTTACATCATATTTGAGCGTTTCACGGTCTGAAACGACGATTTTGTATGTACACTTTGGAAACATATTCTACCTGTAGTTTCGATGGCACTTGGTTATTTAGCCTACAATAAGACAAAATACACAGATTTTTAGTGAATACAAGCTTTTGGAGGCACTCCGTGGTGCACTCGCCAGCGCAGCTAGAGTGCCGATTTGAACTACAGAAGTTACTGCAAAACACCCTAAAAACACATAAATCGCTTAGAAAACGCGTTTTCAAGTGATTTGGAGACATGTTTAGAAAAACAGTTTTTACATCATATTTCAGCGTGTCACGGTCTGAAACGACGATTTTGTATGTACACATTGGAAACATATTCCACCTGTAGTTTCGATGGCACTTGGTTATTTAGGCTACAATAAGACAAAATACACTGATTTTTAGTGAATACAATCTTTTGGAGGCACTCCGTGGTGCACTCGCCAGCAAAGCTAGAGTGCCGATTTGAGCTATAGAAGTTACTGCAAAACAACCTAAAAACACGTAATTCGCTTAGAAAACGCGTTTTCAAGTGCTTTGTAGACATGTTCAGAAAACAGTTTTTACATCATTTTTGAGCGTTTCACGGTCTGATACGACGATTTTGTATGTACACTTTGGAAACATATTCTACCTGTAGTTTCGATGGCACTTAGTTATTTAGCCTACAATAAGACAAAATACACAGATTTTTAGTGAATACAAGCTTTTGGAAGTACTCCGTGGTGCACTCGCCAGCGCAGCTAGAGTGCCAATTTGAACTATAGAAGTTACTGCAAAACACTCTAAAAACACGTAATTCGTTTAGGAAACGCGTTTTCAAGTGATTTGGAGACATGTTTTGAAAATAGTTTTTACATCATATTTGAACGTTTCACGGTCTGAAAAGACGATTTTGTATGTACACTTTTGGAAACATATTCTACCTGTACTTTCGATGGTACTTGGTTATTTAGGCTACAATAAGACAAAATACACAGATTTTTAGTGAATACAAGCTTTTGGAGGCACACCGTGGTGCATTCGCCAGCGCAGCTAGAGTGCCGATTTGAACTATAGAAGTTACTGCAAAACACCCTAAAAACACGTAATTCGCTTAGAAAACGCGTTTTCAAGTGATTTGGAGACATGTTTTGAAAAACAGTTTTTACATCACATTTGAGCGTTTCACGGTCTGAAACGACGATTTTGTATCTACACTTTGGAAACATATTCTACCTGTAGTTTCGATGGCACTTGGTTATTTAGGCTACAATATGACAAAATACACTGATTTTTAGTGAATACAAGGTATTGGAAGAACTCCGTGGTGCACTCGCCAGCGCAGCTAGAGTGCCGATTTGAACTATAGAAGTTACTGCAAAACACTCTAAAAACACGTAATTCGCTTAGAAAACGCGTTTACAAGTGATTTGGAGACATGTTTTGAAAAACAGTTTTTACATCATATTTGAGCGTTTCACGGTCTGAAACGACGATTTTCTATGTAGACTTTTGAATCATATTCAACCTGTAGTTTCGATGGTACTTTGTTATGTAGGGTACAATTAGACAAAATACACAGATTTTTAGTGAATCCAAGCTTTTAGAGGCACTCTGTGGTGCACTCGCCAGCGCAGCTAAAAAGCCGATTTGAACTATAGAGGTTACTGCAAAACACCATAAAAACACGTATTTCGCTTAGAAAACGCGTTTTCAAGTGATTTGGAGACATGTTTTGAGAAACAATTTTTACATCATATTTGAGCGTTTCACGGTCTGAAACGACGATTTTCTATGTAGACTTTAGAAACATATTCCACCTGTAATTTCGATGGCACTTGGTTATTTAGGCTACAATATGACAAAATAAACTGATTTTTAGTGAAAACAAGGTGTTGGAGGCACTCCGTGGTGCACTCGCCAGCGCAGCTAGAGTGCCGATTTAAACTATAGAAGTTACGGCAAAACACTCTAAAATCACGTAATTCGCTTAGAAAACGCGTTTTCAAGTAATTTGGAAACATGTTTTGAAAAACAATTTTTACATCATATTTGAACGTTTCACGGTCTGAAACGACGATTTTGTATGTACACTTTGGAAACATATTCTACCTGTAGTATCGATAGCACTTGATTATTTAGGCTACAATAAGACAAAATACACAGATTTTTAGTGAATACAAGCTGTTGGAGGCACTCCGTGGTGCACTCGCCAGCGCAGCTAGAGTGCCGATTTGAACTATAGAAGTTACTGCAAAACACCCTAAAAACACATAATTCGCTTAGAAAACGCGTTTTCAAGTGATTTGGAGACATGTTTTGAAAAACAGTTGTTACATCATATTTGAGCGTTTCACGGTTTGAAACGACGATTTTGTATGTACACATTGGAAACATATTCCACCTGTGGTTTTGATGGCACTTGGTTATTTAGGCTACAATAAGACAAAATACACAGATTTTTAGTGAATACAAGCTTTTGGAGGCACTCCGTGGTGCACTCGCCAGCGCAGCTAGAATGCTGATTTGAACTAGAGAAGTTACTGCAAAAGAACCTAAAAACACGTAATTCGCTTAGAAAACGCGATTTCAAGTGATTTGGAGACATGTTAAGAGAAACAGTTTTTACATCATATTTGAGCGTTTTACGGTCTGAAACGACGATTTTGTATCTACACTTTGGAAACATAATCTACCTGTAGTTTCGATGGCACTTGGTTATTTAGGCTAAAATATGTCAAAATACACTGATTTTTAGTGAATACAAGGTATTGGAGGCACTCCGTGGTGCACTCGCCAGCGCAGCTAGAGTGCCGATTTGTAATATAGAAGTTACTGCAAAACACTCTAAAAACGCGTTTTCAAGTGATTTGGAGACATGTTTAGAAAAACAGTTTTTACATCATATTTGAGCGTGTCACGGACTGAAACGACGATTTTGTATTTACACATTGGAAACATATTCCACCTGTAGTTTCGATGGCACTTGGTTATTTAGGCTACAATAAGACAAAATACACTGATTTTTAGTGAATACAAGCTTTTGGAGGCACTCCGTGGTGTACTCGCCAGCAAAGCTAGAGTGCCGATTTGAACTATAGAAGTTACTGCAAAACAACCTAAAAACACGTAATTCGCTTAGAAAACGCGTTTTCAAGTAATTTGGAGACATGTTTTGAAAAACAGTTTTTACATCATATTTGAACGTTTCACGGTCTGAAACGACAATTTTGTATGTACAGATTGGAAACATCTTCCACCTGTAGTTTCGATGGTACTCGGTTATTTAGGCTACAATAAGACAAAATACACAGATTTTTAGTGAATACAAGCTTTTGGAGGCACTCCGTGGTGCACTCGCCAGCGCAGCAGGAGTGCCGATTTGAACTATAGAAGTTATTGCAAAACACCCTAAAAACACGTAATTCGCTTAGGAAACACGTTTTCAAGTGATTTGGAGACATCTTTTGAGAAACAGTTTTTACATCATTTTTGAGCGTTTCACGGTCTGAAACGATGATTTTGTATGTACACTTTGGAAACATATTCCACCTGTAGTTTCGATGGCACTTGGTTATTTAGGCTACAATAAGACAATATACACTGATTTTTAGTAAATACAAGCTTTTGGAGGCACTCCGTGGTGCACTCGCCAACGCAGCTAGTGTGCCGATTTGAACTATAGAAGTTACTGCAAAACACCCTAAAAACACGTAATTCGGTTAGAAAACGCGTTTTCAAGTGATTTGGAGACCTGTTCAGAGAAAAAGTTTTTACTTCATATTTGAGCGTTTCACGGTCTGAAACGACGATTTTGTAACTACATTTTGGAATCATATTCTACCTGTAGTTTCGATGGCACTTGGTTATTTAGGCTTCAATATGACAAAATACACTGATTTTTAGTAAATACAAGGTATTGGAGGCACTCCGTGGTGCGCTCCCCAGCGCAGCTAGAGTGCTGATTTGAACTATAGAAGTTAATGCAAAATACCCTAAAAACACGTAATTCGCTTAGGAAACGCGTTTTCAAGTGATTTGGAGACATGTTTTGAAAAACAGATTTTCATCATATTTGAACGTTTCACGGTCTGAAAAGACGATTTTGTATGTAGACTTTAGAAACATATTCAACCTGTAGTTTCGATGGCACTTGGTTATTTAGGCTACAATATGACAAAATACACTGATTTTTAGTGAATACAAGGTATTGGAAGAACTCCGTGGTGCACTCGCCAGCGCAGCTAGAGTGCCGATTTGAACTATAGAAGTTACTGCAAAACACTCTAAAAACACGTAATTCGCTTAGAAAACGCGTTTACAAGTGATTTGGAGACATGTTTTGAAAAACAGTTTTTACATCATATTTGAGCGTTTCACGGTCTGAAACGACGATTTTCTATGTAGACTTTTGAATCATATTCAACCTGTAGTTTCGATGGTACTTTGTTATGTAGGGTACAATTAGACAAAATACACAGATTTTTAGTGAATCCAAGCTTTTAGAGGCACTCTGTGGTGCACTCGCCAGCGCAGCTAAAAAGCCGATTTGAACTATAGAGGTTACTGCAAAACACCATAAAAACACGTATTTCGCTTAGAAAACGCGTTTTCAAGTGATTTGGAGACATGTTTTGAGAAACAATTTTTACATCATATTTGAGCGTTTCACGGTCTGAAACGACGATTTTCTATGTAGACTTTAGAAACATATTCCACCTGTAATTTCGATGGCACTTGGTTATTTAGGCTACAATATGACAAAATAAACTGATTTTTAGTGAAAACAAGGTGTTGGAGGCACTCCGTGGTGCACTCGCCAGCGCAGCTAGAGTGCCGATTTAAACTATAGAAGTTACGGCAAAACACTCTAAAATCACGTAATTCGCTTAGAAAACGCGTTTTCAAGTAATTTGGAAACATGTTTTGAAAAACAATTTTTACATCATATTTGAACGTTTCACGGTCTGAAACGACGATTTTGTATGTACACTTTGGAAACATATTCTACCTGTAGTATCGATAGCACTTGATTATTTAGGCTACAATAAGACAAAATACACAGATTTTTAGTGAATACAAGCTGTTGGAGGCACTCCGTGGTGCACTCGCCAGCGCAGCTAGAGTGCCGATTTGAACTATAGAAGTTACTGCAAAACACCCTAAAAACACATAATTCGCTTAGAAAACGCGTTTTCAAGTGATTTGGAGACATGTTTTGAAAAACAGTTGTTA